>OX456986.1:94489277-94870070 GCA_949752695.1 Melanostoma scalare
CCTGGAAACATTCTGAGTTCGTGCCTTCCCATCAGCAGAAGTTTCCTGAAGTCCGTTATCCATTTCATCCATGCGAATGTTAAGATCACTAGTCTTTTTTGAAGTACTGATGGTCAAGCTGTTCAGCGAATTCATCCCGGATAATGCTATCCGTCTTATCGAAGCTCTGCCAATTTGCATCTAAATTGGCCCGACGCCGACGCTCCGCCCAATAGCTTCAGGTTTTCCTTGTTTCGGAATCCTTTGCATAATTGCGGCTTATGCGGCAATTTCTTCTCCCAACCTTTCCTGGTTTTCTGAGTAATACTCCAAGTCCATTACACAAACACTTTCTGCTTGACTCATTTTTATTTTTTTAGTTCTTTAGTTCACACGACACAACCACGCAAACAACAAAAAAAATCACTTGAAATTACAGTTCTCTTAAAGAAACCAAACTAAAGCAGGCAACTAAACTTTTTTAGTTAATTATCTTGTCACGGTCGCCAAAATGTAAAAAGAGGAAGCAAATTCGAACAACGACGGTTTACAAACGACTCAATCAGTCAACACATTTTATTTTCAAATAGTTTATACATTTGAGTTTAGCGATACACCAGAATTGCAAGCATGCAAAACTGTGTTGCGCATGCAATACCTTAACTGTTTGACCAGACATTTATAATTGATATTATGGATACAAGATATGCGTGAACCTGAATTTATTGAATTATTCCCAATATTGAAGTATTGCTGACAATACTTTTAACATATGCTGACAATACTTATGATATACACGTTTTGAATAAGTCCTTAAATTACGATTTTTCGTAACAGAGTATTTTTTATTGGTTTATAATCAACCAAATTTAGCCTCAAGTTTTGAATAAATCAATAAATTACCTTTATTCGACACAGAGTATTATTTATTGGTTAAAAATAAACCAAGTGTAGACACAAGTCAGGAATAAGTCCTTAAATTATTATTTTTTTTAAATACAAGGTGTGTATTGGTTAAAAATTTACCAAATGCAGACACAATTTTAAAATTATACTCCTTTCAAACACAGAACAGGTTAAAAATCAACAAAATAAAGACATACGTTTGGAATAAGTTTTAAGACTACTCTTTTTCAACCCACAGCACACACATGTTTAAAATAAGTCCTAAAATAACTATTTTTTCAACCTACAGTATTAATTATCGGTTGAAACTAAACGAAATGCAGACACACGTTTGGAATAAGTCATTAAATTACGGTTTTTCAACCCAAAACATTATTAAATTACGCATTTCGTTATTTATTGGTTGAAAATTGACCAAATGTAGTTCTAAGTTATAAAGTACTCTTAATTCAACCAAACCACAACTCATTTGTGTGTTTGGTTATTTTCTCAACTTTTTTTTAACTATTTTATAATAGATTTTTTTCACGTCTTCTTATTTTGGTTGTAATAACCAAAAAATAACTCCTTCTTGACGGTAATCAAACTAGAGACGCCATCAACGCCATTTTCTTTATTGTATGCATTTTTCGTTTCGTGATTTTATTCCAGATTGTTCAGGAAGTGTTTTCTTTTTCCAAGTATCTGATAGATTTTTAGTGTGCCGTTTCTAGAAAATCGTTTCTGAATTCAATAATGAAAAACAAATTATGTAGTTAAGTGTCATTTGTTGGTTTATTGTCAAAAAAATTGAGACGCATCTCGTTACTTATTGGTTGAAAATTTCCCAAGTCTGGTTCTGAGTCATAAAGTACACATATTTCAACCAAACCACAACTCATGTGTATGTTTGGTTGTTTTCTCAACTTTTTTTAACCATTTTATAATGGATTTTTTTTACGTCTCCGTATTTTGGTTATAATAACCAAAAAATAACTCCTTCTTGACGGTAATTAAACCTAGAGACGCCATCAACGCCATTTTCTCCATTGAATGTATATTTCGTTTCGTGATTTTATTCTAGATTCTTCAGTAGCGTTTCTGTATTCGTGTTCACAAGAGTATCTGATAGATTTTTGGTGCGCTGTTTCTTAACAAATCATTATGAATTCAATAATTAAAAATAAAATATGTTTTAGAACTACATATAAAAGAAAAATTAAAAACATTTTAGTTAAATTACGCGAAGAGGCAAGAAAATATTGTGAAAAGACATTATGAAGTCGATGATTCACATTCATCGGATGTTACTGATTCAGTTTGTGATAGTGACCCATCAGTTTGCCATAAGGAACTAGTTTGTGATAGTGAAAGTGTCATTTTTAAAGACGATAGTCAAGAGGTCTCAAGTCCAAAAAAAAAAACCAGAGGATTTGACTAAGAACTTTTAGATTTGACCCTAAGACATTTTTACATACTTCCCTGGCAGTTGAAAACGTTTTTTCAGTTCCACCGGGTCGATACCGGCATTTCGGTTTGGTTCGCGCTTTAACTAAAGTTTTTGAACGTGTTGATACTCCTACATGTCCGAAAGAAATATTTTTAGACTTTAACATTGATGGCATTCCTGTTAGTAGAAGTTCCGAAGGTCAATTTTGGCCTATTTTGTGTTCTCCAGATGGTTTTAGATTTCCACCGCTTGTAGTAGGAGTTTATTATGAATGGCAAAACCTTCAAATGTTTTCGAATTCCTCCGTTTATTTCTTAAAGAAGCTGGCAGCATTAGTGATGTCAATATCGGTTCAGAAAACATTGTTTTTAAATTAAGAAATTTCATTTGTGAAGCCCCTGCTCGCTCTTATTTGAAAGGAATTAAAGACCATAATGGTTATTTTGCGTGTGAAAGGTGTAATGTAGTAGAGGACTACAATCACAATTCTCACCAATTGAGTTTTCCAACATTATCCAAATCACTTCGAACGAATGCTTCTTTCCGGGCAAAGGTACATTAAGATCACCATACTCAACCATCTCCATTAGAAAAACTTTCAATAGACATGATAAATAATTTTCCACTAGATTACATGCATTTATTGTGTTTAGGTGTAATGAAAAAGTGACTCGTTATATGGATTAGGAACAGATCTCTCAAAACCAAACTTTCAGCGAAAAACATTTAGAATATATCCAATAGCTTAGTGTCTTTGCGAAAATGTACTCCATGTGAGTTCAATAGAACAGCTCGTGGACTAGATGTTATTAAAATTTGGAAGGCCACTGAATTTCGTACTTTCTGGTTGTACTTATTAGGTCCGGTTGTTTTAAAGACTCAAATTCATGATGAGTTGTATGACAATTTCATGAAACTGCACTGTGCTGTTTCAATATGTTTGAGCAAAATTAAGCATGTTTTTATTGATATCGCACAAAACTTGTTTCATTCTTTCGTAGTAAACTTCGCTAAAATCTATGGAAGTGAAAACATCAGTTATAACATTCACAATTTATACCATGTTGTGGATGATGCAAAATACCATGGACCTCTTGATAACATAAGTGCATTCAAATATGAAAATCGCTTACAATACGTAATACAAAAAATAAGATCGGGAAATAAGCCACTTCAGCAAATCGCAAATAGAATTTTTGAAGAATTTGAAAATTCGGAAATGCGTTATGATGAAAATACAATAACTCCTTGGCCTTATAATAAAGATAACAAACGATCATACGAACTTGAAGGCTGTATTGGAATCTATAGAGCCATTCATTTAAAGCAATTTGTTCTTAAGTCTTCGTTTGCAGATGCTTATTTCTTAACAAAATCCGAAGAAATTGTTCGAATGGAATGTTACGTTTTTTCCATCAACTTAGAGTCAAAACTCAAAGATCGAATGTCAGTAGCCAAATCTAACGGGACAAAACCCACGAGCGAAATAAGGAACATCAAACCATTGGTCTAATTCTAGATTCGGTGCTCATACTAAAAGCACTTACTATGATTAGACCTTGTCTATTAAAAATAGAAAGGGATGGGAGGAGGATAGGAGGGTCCAGCATATTATACGCAGCCTGCTGGGAGGCTAAAATGTAAGGCCCTTTAAATGGCCGATTTGTTTTTATACTTACTTGGTCGTAATCAATACTCCAAACTTCAAATATCAGATAATGGTACAAAATGTTCCTTTTTAAAATGTTTTTTATTCTCTGCGTTCTGATGAACTAGTTTACTGACATAATTTTCTCACTTGCTTTACTAACATCATTTTCATAATCTACTTTGGTTTATATAGCTTATTCTACTTACGGAACTATATTTGGCCTCATGACCGCCAGCTGGTGTCGTCATTCGCCAGTCATCGTTTTTGTTTGCAGTCATCATTTTTGTTTGCAAACCACTGTGCCAATTGCATATATGGGCTGCAGGTATTTCTTTTAAACCAATGTGTATTTGGGTCACAGTCGATTGGTTGTTTACTTTTTTGTATTCCCACAATGTCTTTTGTTTGACATGTGGGTCAATCAATCAATCGAACTATGACTATATAACATTCCTCCCCATCGTAAAAAAGTGTCCAATTTCCGTTTTGGAGAGACGGAAATTGTCCTTCTGGGTGGTTGTTAGAGATCTGCACTCTTGCTCGACATTGTTTAATTTTGAGAAACTGGCAGGGTTCTTTTGCTTCTTTAAAATGGCGATCTCTCATGGAGAGTTTATTAGTGGTTGATGAATACTGGAATTTTGGCTTCTGTATGTTTTTCCTTCTTCTAATTCCTGTCTTTGGCGCAATTTCAGCTTAGGTTTGAATAGGTCTATGAAGTGCCAAATAAAGTTCCCTTATTTCATAACATCTAAAAAAATTTGTAGTTACTTTCCATAATTTATTTATTTATTTATTGCATTGATTTGGTTTTTTCAGTACTTAAATTGTTGTTTATTTTTATTTAATATATATTAGTTTATAACATAAATTTATTCCTTAGATTAATTTGAATATCAACGAATTTATTTTATTAAAGATTCACTGAACAATTATATTTCTTATATTTAATTATCATTATTTTAATAACTAAAATTTTATTTTACATTATTGTAGGTTTATCATTCTATTCGTTTCTTATGTTTTACTATATATATTTTCATCTTTATATAAGTGCAAGGATTATCTGTTGAGCTCTTTTTTTATAACTCTTGGATTTGTCAATGTAATTTTATTTATGACTTTTTTTAGAACATTATTTTTAACTTTAAATTATGTAGTATTTGTGGTATAATTTGACACTAGAGTTTGGTTTATTTTTTGTTCAAGTTACATTTTATTTTTTTTTTTTTTTTTGTTTTAAGTATTTTAATAAATTTCTTTATTCTTCATTTTTTTTTTAAATGTATTATTGAATATTTTTGGGTATAATAGTTTTCCAAGAATTTGGGTTTTTAAATACTGTTATTATTTTTAAAAGTGTAAACTTAGGTACCTATTTGTATTTTGTATCAAAATTATATAAAAATTATATTTTTTTTTTTTTTACAAGTGTGTATTTATTTATTAAATTTTCTTTAATATAAGAATATTGTTACATCTATTTAATGAAAGTTTATTTTTAATTAACATTACATAATACAAGTTTTAAATTTTTATGATAGTATGTAGATATGTAACAAAGTATATTTAAATTTAAACTATTACAAAAGTTTTATTCTGTTCATTTAAATATTGCTAGAATATTTGTATACAAATATATATTCTTGTGTCTTCTCTTAAAAATTTTGTTTTTTTTTTTTGAAGATGTTAATCTGTGTGTGTTTATTTTGTATGTGGATGTGTTTAATGTGTGTGTGTTGTTGTTTTAAATGTATGTTTCTTGGAGCTCCTTAGGTCTCTCTTTTATTTATTATAATTTTTTTTTTTTTTAATTTGGGGAATATGTTGAGATCATGTTTGAGAAAAATTAATTTCATATTTCATTTTTGTTTTTTTTTTTTTTTAATTTGGGGAATATATTGACATTTTTTTTTTATCTCGTTAGAATATTTTTTTTTTTTTTTTTTCCCTTTTTTTCCCTCTTTTCAAAAAACTTTTATTTTTTACATTTGGAACTTTTTATCTGGTAAATCTTTTTTATTTTGAACTCTGGGTAGTCTTTAATTCTGGTGAGGTTTTACTATATCTTCTATCTCCTTGTTTCTTTGGTAAGTATTACTTCGAATTTTTGTAATTCATCGATTAGTGGACTTTCGTTTTTTTTTTTTAAATTCCAATTTTCTTCTTCGGACTTTACTATGTTCGTGTTTTGGGTTATGTCATCTTTATATATTTCCGTTGTTGGGCTAGTGTTAAGATTTTGTTGAATAAACTAAACGTGTAGAATAATATTAATATGATTTATATCTTAAATGAACAAAATTTGTATCAACGTAAACTGTGTTGAGTCAATTTTTTCTACACTGCTTCCCTTTTCTTCTTTCTATATCTCTATATGTATTTCTACCTCAAAATATTTGATTGTTCTCATTTCATTACATAACAACAAGAACATAAAAACTGTCAACGTTTTTGGCGTGTGCCCTAGTAATCAAAAACCTAAATGCGGTGTTGCATCACATTTCATATGACACCATGACACTCAAATGTCCGAACATAAGAAATGTCAATGTTTTTGGCGTGTGCCCTAGTAATCAAAGACCCTAATGCGGTGTTTCTTTGATAAAAAATGTTCTGGTTACTTGAGCTTCTATATTGTTATGGGTCAAATGAATAGTATTTAGTCAACATTTTTTTTTGTTTATTTTGTAGTAGGTTAAACAACTTAAGCTTTTTTTTTTTTTGAACTTGAGCTGCTTCATTCTGAATGAAAATATTATCTTTGGTGATTGAACGAGAAAAAAAAATTGTCTTGTAATAGTTGAATATGAGTGAATTTTGCTGATTGGAAATTTAACAAGGTGAAGTTCGTTTTTTTATTTGTATTATTTTGTTGGTTGTTATTCGTAGAAATGTTTTAAACGGTTATTATGAACAGTCACCTGTTTTTTCTTTATTTGAACTACACTATTAATGTCATTGATGATTTTTACTATTGTGTATGGGCCTTTCCAAAATTCGTCCAACTTGTGGTTTTTATTTGGATTCTTTATTAGGGTTTTATGTCCTGTATGGAAAATATTGGGTCTTAGTTTTGCATCATGATAGTTTTTGGAAGTTATTTTGCTTTGGAGAAGGTTTTTCCTAGCTATAGCGTAAGTTTTTTGGAGTTTGTGTCTTAGAACATAATAATAATTTTCGTTGTTGCTTAGGGGTTCGGGATCTCTTTTTAGATTAGAAGGTACACTAGAAATAAAACCGTAAAGGCAATCCATTGGGGTTAGCTTGGTTCCCTCATGTATACTATTATTGTATACGAATGCTGCAGTTCTGAGGTACTGATCCCAAGTTCTTGGACTGTCGTCACATATGGTACGGAGATAATCCACTAAAGGCCTATGAGCACGTTCAAGCGAACCATTTGATTGTGGGTGGTATGCAGTAGTCTGAAGTTTCTCGATATGTAGGAGTTTACACACTCTTTTGAATAGTGTCCCTACGAAGTTAGCACCTTGGTCGGTTACTAGCTGCTTAGGTATTCTATATCTTGTAACTATTTGTTCAAAAAATATGTGTGCCACTGTTTCAGCTTCGGCGTTGGGCATAGCATACCAATCGACGAATTTTGTCAGATTATCTTGGAAAGTTAGAATGTACTTGTTTCCGATTGGAAGTGGTCCTACAATGTCGAGGTATACCTTGTCAAAAGGTAAATTACAGATGTCTGTAATTACAATTGGCATTTTGGTTTCGAGGCTTGACTTCATTTTCTGACATTTTTTGAATTTTTTGATGTAGTTGGCTATATCTTTGATCGTATTGGGCCATTTATATTTTTCCCGGATTCTCTTGTAGGTCTTAATAACACCTTGGTGTCCGCCAAATGGAGAGTTATGGTAATCATTGAGAACTGTGGAAATTTCTTCTTCAGATTTTATGGTTTCATATCTTTTGTTTGTTACTTCTTCTACTGGGCATATTATAGGAGGGGTATTAAAATTGGCTTTTTCCGCTTCTTCATCGTTTTTTCGCGTTTGTGCTCGGGTTACAGCGAGAATGATATTGTTTGATTTTTTGTCTTCACTATTTCCTGATTTAAAAGTTATTTCTGTCTTTTTGTCAACCGTGTGTTCGACCGAATTATTGGGAATTCGACTAAGCGCGTCAGCGTTAGTATTATACTTCCCGGGTTTGTATTCGATTTTATAATTGAACTCGGAAAGTTTGTGATGAAACCTAACCAATCGGGATGTTGGGTCTTTGACGCTTAAAATGCCTTTTAAAGGTTTGTGATCGGTATATATAGTCACTTGTCTCCCTAGCAGGTAGTACCTATAGTTTTTGGTTGCCCAAACGATAGCTAAAAGTTCCTTTTCGATTGTCGAATAATTTCTTTCGGCTTTGTTTAGGGTTCTACTTGCGTATGCGATTGGATGGTCTTTACCGACTTCTCCTTGAGACAATACTGCACCAATTGCGTCATTACTTGCATCAGTGGTTAGGTTGAAAGGTTGTTTAAAATCGGGATATATAAGTATAGGGGGTGAAATGAGCAGGTCTTTAACTTTTTGAAACGATTCTTGACATTTTTCTGTCCAGGTAAATTTTACGTCTTTTCTTAACAGATTTGTCAAAGGTTTAACTACTTTTGAGAAATTCGGAATGAACTTTCGATAGTAATTTGCTAGGCCCAAAAAGGATTGCATTTGTCGAACAGTTTTTGGTACGGGAAAATCTTGTACACAACTAGTTTTACTGGGGTCAGGCTGTGCTCCAGCGGCGGAACATTTATGTCCCAAGTGTACCACTTCTTTGCGCAAGAATTGGCATTTCTCTAGCTGTACCTTTAAATTGTGCTCTCGCAACCTATCGAGGACTAGGTGTAGTTTTCTGTTATGATCTACCAAATTCTTTCCGTAAACCACGATATCATCTAGGTAAACAAACCATTCCAGACCTTGCAGGCCGGTTAAGATATAGTTCATTAATCGTTGAAATGTTGCAGGAGCACCTTTTAGACCGAACGGCATCCTTTTATAGTGCCCGTAAGATGTGCTAAATGCTGTTTTTGCCCTGTCCTTCGGGTCGATCAGCACTTGATGATATCCACTCACCAAATCTAGCGTGGAAAAATATCTGGCATGTCCTAATTGGTCGAGAATGTCTTCGATTCGGGGTAGAGGAAAAGCATCTCCTATTGTAATTTCGTTGATTTTTCTAAAATCTACAACTACCCTCCATCGTACCTCACCGTTTGGGCCTGCCTTTTTTGGAACTACCAAAAGTGGAGAATTCCAAGGGCTTTTACTCGGTTGCACTATGTCGTTATCAAGCATCTCGGCTAGTTGGTCATTGATGATATCTCGTTGCTTTTCAGGTAACCTATACATTTTGCTGTTGATAGGTGGTTGATCTTGTTTGGTAGGTATACTGCGTTTTATTGTAGAAGTATACGTTAGCTTATCACCTGGTAGAAAAAATATGTCGTTATATTCCATGCATAAATTAATGATGGAATTTCTTTCCTCGTCATTTAGTGTTTCATCTAAAATAAGTTGCTCTCTAAGATTCTTTTCTCTGGTATTATTCGTTGTCACGTTAGTATGGTAACACTTCGGTTCAGGGATACTTGCAATATTATTTGTTGATGTGTTTTCCAAAGGCACGTAGTTTTTTAACTCTATTAGATGTAGTACAACTTTTTTGATAGTTGCATTGTGTTCTAGAGTGTTTATGATCGGAACAGACACCTTTTCTCGTCCTCCTGCTACTATACAATTTCCAAGAAGGACTCCTTTTTGGATATGCTTTGATAAGCAAATCATATCTTCGTTGAGTTTGACCGGTAGTTCTACGATCATTTTCGTTCTTTCTGGTATCTGTATTTTTTCTTTTAAAATTATTTTTATTTTACTACTTGTTTCTTCAGAAGTTTTTTCATTTTTATTTTTATTAACCGAGCCTCCTAGGGCTGGTTTTTCATTTTTAATATTACAGTCAGATCCGCTTTGCGTTGACTTATCATTTACGTGAATGTTTGAATCAGAGCCGCGTTGGGTTGACTTATTAGTTTTGATATTTTGATCAGAGCCGCGTTGGGTTGATATATTATTTATTTTTGAGTCAGATCCGCTTTGGGTTGACTTATTTTTAATTTTTTGATCAGAGCCGCGTTGGGTTGATATATTATTTATTTTTGAGTCAGATCCGCTTTGGGTTGACTTATTTTTGATTTTTTGATCAGAGCCGCGTTGGGTTGATATATTATTTATTTTTGAGTCAGATCCGCTTTGGGTTGACTTGTTTTTGATTTTTTGATCAGAGCCGCGTTGTGTTGATATATTATTTATTTTTGAGTCAGATTCGCTTTGGGTTGACTTATTATTAATTTGTATTTTTGAATTAGAGCCATGATTAATTTGATTAATTTCTGCAAGGTCTATTTTCCTCTTTCCACAAGTGTCTTCGTTACTATGGGAATTGCCATGATTAATACCAGAGCCTCTACGGGTTGGCATTTGTTTCTTTGTTCTGTCGATTACTAACTTTGTAAAACTTGGTTCATCTTGTGTAACGATTGAGGAGGTCTTAGCCATATCAGAAAATCTTTCTGCAAGGTCTATTTTCCTCTTTCCACAAGTGTCTTTTTCCTGATGGTTACAATGAGGTCCATAGGAGTTATCTCCATTTTTTGTACTTGGTAATTCGTGAACCCCTGTTTTTGAATCTAACAGTGGAGTTATATATTCTTGCTTGTTGGTGATGAATTTTAAAATCTTGTTGGGACCCTCCACATTACAGTGTGGCCCAATGAAATTATATCCCAATATTCCGTCATCTGGAATGGGTAATTCATCTTCAACTACTTGAAAGTTGCAAGAAGGTTCCGTGGGTATTTTGAATTTTCCAGTAAATTGTCCAAGTGTTTTACCTGAACCAAATGGAGTATTTATGGATACGTTTCTGGTTTTGTCAATTTTTGTGTTTTGTTTTAACACCTTCCTCCTAATGAGGCTGACTTCAGATCCAGTATCCACTAACAGACGAACGGTTTTGTTTTTAGTAAAATCTGTTGGGATTTCAACAGAAGGCAATTCATAGTTTCCGGAAAACTGTTGTGTTTCAGAATACCCTTTAAATTTTTTACTATCTATCGTCAAGCCGGGGTTTTTTCGGTAGACGATGAAGCGTTTCCCGAAGTTTTGTTTTCCCACCTGAGTTTTAAACTACATTGATTAATGGAGTGTGAGTTTCTTCCGCAAAAATCACATTCAGAATTCATTTGAAAAACCCTTGCCCTAGGATTTAATTCGTTCCTATTTTGGGCTGAGAAGTTGGGTTTGATATTTGGCTCGTTATGAGTATTCCTAAATGGATTTGTGTGGTTTTGCTTTGGAACATACTCGTCTCTATTGTTTCTATTCCAGTTGTGATCTGGGAATTTTGTGCTTTGATATGTTGAATTACTTTTTCTACGGCAGAGTCGGGTCTCATGTCCGTAGGTTTTACAGTTTTCACATACGGGTGTATTCTTCCTTTTCAAACAATCCTCGTATGTGTGGCCTTTGAATTTGCAAAAACTGCAAGTAATTTGAGGTTTTGTTTTGTGTTCTTTACTTTGGCTTTTCTCGAAGTCTTTATCTATAGGAATCGTTTCCTCTGACAAGTATGGTTGAAACATTTGCTTCTGTGCCGCCCCTTTTTGCAGTTTTTCCATCATGAAAGCTTTTTGTAGAATGCCTTCAAAAGTGGATTCGGATAACCCTA
Source organism: Melanostoma scalare (assembly GCA_949752695.1). NCBI lineage: Eukaryota > Metazoa > Arthropoda > Insecta > Diptera > Syrphidae > Melanostoma > Melanostoma scalare. The sequence goes on from OX456986.1 coordinate 94,500,992, forward strand.
ATAAGTACTGCCCTATATGGGGATTTAGAACCCCACTAGCGAAAGAGGATATGGCAAAATCTTCCAACTGCGTTTTCACAGTGTCCGCATTTTTAAGATATTTTATTTCTGCTGCTTTGCGGCACTGTGCCAACTTGTGGCGAAGTCTTGAAGCAAACTCTATTGTACTTTCTTGTCTTTCCTGTTTGCACGATATCAATCTCGTTACTAACTCGTTGTAGTTTTCAACAGGGAGGTATGTCCTACTGAGGAGATCCTCGGCTTCCCGAAAAGTTTCGGGTCTGGCTGTATCTATTAGGTCGTATGCTTCACCTCGCAATCTTGTGGTGAATAAGCTTGCAAAAGCTTCCTTTTCCTCCTCTGAGAGACAAAACATCACCTGCCTACAACATCCGATGAATGTTTGTAGTTCTTGGGAGATTTTTGGGTGTCTCTCTCCGGAAAATAAAGGAACGACCTGAGCCGTAAGCTTGATAATTTTCGTGTAATCCACCGCCATGTTTAAATTAATGGTCTCACTTTCTGAATCAGAAAAATCTTGGAATTCCAAGTTAGTTTGAGACTGGTCCGTAAAGGAAATTAGGGGTGGAGTTTTTATTTGGGCTATACGATCAGTCAGTTTAGTACTGCTTTGGTTTAGAAGGATTCCCTGAAAAATCAGAGAATCTGTTTTTAACTTTGCTATCTGTTTCAGCCGTTCAAGCCTTTGTTTTTCTGAAGATGCTTCGAGTTGGTCTAAAGCCAGTAGGGATATATTTCCCGTGGATTGAGCCCTTTCATGAAGTGCTTTAACTTGCTCCAATACGGTCTTTTGTTTGCCGGGTTGGAGAGCAGCAGCTGTTGAGGTTGACGCTTTGTAGACTTTACGTTGCCTCAGATTAAGGTAGGTCTCGTTATTTGACTCCTCTGAGTCCGAATTTGACATTTGTTTGGAAAAAACTTTTTGTTTGGTACGGAAATGATGCCTCCTTTTATTTTTTATTGTTTAAACAACATGCGAGTTGCTAAACGAAAATTTAAATTTCGGATTTAATGAGATAAATCTTTAGCATCATCCTACCGGCTGCGCTATTGTTACGTTTTTTTCATCAACATAGAGTCAAAACTCAAAGATCGAATGTCAGTAGCCTAATCTAACGGGACAAAACCCACGAGCGAAATAAGGAACATCAAACCATTGGTCTAATTCTAGATTCGGTGCTCATACTAAAAGCACTTACTATGATTAGACCTTGTCTATTAAAAATAGAAAGGGATGGGAGGGGGACAGGAGGGTCCAGCATATTATACGCAGCCTGCTGGGAGGCTAAAATGTAAGGCCCTTTAAATGGCCGATTTGTTTTTATACTTACTTGGTCGTAATCAATACTCCAAACTTCAAATATCAGATAATGGTACAAAATGTTCCTTTTTAAAATGTTTTTTATTCTCTGCGTTCTGATGAACTAGTTTACCGACATAATTTTCTCACTTGCTTTACTAACATCATTTTCATAATCTACTTTGGTTTATATAGCTTATTCTACTTACGGAACTATATTTGGCCTCATGACCGCCAGCTGGTGTCGTCATTCGCCAGTCATCGTTTTTGTTTGCAGTCATCATTTTTGTTTGCAAACCACTGTGCCAATTGCATATATGGGCTGCAGGTGTTTCTTTTAAACCAATGTGTATTTGGGTCATAGTCGATTGGTTGTTTACTTTTTTGTATTCCCACAATGTCTTTTGTTTGACATGTGGGTCAATCAATCAATCGAACTATGACTATACAACAGGAATATGCAACGTTTCTGCACGGCACACCTGTCATCTATGGTTCAAGCTTAAAGCAGAAGCTTAATTTCTATGAGCAACCATTTTATTCAAAATTTTTGTGTGTCTACCAATCAAATGAAGAAAAAAATGCTCCCAACCTTTGGAAAATAGATGACATAACCTCGAAATTTTTCAAAACTAATCTGGCTCGCAGTTCTGTTTTTTCCCCTTTAGTGCACTCTTGAAAATTGTGCTTACTATACCTCCAAGCGGTATCCACTGGGACCTGGGATGCTCCGTCCAAAGCTGACCTGCTAAACTAGTAAGTGCGAGTGTTGACAAGGGAATCCGGAACAAAAGAATTGTGATCGGTCAACACTATAATTGCTCTGCGAACTATGACTGACTGCACGAATCTCAGTGGTCTACGAGAGCCTTCGTGTAAATGTTACAGCGGATGAATTCGAAGGACAGAATCAACGGTGGACTTCAGCAGCCATAAAAGCAGAAAACCCTGAAGGAGCTACTCCAACATATTTGGTTTAAAGGTCTATCGGGGTCTTTCAATACTAGGACAGGGTATTGAAGTAGAGATGGTGGCGGATGAGCTCCTGGTGAGCCAACGGCAGCACTCACACCCCTGCAGCAGGGTACTGACACTGGATATTCCAGCCCTTTGTGTCCGAAGGGATCCAAAAGGACCTGGCCCTCCAGGTTGGGGGTTGTGCGTAGGGTTAACTACCCAACCACGTTAAAAAAGGACAGTTCCGAAACAACTAACAGCCTCGGATAACGATAATGATTTCAAAGTTGACGACCCAAGCAAACGAAAAAAGGACAATGACCTCCGGATCTGCACGTGGAACGTAAGGTCTCTTTACGGACTAGGTGCAGCTGGAGAATTAGCGGACGCCCTGGACTGCTGCAAAGCAGACATAACCGCCATCCAAGAAGTGCGATGGAGTGGACCGGGCATAAAGAAGATGAGAAACTGTGACATCTATTATGGCGACTGCTACAGACAAAAGAAACAACGCTTATTTGGGTGCGGATTTGTCGTTAGAGGAAGACTCAGGGATAAGGTGATTAGCCAAAATCCAGTCAATGAGCGTATAATGACCATCCGCATCAGGGCTAAATTCGCCAACATTAGCCTTATATGCGCCCACGCCCCCACAGAAGAGAAAGACGACGATTCCAAAGACTGTTTCTACGAGCTCCTCGAAGAAACGTATGAGCAGTGCCCTAGACACGACGTGAAAATCGTTCTTGGCGATTTTAACGCAAAGCTAGGGAAGGAGGACATCTTTGGAAACACAATCGGTAAGCATAGCCTCCACGACAAAACCTCCGAAAACGGACTGAGGCTAATCGATTTTGCTGCGGGGCTAAATCTTGTTGTAAGTAGTACACGCTTCCCGCATCTCAAAATTCATAAAGGTACATGGCGATCTGCAGATCAATTAACCGTCAACCAAATTGACCATGTTGCGATCGACGCAAGGCACTCTTCCAGTGTTCTAGATGTCCGAACTTTCCGAGGGGCCAACTTTGACTCGGACCACTACCTTGTTGTAGCCAAGGTACGAATGAGGATATCTTGTTCACGACCAGCACGAACTAACGCTGTGAAGAGATATGACGTCGGAAAGCTACAATCGCAAGAGATTGCCAATGCCTTTTCCAATCGAGTGTCCCTTCAATTATCCTTGAATCCCATGCCGCCAGCATTAAACATTGAAGACCAGTGGCAGCAATGCCAAGAAGCCATCAGAACCGCTGCCTCTGAGGTTTTGGGTTTCACTCGGCCACCAAAACGAAACCCATGGTTCGATGAAGAATGCAGGCAGGCAAATGCAGCCAAACAAAGAGCACGACAAATGCTTATGCAAACACGAACAAGGGCTGCTTACGATCAGTATAACGAGATTTACAAGGAGAGAAGAAGGGAAGAACACCGACTTCTCAAAAAGAAAAAGAAGCAGCATGAGAAGCGCTCGTTTGAGGAAATAGAGAGGTGCCATGACAGGAACGAGATTCGGAAGTTTTACCAAAAGGTAAAAAGATCCTGCCAGGGTGGCAAACCCCGAACTCAAGCCTGTAAAGACCAGCAGGGAAACATAATTGTAGAGTCACAGTCGCTACTGAGGATTTGGAAAGATCACTTCTGCAGACTGCTTAACGGCGATGAAGACACAAATTCCGCTGTCAGGCAGATTGCCCCATTCAGCTTGGACGATGATCAAGAATGCCGTCCTCCCGACCTAGAAGAGGTTAAGCTTGCCATATGCAAACTTAAATCAAATAAGACTGCAGGTGCAGATGGCCTTGATGCCGAACTCTTCAAGGCAGCTGGAGATCAGTTGGAAAGGAGCATGCACCAGCTGATCTGCATGATATGGTCGGAAGAAAGCATGCCCGATGAATGGAACCTCAGTATCGTATGCCCGATCCTAAAGAAGGGAGACCCTCACAATTGCGCCAATTACAGAGGGATAAGCCTCCTTAACGTCGCTTATAAGATCTTGTCTGCTGTAATATGTAAACGTCTGAAACCCCACGTCAACAACTTGATAGGTCCTTATCAATGTGGTTTTAGACCAGAGAAGTCCACAATAGACCAAATTTTCACATTACGGCAGATCTTGGAAAAAACCCGAGAACATAATATCGATATTCACCACCTCTTTATCGATTTTAAGGCCGCGTATGACAGTATTTACAGAGACGAGCTGTACAGAGCCATGTCTAGTTTCGGCATCCCTGCAAAACTCGTACGACTATGCAGGATGACTTTGGAGAATTCACGCTGCTCCGTCAAGGTCGGAAAAGAACTCACCGAGACCTTTGATGTCGAAAAAGGCTTTAGGCAAGGCGACAAACTGTCATGCGATTTCTTCAACATCATACTTGAACAGATTGTAAGAAACTCAAACGTCAACACCAGAGGAACAATCTTTCAAAAGTCTGTACAATTACTCGAATATGCAGACGATATTGACGTAATGGGAAGAAAAAAGCGTGATGTCATAGGTGCTTTTGCGAGTATTGAAACAGAAGCGGCAAAAATGGGTTTGATGGTTAATGAGGGCAAAACGAAGTATATGCTGTCATCAAACAAGGACACAGAACATCGACGAATTGGACAAAACGTCACAATAGACAGACATAACTTCGAGGTAGTACAGGACTTCGTCTACCTAGGATCCGCTGTAGACACGGAAAACAACATCAGTGCGGAGATCAAACGGAGAATAACTCTTGCCAACCGTTGCTTCTTTGGGTTAAGAAGGCAATTGAGAAACGAAACCCTCTCTAGAAAAACCAAGGTGACCTTGTATAAGACCTTAATCATCCCAGTCCTGCTGTACGGCGCGGAAGCATGGACCTTATCGAAAGCGGATGAGGAAACTCTTGGTCGTTTCGAAAGAAAAATTCTCCGAATGATCTTTGGTCCCGTATGCGAAGACAATGTGTGGAGAAGAAGATACAACAACGAGCTGTATGAGCTGTACCGCGGCATGGGCATAGCCAGAAGAGTACGCATCGCGAGGCTACGATGGTTGGGCCATGTAGAGCGGATGGACCCAAACGCTCCGGCTCGTCGGGTTTTCGAAAGCACATTGCAGGGAAATCGCGGAAGGGGAAGACCTCGTCTTAGGTGGCGCAATCAAGTGGATGAAGACCTCAACCGACTTGGAGTGCGAAACTGGAGAGAGCTCGCCCGAGATCGAAATCGTTATAGAAGGATGTTGGTTGAGGCCTAGGTTCACCCCGAACTGTAATGCCCACCTAAGTAAGTAAGTAAGCACTCTTGAAAATGTTTTGCGTGGTTGAGACCATTGAGGATGGAGAAAAGATGGTGACGGCGGTTCCGAGAAGTTGGGTTCAAGACGAAATAACCTTGCTATATCCACGAACGCGGTAAGACACTACAATCGGCCGAAAAAGAAATATGCAATCTTCGCCAGAATGGCAGAAACTGCCTTGCAAAATATTGTTTGAATATTAGTAAAAAATTTTTTATATTTATCTTTAACATTCATTTCATTTTTCATTTATGGTTGACTAAACAATATCAACCTTCTTTTTTTTCTTAGATTTTTGGGAGGAAGCTGTCAGGAACGAAAAGGAGGCAGAAAATGTGTCTTCTGAAGAGCAGTCCCAGGAGGACAAATTAAGTTGGTCTAAAGCCAGTAGGGATATATTTCCCGTGGATTGAGCCCTTTCATGAATTGCTTTAACTTGCTCCAATACGGTCTTTTGTTTGCCGGGTTGGAGAGCAGCAGCTGTTGAGGTTGACGCTTTGTAGACTTTACGTTGCCTCAAATTAAGGTAGGTCTCGTTATTTGAATCCTCTGAGTCCGAATTTGACATTTGTTTGGAGAAAACTTTTTGTTTGGTACGGAAATGATGCCTCCTTTTATTTTTTATTGTTTAAACAACATGCGAGTTGCTAAACGAAAATTTAAATTTCGGATTTAATGAGATAAATCTTTAGCATCATCCTACCGGCTGCGCCATTGTTACGTTTTTTCCATCAACTTAGAGTCAAAACTCAAAGATCGAATGTCAGTAGCCTAATCTAACGGGACAAAACCCACGAGCGAAATAAGGAACATCAAACCATTGGTCTAATTCTAGATTCGGTGCTCATACTAAAAGCACTTACTATGATTAGACCTTGTCTATTAAAAATAGAAAGGGATGGGAGGAGGATAGGAGGGTCCAGCATATTATACGCAGCCTGCTGGGAGGCTAAAATGTAAGGCCCTTTAAATGGCCGATTTGTTTTTATACTTACTTGGTCGTAATCAATAATCCAAACTTCAAATATCAGATAATGGTACAAAATGTTCCTTTTTAAAATGTTTTTTATTCTCTGCGTTCTGATGAACTAGTTTACTGACATAATTTTCTCACTTGCTTTACTAACATCATTTTCATAATCTACTTTGGTTTATATAGCTTATTCTACTTACGGAACTATATTTGGCCTCATGACCGCCAGCTGGTGTCGTCATTCGCCAGTCATCGTTTTTGTTTGCAGTCATCATTTTTGTTTGCAAACCACTGTGCCAATTGCATATATGGGCTGCAGGTGTTTCTTTTAAACCAATGTGTATTTGGGTCATAGTCGATTGGTTGTTTACTTTTTTGTATTCCCACAATGTCTTTTGTTTGACATGTGGGTCAATCAATCAATTGAACTATGACTATACAACAGGAATATGCAACGTTTCTGCACGGCACACCTGTCATCTATGGTTCAAGCTTAAAGCAGAAGCTTAATTTCTATGAGCAACCATTTTATTCAAAATTTTTGTGTGTCTACCAATCAAATGAAGAAAAAAATGCTCCCAACCTTTGGAAAATAGATGACATAACCTCGAAATTTTTCAAAACTAATCTGGCTCGCAGTTCTGTTTTTTCCCCTTTAGTGCACTCTTGAAAATGTTTTGCGTGGTTGAGACCATTGAGGATGGAGAAAAGATGGTGACGGCGGTTCCGAGAAGTTGGGTTCAAGACGAAATAACCTTGCTATATCCACGAACGCGGTAAGACACTACAATCGGCCGAAAAAGAAATATGCAATCTTCGCCAGAATGGCAGAAACTGCCCTGCAAAATATTGTTTGAATATTGGTAAAAAATTTTTTATATTTATCTTTAACATTCATTTCATTTTTCATTTATGGTTGACTAAACAATATCAACCTTCATTTTTTTTCCTAGATTTTTGGGAGGAAGCTGTCAGGAACGAAAAGGAGACAGAAAATGTGTCTTCTGAAGAGCTGTCCCAGGAGGACAAATTAAGTTGGTCTAAAGCCAGTAGGGATATATTTCCCGTGGATTGAGCCCTTTCATGAATTGCTTTAACCCTAGTTTACAAACCGGCAAAAGTCGTGTCCACCCGAACTGGGGTCCAAATGGACCCCACGATTTTTTCTTCGAAATTTTTTTGATTTCTGACTTATATTGTTCAGTTATAGTTCTTCTGGCTATTGTATGAATTGTTTCTAAGTATTATATATAGCAGGGATAAAGAAATTTAAGCAGAGATGTCATTATGCAGGTATGTAGGAGGTCAGCAATAAAATTTTTCAATTTCAAAAACGATGAAAATTGCCTAATTTCGCAAATCTGGGATTCCCGCTTATACTTTTCGATATGTCTTTTGTACGTAATTACTGATTGTAAAATTCATCCACATCAATTGTTCCTGGCAGGTATGCCAATCTCAAAAAAAATAGTCATTAGTTCAGTTTGGTCAAGTCATCAAATAATTTTATGACCTGAAAAGGATTGAATTTCCCCAATACATGCCAATCAAGGCTGCCATATATGGCTTGAAGTTTAGGTGGCTTAGTGAAAGCTCAAAGGGCTATCCACTGAAGTTTTCTATCTACACTGGTAGCTCTGACCAAAGTACAGGACTTGGTCGTGGATATGATATGATGCTGATGTCGTTTATGCCATCATATTTCAATTCTGGACGCAACCTCACTATTGATAATTTCTTTACGTCGGTGGATTTGGCATTGAAGTTGCTGGATAAGAAGATCACTATTCTATGCACGATTCGGAAAAACAAAAGAGATTTGCCTCAACCTTTTGTAGCGAAGGAGGTTCTTGATGACCAGAATGAGCATGTAAAGGTCAATAACAAAAAGCAGTATCGTCAAGTCCAGTCATCCATTTTTGGATTTTCTGGAAAAATGGCGTTGGTGAGTTATGTTCCGAAGCCAAACAAACAAGTGGTATTGCTATCAACACAACATAACTGTGAGAAAGCCACCTCCCGTCATCAAAGTAAGCCTGCAATGATACTGGATTATAACAGCACCAAAGGTGGAGTCGATGTATTCGACCAAATGGTCTCAGTTTATTCATGTACACGCAAAACAAATCGCTGGCCGATGGTTGTATTCTACAACTTACTGGACGTAGCAGCCCTAGCAACTGTTATCATTTTTACAGAAGTGATAAGCTCATCGAACTAGCGGAGGAACTGGTTGAGTTAGAATTGAATAACCGTTCCCAACCTGCAACACAATCTGGCATTGGAAAATCTGCATTGGATGCTCTCTGTATTTTGGGGAGAGTTCAGGAAAAACAACCAACAGTCCCTGAAAGGTTCTCTTGTAAAAGAAGCAGATGTCACCTTTGCCCAAGAGCAGATGACAAGAAAACCAGAACCACCTGAGATGGATGTGTCAGATGTTGTTGCCCTTGCCACACTAGAACCTTATGTGTTAAATGTCTCCCGAAACTGCCCACAACTTCAAGTTAAATTCTTTTCTAAACATAAACTAGGCTGCTTTAAAAAAAAAATAATTATTTATTAGAAAAAATATGATTTTTCATAGAATTTCAGTACTGGGGTCCAAATGGACCCCAGTTCGGGTGGACGGGTTCTTTTCACAAAAAAATCGCAGAAAAATCTGTAAACATCTGATAATCGTTTCAACTTAAGAAATGAATAAAAAATTGAATTTTGTTCACTGAGTAAAAATCCCATTTAAAAAAAATGAAAAACAAAAAAGTTATGAGTGTTCAAACATGCTCTGGGGTCCAAATGGACCCCAGTTTGTAAACTAGGGTTAACTTGCTCCAATACGGTCTTTTGTTTGCCGGGTTGGAGAGCAGCAGCTGTTGAGGTTGACGCTTTGTAGACTTTACGTTGCCTCAGATTAAGGTAGGTCTCGTTATTTGACTACTCTGAGTCCGAATTTGACATTTGTTTGGAAAAAACTTTTTGTTTGGTACGGAAATGATGCCTCCTTTTATTTTTTATTGTTTAAAAAACATGCGAGTTGCTAAACGAAAATTTAAATTTCGGATTTAATGAGATAAATCTTTAGCATCATCCTACCGGCTGCGCCATTGTTACGTTTTTTCCATCAACTTAGAGTCAAAACTCAAAGATCGAATGTCAGTAGCCTAATCTAACGGGACAAAACCCACGAGCGAAATAAGGAACATCAAAGCATTGGTCTAATTCTAGATTCGGTGCTCATACTAAAAGCACTTACTATGATTAGACCTTGTCTATTAAAAATAGAAAGGGATGGGAGGAGGATAGGAGGGTCCAGCATATTATACGCAGCCTGCTGGGAGGCTAAAATGTAAGGCCCTTTAAATGGCCGATTTGTTTTTATACTTACTTGGTCGTAATCAATACTCCAAACTTAAAATATCAGATAATGGTACAAAATGTTCCTTTTTAAAATGTTTTTTATTCTCTGCGTTCTGATGAACTAGTTTACTGACATAATTTTCTCACTTGCTTTACTAACATCATTTTCATAATCTACTTTGGTTTATATAGCTTATTCTACTTACGGAACTATATTTGGCCTCATGACCGCCAGCTGGTGTCGTCATTCGCCAGTCATCGTTTTTGTTTGCAGTCATCATTTTTGTTTGCAAACCACTGTGCCAATTGCATATATGGGCTGCAGGTGTTTCTTTTAAACCAATGTGTATTTGGGTCATAGTCGATTGGTTGTTTACTTTTTTGTATTCCCACAATGTCTTTTGTTTGACATGTGGGTCAATCAATCAATTGAACTATGACTATACAACAGGAATATGCAACGTTTCTGCACGGCACACCTGTCATCTATGGTTCAAGCTTAAAGCAGAAGCTTAATTTCTATGAGCAACCATTTTATTCAAAATTTTTGTGTGTCTACCAATCAAATGAAGAAAAAAATGCTCCCAACCTTTGGAAAATAGATGACATTACCTCGAAATTTTTCAAAACTAATCTGGCTCGCAGTTCTGTTTTTTCCCCTTTAGTGCACTCTTGAAAATGTTTTGCGTGGTTGAGACCATTGAGGATGGAGAAAAGATGGTGACGGCGGTTCCGAGAAGTTGGGTTCAAGACGAAATAACCTTGCTATATCCACGAACGCGGTAAGACACTACAATCGGCCGAAAAAGAAATATGCAATCTTCGCCAGAATGGCAGAAACTGCCCTGCAAAATATTGTTTGAATATTGGTAAAAAATTTTTTATATTTATCTTTAACATTCATTTCATTTTTCATTTATGGTTGACTAAACAATATCAACCTTCTTTTTTTTTCTTAGATTTTTGGGAGGAAGCTGTCAGGAACGAAAAGGAGGCAGAAAATGTGTCTTCTGGAGAGCAGTCCCAGGAGGACAAATTAACGGAAACAATACTGGACTACAACCAGCTAATGTCAACATTCAATTCAGATTCTGGTGAGCATAACCTCATTCAAAGCTTCAACAAGTCTTTCATTTTGGAATATATTTTTATTTATCAGGATTATCAGATCATCAAGTTGCTGAAACTACTGAAGTTGCCCTCACTTGTCTTGTTCACAAGATTTATGTGAAAATGTTGGGCGGGAAGTTGTGGAGGACCACGTGCTCCAAGAATTCACGATTCTTGATAAACCGGAGCAGTTGCCAAACCTGGAGAGCAGGATTAGTGGGGACACCCACTATAAAAGAAAATTGGTAAGATAAAAACATATTTCCCACTATTTTTTGTATTATATTGACAGAATAATCGGTACCAACAAAAAAGTGCCGATTAATTTAAGGACTTTCAAATATAAACTCTCATAATATTATCTTGTTTTTCCTTTTTTTAGTATAGATCCAAAAGTTGTCGACATTAGGGGGGTTGGACGGAGTAAAATCCATGAGAACGGTTTGTAGGACAATGTTTTCTGACACACTGCTCTCCCTTTATTCCTGGCATGGCACTTCAACGAAAAAAAGTTTCAACAAATTTCAGACAATATTTTCTGCCATTATGGAGGCTTTGAGGCTTCGGTACCCCAGCTTCACCGATATCGAGGGGTCAACATTTTTCAAAAATTGTGACACCAGCTCAAGCAACACCACTACCAGCGACACCACCTAAAGCGAAATCACGATCACCACCACCAAGTCCAACCACCGTCAGCGACACCACCACTAAGTCTAACCACTGCCAGCAACACCACCACCACCACTAAGTCTAACTACCGTCAACGAAACCACCACCAGTGACACCAGCTGTTGCAAATGGAAGTCTCAAATGAAGTTGAAATGAACGCAAGTTCGTTTATTTCTGAAATATTGTAAAATATAAAAATTAAATGGATATATATATAAATTTATACTCACCGCAGTCCTTCCTTCGACTTCTGCTCGCTTCGGCTGCAACAATGAGAATGGCGTATGATTGTAAAAAAGAAGATGGCGTGTTCTGTGGCGGAAATGCCACGAGTCACAAATATTAGATACTCGAAACACGAACAGAAGTCGAAAGAAGAGCTGCGTTCACAAGTGGTTCACAATATGTGTCATTTTATGCTGCTTCGGTGTATTGTAGCGTCGGCAACGTCGGTCGTTTTCGGCAACATCCCCACCCTCGTGGATCGACCCGATTCACTTATCAGATCGAGAACAGCTAACTTTGATATTGGACGTTGCAGTGTCCCTCTGGATGTTTTGACATCGGCCCTGCGAATCTCTCTATCAACTCCTTTGTATACGTTCTCTGCACGATCACGACACCATTGCCTTCGCGGTATGTTCGAGTCGTATACGAATACCAAATCTGCTGTCTTTATTGGTTGGGACCTCTGGCGCCACTTCGTGCGTCGCGTCAAAGTCGGAAGATATTCTGTCACCCAGCGCTTCCACATTCGGTCCCTCAACTGATGTGCTACTCCCGCTGTTTTCTTAACGAAGGCAATCGTTCATCCGCCTCGCTAGCGCTCGGTGTTTGTGCCGTGTTCGCCGCTCCCAGCAAAAAATTATTGGGAGTGAGTGTTGTTCTTGGTCAGCATCGATGGGCAAGTGCGTAAGTGGACGTGAATTCACTACGTTCTCAGCTTCCACAATAAAACACTGAAGAGTATACTCACGCGGGGCGACTTCCTTAAGCGTTTGGGCCAGAACCCGCTTCACGCATTACACCATTCGTTCCGTGGTCATGCGCTACCTATAGATGGATAGCCCGTACGGTTAGGCACGTGAACAACGCTACCAAGCGCTTTTCAGTGAGACGTCCAACTGTGACAGAAATAGGGCCAAAATAGTCCAAACCAGTATAACTGAATGGTCTGACGAAGGGGCTTAATCGATCCGCGGGAAGAAATTAGAGGCATCACTGGTTTGGCTTTCATCATTTTATATACGAGGCAGTTCCCAATTACTTTGCGCATAAGACGGCTCAGTTGAGGGACCCAATACTTCCTCCGTACTTCACAGATTACCTCTTCGGTGTTTTGATGTTTCATCTTGGCATGTGTAGAAGCAACTACATGTGTTTTAAATGAATGACTCGGTGGTAGTATAACGGGGCATTAAGTTTCTAATGAAAGCCAACTTGCAGCACTAATGCGTTCATAGACCCGTTGAAGTCCATCATCATCTTAGTATGGAGAAAGCTTTCGAAGTGGGCTAGTTTTTGGTATGATGTTCTGCTGATGGCCAATCCACTCGAACTCTGCAGAATACGATTCTTGTTGTGCAAGGCGACAAAGAGTTGTTTCTGCCGACTTACGTTCAACGGACGTGAGACCGTATTCCTCGAGATCATTTGTCTGCCTTCGACATCACCTCCAAAAACGGTATACCCAGGCGACAGTTCTTACTATCCTGCTTAACCCTCGTTTACAAACCGGCAAAAGTCGTGTCCACCCGAACTGGGGTCCAAATGGACCCCACGATTTTTTCTTCGAAATTTTTTTGATTTCTGACTTATATTGTTCAGTTATAGTTCTTCTGGCTATTGTATGAATTGTTTCTAAGTATTATATATAGCAGGGATAAAGAAATTTAAGCAGAGATGTCATTATGCAGGTATGTAGGAGGTCAGCAATAAAATTTTTCAATTTCAAAAACGATGAAAATTGCCTAATTTCGCAAATCTGGGATACCCGCTTATCCTTTTCAATATGTCTTTTTTACGTAATTACTGATTGTAAAATTCATCCACATCAATTGTTCCTGGCAGGTATGCCTATCTCAAAAAAAATAGTCATTAGTTCAGTTTGGTCAGGTCATCAAATAATTTTATGACCTGAAAAGGATTGAATTTCCCCCAATACATGCCAATCAAGCCTGCCATATATGGCTTGAAGTTTAGGTGGCTGAATGAAAGATCAACGTTCTATGCACTGAAGTTTTCTATCTGCACTGGTAGCTCTAACAAAAGTACAGGACTTGGTCGTGGATATGAAGTGCTGATGTCGTTGAAGACATTATATTTCAATTCGGGACGCAACCTCACTATTGATAATTTCTTTACGTCGGTGGATTTGGCATTGAAGTTGCTGGATAAGAAGATCACTATTCTTGGCACGATTCGGAAAAGCAAAAGAAATTTCCCTAAACCTTTTGTAGCGAAGGAGGTTCTTGATGAGCAGAATGAGCCTGTAAAGGTCAATAACAAAAAGCAGTATCGTCCAGTCCACTCATCCATTTTTGGACTTTCTGGAAAAATGGCGTTGGTGAGTTATGTTCCGAAGCCAAACAAACAAGTGGTATTGCTATCAACACAACATAACTGTGAGAAAGCCACTTCCGGTCATCAAAGTAAGCCTACAATGATACTGGATTATAACAGCACCAAAGGTGGAGTCGATGTATTCGACCAAATGGTCTCAGTTTATTCATGTACACGCAAAACAAATCGCTGGCCGACGGTTGTATTCTACAACTTACTGGACTTAGCAGCCCTAGCAACTGTTATCATTTTTCGACACTTCAATCCACCTAGAAGAAACCAAAAATTGTACAGAAGTGATAAACTCATCGAACTAGCGGAGGAACTGGTTGAGTCAGAGTTGAATAAACGTTCACAACCTGCAACACAATCTGGCATTGGAAAATCTGCATTGGATGCTCTCTGTATTTTGGGGAGAGTTCAGGAAAAATTACCAACAGTCCCCGAAAGGCTCTCTTGTAAAAAAAAGCAGATGTCACCTTTGCCCAAGAGCAGACGACAAGAAAACCAGAACCACCTGCGATGGATGTGGCAGATGTTGTTGCCCTTGCCACACTAGAACCTTATGTGTTAAATGACTGCCGGAACTGCCAACAATTTCAAACTAAATCCTTCTAAACATAAACTATACTGCTTTTGAAATAAAATAATTATTTATTAGAAAAAATATGATTTTTCATAGAATTTCAGTAGTGGGGTCCAAATGGACCCCAGTTCGGGTGGACGGGTTCTTTTCACAAAAAAATCGCAAAAAAATCTGTAAACATCTGATAATCGTTTCAACTTAAGAAATGAATAAAAAATTGAATTTCGTTCACTGAGTAAAAATCCCATTAAAAAAAAATGAAAAACAAAAAAGTTATGAGTGTTCAAACATGCTCTGGGGTCCAAATGGACCCCAGTTTGTAAATTAAGGTTAATGTGGAAAAACGATTGAATGCAATCAAATTGATACTTACAGCCGCTTAAACGTATTTCGAAGGAAGCTCTTCATCGTCTGGTTCATCATCACGGGCGTGAGCCACCGAAAAATCACTGGGTCCAGTCTTGTTCAGGATTCAACAAAAATGGGGAGCCCTTGAGGCAAGCCGAGGTAGGGCTCAGATCAACAGCCTTGCTTGAGCGTGTCGCCACATCAGCTGTATTAGCATGGGTGGGCACCCATTTCCAGTTCAAAGACTCAGTGGAAGAGAGAATCTCTGCAATCCTATGCGCCACGAATGGCCTGTATCTTCGGTGTTTGCTGCGTATCCAGTTAATAACGGTTGAAGAGTTGCTCCATAACATTTTATGGTCGGCTTTGATGGAGTGCTCCTCTATGATGGTCTTCATTAGCCTTGCTCCCAAGATGGCAGCTTGGAGCTTGTGATGCTTCTTTTGCGAGGCTGGGATATGACTCAGGGTGTCCAGGGTCTACCCAAGGAAGCTTGAAAGACTTGGGTTTCGGCGGTCCAACTTCTCAAGAAATGAATACCAGGAGCCGGTCGGTTTAATTTTAATTAACTCTAATCTTATTATAAGGTTTATTCTCAGGATCGGTTTACAAATTTTAACAAAGTTTATTCTGATTTTCACAAAAAAACAAGCCTTTTGATTGAATAAAGTTTGTCACTGGTGCTAGTCCACGGAATGGCTGGTATCGATCTTCTCTGGGGTAGCGGGGATTGGTTCCTCTGGGTATATGGTTGTATACCACGGCAGCTGTTTCCTCTGTTCGGCAGCGGTGAACTTCTATATGACTCTGCGTTAGGAAGGGCACTCTGTCGGCGGCGGCGGATTTCGTAGCAAGGGTCTGCGTTGCGTGGAAGGCAGAACAATTCATCGGCGGCGGCGGACTGCGTAGGAAGCGCCTACGTTATATAAAACGGCAGAGCAATTTATCGGCGTTAGCGGACTTCGTAGAAAGTGCGTGCGTCTTAGGCCTCGGCCACGCAGTAAGCGGCTGAGTGGCTGAGCGGAAAAAAAATTAAAACATATGAAATCACACAGAAGCGGCCACGCAATGAGCGAGCGGCGAAACAAAATTCTGAGCGTCTAAGCGGCGCCGCTCAGCAACCAAACCTGTTTTAATTTTCTGAGCGGCAAACAGCATTCTATATTTATATATATTATAGTTATATATATTTTAACTCCTAATCGCTCAAAAGCAGTCGCTCAGTGCCTGGCCATACGTCCCTTAGAGCCGCCGCACAGCCGATAGCCGCTGCGTTGCCGAGACCTAACTTAGAGGCAAAACACTCCGTCGGCGGCGGCGGACTTCGTAGAAAAAGTCTGCGGTTGCGTATGCGTATGGTGATGCGAACTTTTCTTCACAGACGGACTATGCGTCTATCGATAAAGAGAATCCAACCGCTCGGCTTACAAAAGCCGCAACGAATAGATCTGCTTTAACGAAGACTAAACGGCAAGGATAATTCACACGCTCGGCGCACAAAAGCCGCAACAATATAATTTCCTTTACACACGGTGATATTGTCTATGTTTGAAAAGTTAAGATTCTGAAATTTTCCGTAAGAAAGATATTCAAATAATTAAAAACACCAAAATTCACTTTAACCACTTTGACTTTGTATTTCGCTTTGTATCAAGTAATTTTAGTCATATGACTTTGTGTAAAGTAGCATCATTAATTTTAGTATATAGATTCTATGTTTTTGTTTACAATCTAATTTGACATAGTATTTTGTGGACTGTATTTGTCGATCTGTTTATTTTTCTATTTATTTATGTAACATTCAGTACACTTCAGTACATTCTCCCGCCTCCGAAAGTTGTAAAATTGCATATCGAATGGAGCACCCTATTCGATTTTTGCACTGCTGTACCGACGGACGTTGTGTTCATCAATAGATGGCCTCTGAGCTCTGACATCTGTGTTGCATTTAATTGGTATAAGCACCAATTACATACTAGTTATTGGTGATCCTCTTTTTTCTCATTGTTACATGCAAAGAGACAAATGAGATGTTAATACATTACAATAAACATAAAAGGACAATACGAAGAAATAGCACAACAGATACCAAAAACAGACACCCAAAATGTTGCCTTTCGTTTTACTCGTATACTGTATAGGTTGTACGCATCGCATGCGTAAGTTGTGTTTTCTCCCATTGACTCATAGTGCCGTGTACGTTCGTTGCATTCTTTCGTTGCTGTTGGTTCTTCTTGTGTTCTTGTCTTCTCATAAGTAAATCGTAAATCGTTTTCGTGAGCAGAACATGGTGCCGACATGTTGTGCGAAAATTTAATCGCGAAATTAATTGTTAAATTTTGATCAAATTTATTTTATAAATTTGTTACTTGTGAGGTGCTAGATGTTGAGCTGGCTTTAGTGTTGTGGGTAAATATTTAGAAGTGGGGCTCCAGCCCAAATCGGTCCAAAAAAATTTTCTAACATTCTGGATTATTTTATAGTATAAAAATAGATGTTTTGAAGTGGGGGAAGACATTTTGCTTACAGAAAACAATTGCTATTTCCATATTTAGCATGAGCAGCCTAATTCTGCGGAAACAGGGTTCAAATAATGAGCCCCGCGAAGCGGGCCATGCGGAAAGCTGTGGCATTCGGAAATTATTTGCTATTTTCATATTTAGCAAGAGCAGCCTAACCCTGCGGAAACAGGGTTCAAATAATGAGCCCCGCGAAGCGGGCCATGCGGAAAGCTGTTGCATACGGAAATTATTATTATTTTTATTTTTTTGGACCGATTTAATTTCCGTATGCAACAGCTTTTCGCATGGCCCGCTTCGCGGGGCTCATTATTTGAACCCTGTTTCCGCAGGGTTAGGCTGCTCATGCTAAATATGAAAATAGCAAATAATTTCCGTATGCAACAGCTTTCCGCATGGCCCGCTTCGCGGGGCTCATTATTTAAACCCTTTTTCCGCAGGGTTAAGCTGCTCATGTTAAATATGGAAATAGCAATTGTTTTCTGTAAGCAAAATGTCTTCCCCCACTTCAAAACATCTATTTTTATACTATAAAATAATCCAGAATTGTTAGAAATTTTTTTTGGACCGATTTGGGCTGGAGCCCCACTTCTAAATATTTACCGTGTTGTGTATTAGCCTTATGATTGTGGAATTTCCCGCACTGTGGATTTTGATGCTGATGTTATGGAAGATGGATAGATGTGCGCCTACCCACATAGTAATTGATAAGTGGTTTTATTTTTGTTGATTTTGATTGATTTATTTTCACTCTGTTTATGAAAATGTTGAGAAGTTTTGGTATCTTTTATCGTTTTTGTTAATTCGGCTTTTTGATATATGTATGTTCATGTTGTTGTTGTTGTTGTTGGTGGCGTCGTCGCGCGCTTCCGGCAAATTTATCGATTATTCGCGATCGCGGTTATGTGTGTATGTGTGTGTGTATGTATAAATTATTGAAAATACGAAGTGTTTTCGGTCTCTTTCTAGTCGGACATTTTCGGTTCCGACTAGAACTTTGTTTACATTTTTCCGATAAACAAACGCGTATTATTTCGTGAATTTTTGCGAAATAAATAAAAAGTGTAAGTTACGTGGTGTAAAATGCTTGTTGTGCAATTGCAAGTCATTTTATTGCAATAAAAAAATATGATTGCATTATAAAAGTGGTTGTGAATTTGTGTTTTTTATTGAACCGATATGATTCAAGTGCAGCTCGGCGAGTAGCACGTATATTGAATCATATTTTGTGTATAAATAAGTACATGAATACGTACGTTTATGAAATTCAGTGAATTCGATTAAATTATAGAATTTTGCAATTTGGTTTTCGATCGGTTTATATAACGCGATGTTTTTGATCAACGTCAATTTTATTTTGCCGACGGCTTTCTGACGTTTGATGTGTCGATGTTTTTCATAAGTTTGTGGAATGTGTCTAATTTCCATTTTAGACATTTTTTTTGTTAATTTTAATAAAGAATTGTTGATTAATAGAGTTATTAAAATATTATATTCGTTTTGCATGCGTTGTTGCAGTGCCTTTGAATTGAAAATTATAACGTAAAATTGATAACTTGATGTGTGCATTGTCGCAGCGTATTGGAATGTAGAAATGTTGTTTCAATCCAAATGTATTTTGTGTTGTGTTTTATATCTATCAATAAAGATGAAATAAAATTACAATTTGGTTTTTTATTTCGTATCACGATTAATGTTGAATGGTGTAAATAGGTGTTAAAGATGAGTTCATTGAAGAAGTTAATTCTTTGAATCCATTATGTTATTTAATTTTCACGAACGGTGTAGATCATCAGATATATGAAATTTCAGGTACGATGTGTTTTCCAGGATCATGGTGATCTATTTGTTTTTTTTTTTGAAGAAATGATTCGTTACGGCAATTAAAGATGGGTTGATTGATGATTTCAGCTTACGTTGGACTTAAATTAAGTCTTATGTTGAATCCAGGGGTTTTGTATAAGGGTTTTTATAATCTTCGAGGAAGATGTAAGTATGGTATACTGTTGTTGATTCGGTTGAATCCAGGGGCGATGTATTTTCAGGTTTTCAGGAAAATCTTCGGGGAAGATATATAATTCAGCAGGTGTTGAATCGTGCTGTTGAATCCAGGGGCAGTGTATTTTTTCAGGGTTTAAGATAAATCTTCGGGGAAGAAATATGTTTCAGCAGACATTGATTCGTACTGAATCCAGGGGCAATGTATAATGGGTTTTGGTTGTTAATCTTCAGGGAAGATGTTTTATTAAACGATGGCAGTACGTTCCTGATGATCGTTTGAAGGAAGACGACAAATTTTTGCGATGGGCCGCTTTCGGATTCCATTCTGCGTTTTGACGGTGACGACGCGTACAAGACCGTCTGATCCTGCGTGAGTTCCTTCAATTCGGCCGAGATTCCAGTAGGTTGGTGGGAGTCGCTCATCCTTGAGTAGAACTAAGTCTGCTAGTCTGGGCATCTCCTTGACTTGAGTCCATTTTGGTCGATGTTGGAGCCGTGCAAGATACTCTGAACTCCATCTTTTCCAGAACCCTTCCGCCAGCGCTTGAACTCGTTTCCATCGGTCGAGATGTGTTACGTTGTTGTTGAGTTCGCCTTGTGGTATGGAATGTAGTGACTCGCCGACTAAAAAATGCGCAGGGGCTAGCGCATCCAAATCGTCGAAGCTATCGGTTAGAGGGCATAAGGGCCTCGAATTCAAACACGCTTCTATTTGTGTTAGAAGCGTTGCGAGCTCCTCGAATGTGAGCCTTTCAGTTCCGACAACTCTTTTTAAATGGTGCTTGACAGATTTCACACCTGCTTCCCATAAACCACCAAAGTGTGGAGAAGCGGGGGGAATAAAGTGCCAATGAGTACCGCGATTTGCAAGCTTTTCGGCTATCTCCTTCCAGGCATGCGTGGCTTCCTTTAACATTTTTGCTAATTCGTTGTTAGCACCGACGAAGTTGGTTCCACAGTCGCTGTAAACCTGTTGACAGCTTCCTCTTCTTGCAGTGAAACGATGAAATGCTGCCAAAAACGCTTGGGTTGTCAAATCTGACACGACTTCCAAGTGAATGGCTTTTGTTGCCAGACAGATGAAAACTACAAAGTATCTTTTCAATATCCTAGCTCCGCGTGCTTTCCAGCTTTTGACTTCGATGGGACCAGCATAGTCGACACCGGTGTGGCTGAAAGGTCGAGACATCTGAACTCTAGCAGCAGGTAAGTTTCCCATCAGCTGTTGCATTTCTGATGCCTTTTGCCGGTAGCAAGAAGTACACCTATGCAGTTGATACTTTACACTCCTTCTTATCTGGCCAATCCAGTATCGTTGGCGGATATAACTTATCATCTGCTGGATGCCGCCATGCAGAGTGTTTTTATGGGCATCTCTAACAACCAGACTTGTAAAGTGGTGGTTGTTCTGCAGCAATATGGGGTGTTGCGCTTCATAAGCGAGGAGAGAGTTTTCTAAGCGCCCTCCAACTCTTAAAATCCCATTTGCATCGAGAAAAGCGTTTAACGCACTAAGAGAATTGGGAATCTTGGATGTATCCGCTATTTGTTGTATCTCCGTTTTGAACATCTCCTTCTGCGCTGTCTTGACAAAGACAATGCGCGCTGCTTCCAGCTCACTTGGGGTAAGTGGACCCACATTAGCTCCCAATTTACGACGACATTTAGCCACAAAACGAAGACAGGTAGCGACGACTCGAACGAGCTTGAGAAGACTCGAACAGTCATATATTGTTTGCAGAATACTGTCGCTATGGTTGACCCGAACGCTGAGTAGCTTCACAGTACGCTGCTCCTCTTCCTTTTCATTGTCAACAGGTTGATGTGGGACATCGAAGACCCATTGATGACGCAAGAATTCTGGACCATTCCACCATGGCTCCAGTGACTTCAGTTCCGACGGAAAAACACCTCTGGACGCCAGATCGGCTGGGTTATGATGCGTTGCAACATGTCCCCAGCAATCGATCCCCACTAGCCGCTGGATCTCTGACACTCGGTTAAACACGAACGTTGTCCATCTAGCGGGAGTGGCCTTTATCCAGGCGAGCGCAATAGTCGAATCCGGCCAAGTATACGTTTTGACATCGGGGATGGCCAAAACTTCTTTGGTGTACTGCATCAATTGCGCCAAAACTACAGCACCACAAAGCTCCAAACGGGGAAGAGCAATCGTCCGCTGATTTGGTGCTACTTTCGTCTTTGACAAAAGCAGGTTGACATGGATGTTGTCATCGCTATCCAAGACACGAACGTACACCGCTGCTCCGAAAGCCTTCATCGACGCATCACAGAAACCGTGCAACTCTATCGCCTTGTTGTTCTTACTCATCTGGGTCTACCGTGGAATTCGAAGCTGTTCGATCTGAGGAAGTTCTCGATGAAAAGCTTCCCAGTCTTTCCTCAACGCTGGTGGAATTGGATCATCCCAATCACAGCCGATTTCCCATAGTCTCTGCATCATAAGTTTTGCCGTGATGATGCACGGCGATATCCATCCAAGTGGGTCAAACAATTTGGCAATAGTCGACAACATGGACCTTTTTGTTGTTGCTTCCTTTGATGGCTGCAAGTTCTGATAAGAAAAATGATCATCCACAGGAAACCATTTTATGCCAAGCGTCTTGACATGCTCCGACGTATTGAAAGGCAGTTCAAAATCTAACTCACGGTCTTGAACCGCAACATCATCCACGAGTTCCTTGACGTTGCTCGTCCATTTTCGTAGGTGGAAACCTGCAGACGCCAAAAGTTGCCTTGCTTCGTCGGGTTTTAGGCGTGCTTCTTCCACGGAGTCCGCACCACTGATGAGGTCGTCGACGTACATGTCCTCACGGACAACCTTCGCCCCCTCCGGAAAATTTTCACTTTCGTCCTCGGCAACTCTCTTCAAAATTTTGATAGCAAGATATGGTGCACTGGCTGTCCCGAAAGTGACCGTATTCATTTTGAAGAGTCGTAGTGGCGAAACCTTCTGCTCTCTCCACATTATCAGCTGGTAATATCGGTCTGGGAAACTTACCAAAATTTGCCGATACATTTTCTCAATGTCGGCCGTGAATTTTTTAGTACGAGATCTATGATACTCGACTGCAACTTTGGACCCACAAGAAGACGGTCATTGAGGGATTTCCCATCCGAAGCCTTCGCCGCTGCGTCAAACACTACTCTCAGCTTCGTAGTGGAGCTCGCTTCCTTAAACACCGCGTGATGCGGTAAGAAATAATGGAATGGAGTCTGCAAAACTGCATCATTCGCATCAATCTCTTCCATATGGTGGAGTTCTTCATACTCCCGTATACATTTAGTGTACTCCGCACGAAGTTTTGGATCTGCATCCAGCCGTTTCTCAAGGTGAAGAAAACGCCGGAAGGCGCTCTGTCGACTCGATCCCATCGCAGGAACGCCGTCCTCTTTGAAAGGCAGCTTTACCTCATATCGCCCATCAGGTAAGCGTTTGGTATATCGTTCAAAATGGTCGTCACAAGCGATGTTTTCTTCTGCTTCCAGGTTATGAAACGGGGTTTCCTCGATCTCCCAAAACTTCTCCAGTTGAGAATTCAAATCTGCAAACTGCACGAAGCTTCGAACTCGCTGGGGATCTTCTACTGCGACCTTGCCCAAAACTATCCATCCAAGCTCGGTGTTTTGTGCTATGGGACCGATACCATCCTGAGGTCGCCTTACGTCCGGCAAAAGGATTTGCGCACAAACATCACTTCCCAGCAGTAAATCGATGGGTGCAGGTTCGTAGGGATGGGGATCTGCTAACGAAAGACCCTTGAGGTGGTGCCATTTGCCGTGTATCACTCGTTGGGCCGGGAGAAAGCCAGTCAGCGACTTGAAAACCAAAGCCTGGACGGCCGTCTCAAACGTGGATTGGCGGGAAGCAAAGCGCACTTCGACGGAGTGCTGCGTAGTGCCACTGCTGACCAACCCTAACCCAGATACTTCGGCAATGGTGCGCCGCTTTTCTAGCTTCAACAGTAGTGCGGCAGTTTCGGTGATGAACGACGTCTCTGAGCCTGTGTCGATCAGCGCTCGTAAGAGGTGCAATCGCCCGTCTGCTGCTCGTGCCTTTACTACTGCCGTTGCTAGAAGCACCTGGGGATGACCATCACCATACGACGCGTGGTAATTAAAAGTTTGTCCATTTGATGGGAGCTGCTGTTCTTCTCCTGTTGGCTGGAACTCCGATGCGTTTCTGTTCAGAGGAGCCTGAAATCCTCTGGATGCCATGTTCCTCGCCTGCGAACTCGTTGAAGGTTGTTGTTGTTGTCGCGGTTGTGACATGCCATTTTGTGCATTGTAATGCAGCAACGAGTGGTGCTTTTGTTGGCAAAAGTAGCACGAACTAACACTCTGGCAGTCACGGAGAAAGTGCCCGTAGGACAAGCAGTTCTCACAAACCTTCAACCTGCGAACAGCATCTTTACGCCCCATGTTGTCCATGTTCAAGAAGCGCTGGCACTTTCGCAACGTGTGTTTGCCTTGGTTGCACAACTTACATGCGAGCTGCTCGCCGGAATTCGTCCTCACTGGCTGCTCAACGAAACTCGTCCTTGCTGGTTTGTACGGCTGCTTGACGACTTGCTTGCTGTGGTACACCTTCGTATTGGATGGAACACGTGGCCCTTTGTTGGCGGTTGGCTCTTCTCTGTTCCTAGATGTTGCACCAAGCTCCTGCTGGCCTACAACCTCAAGTGTCCGGAACCTCGTCTCCAAAAATTCGGTGAACTCCTTAAAACTTGGTAAGTCTTTTCGGTTACCTAACTTTTCTTCCCACAGTTTTTGGCACGCACTGGGAAGTTTCTGGAGTAAGAACCAAATCAACACCGTATCCCATTCAGAAACTGGCACATCCATGTTCTCCAACGCAAGAACACATTCACGGGTGGTGTACAACAAGTCACGAAGACCCGAAGCAGTTTCGCGACTCAAGGACGGCTGACCAAACAAATTCTGCATTTGGATGTGGACCAGAATGCGCTTATGGTCATACCTGTCCTTTAACAGCTCCCAAGCTTTGTCGTAAGACGCTGCTTCCACCGAGAGGTTTTGTAAAAACCGTTCGGCATCACCAACCAAACAGGACTGTAGAAAATGCAGTTTGTCGATATCGTCTATCGACTTATTCTGGTGTACCAGAACCTGAAATTTGTCCTGGAAGGCTCTCCAGGTGGTGTACGACCAATCGAACTTAGGCAGATCTATTCTTGGAAGCCTAATACCGGAATGTGATGTTGCAGCAACAGCGGCAGTATCAGGGGGCGGCGCACCCGTGTTAACTTGTGCTGCCTTCGCCGTAGCACACTTCTCCAAGGTATCCACCAACTCAGCACGGTATTCGAAATAAAGCTCATTAATCTGCTCGTACACCACCATTAACTCTTCCTTTTTCAGGCCTTCTTCTAACATCCCGGCACCGAAAATCGCTTCATGATACGACTTTGCAGACGCCATATCCGCCTCCAGCATCGACAGACGACCTGAAGCATATGATGTCACTTTCCTGTCCTTCGGTGACTTTTTATAGTTCGTAAGATCCTTTATAATCTTGTTAAGCAGCATTTTCTGCAACTCCCCGTATTTAAAGCTTTTATTTTGAGCCATATTTATAATGATCTTTCTTTATTTTATAGATATAAAAATGTAACAAGTTTACAAGTACATGCAACAAATAAAACTTACTGCTTATTCAGGATCTGCTGCCGTCTATGTATTTAAAGATGCTCACAAGAGTCTCCGCTGAACGTTGATTATTATTCGTTGAATAAGTTTTAGTTTGAAATTGTTTTTAAGTTCGATTTAAATATGCTACGCGAAGCTAATTTTATAAAAACACGATTTTTCGAAAAAAATGTTCGCACTAGTTATATATATATATCAATTGTTCGCGCACACACACTTTATTTGCATACACTTTTATTGTTTTTAAAGTTAATTGTTCGTTAAAATGGTTCAAATTGTAGGCCGAAGGACCAAATGATATTGTCTATGTTTGAAAAGTTAAGATTCTGAAATTTTCCGTAAGAAAGATATTCAAATAATTAAAAACACCAAAATTCACTTTAACCACTTTGACTTTGTATTTCGCTTTGTATCAAGTAATTTTAGTCATATGACTTTGTGTAAAGTAGCATCATTAATTTTAGTATATAGATTTTATGTTTTTGTTTACAATCTAATTTGACATAGTATTTTGTGGACTGTATTTGTCGATCTGTTTATTTTTCTATTTATTTATGTAACATTCAGTACACTTCAGTACACACGGGCACTGTCTACCGAAAAAGAGAATCCATCCGCTCGGCTCACAAACGCCGCAACGAATAGATCTGCTTTTACGAAGACTAAAAGGCAAGGAGAATTTACACGCTCGGAGCACAAAAGCCGCAACAATTATTACTATTACCGATGTCGAAAACGACATCGAAAAAAACGACACGACACAATTTGTATTCCATAAGTCGTTTCCGATCTTGTACACTCGTTTTGATGTCGTGTGCAGTCGTCTGTAAACGTCAAATGTCGTTGAATGCAGATACTCTTCATTCCATTGGTCGAAAAAATACGTCGAAAAAAAACGTTGATATGTCTCGTTCAAAAATTCGATCGCGACATAGAAATGGAAGGCCACAAAACAGCAAGTAATCTTGTTAAATGAAATTATTTTGAAAAATTTTATAACCAATAAAGCATTTGTTTGACTTGTATTTGAATTTGACAAACCAAAACCAGTTTGAGACGCTCTTCGAGTTGATGGGGAGGAACGTAAAGTTAGCTAGAGGTTTTTTGAAGGGAATTTAAAAAACCGATGTAAAAAAGGAATGGACTGCGATAGCGGAGCAGCTTAAAAGCAAGGGTCCTCCAGTAAGAGACGGGAACGGTTGGCTAAAGGATTGAATTACTTTTTTCAAAATACATATGTATTAATTTTTATAAATGATTGCTTTTATCAGGTTTGGGCCGACAGAAAGCATAATGTAGAAAAAAAACAATGATACACAAATCAGAATTGAATGCGACTGGAGAAGGTCCAAACAAACTAAAGATTTTATCTCCACTGGAAGAAGCTGTAGCAAATTTATTACATATAGAAAAAGTGGTAAGCCCGAGCGGAAACGCCATTGGTATATCGCAGTCCATTTTGCTTCCTAACCCCTTGGCAACTGCCCCACAGTTCCTTCATCATCGCAAACGCAGACTGCATACACATCGAAGCGAAGTTATGGAGAAGGAAGGGCAACATCAATACATCCTTTGAGACCAGGAAATCCTGACATATTAAAAAGTAAAGCTTTGCTTTTTCGGCCGGTGTAAATCGTAATCGAATCCATTTGGGGCAAATATGTTTTTCTATGACGTTGATAATTTCTTTGAAAAATTTGCTAACAGTTGGTTGAGCTAGCCCCAAAATAAAGTCATTCCCGGCGCCGTGGTGGGCTAACTTCCCTCAGCTAAAATTCTTAAGATGACTGCAAGTCTCAATATGATTGGAATTGATGATGAACGATGCCGAAACCTTATTTTATCACTTCTTTCATCAAACAAATACTCAAACGCTTCTTTTGTCAAACTAAAGAACTGCTTAAATCTGTTCAAACGTACAAAAGATTTATTTAAAAGCAACTATTGGGATAAAAGTGTCAACTCACTTTTAATCAGGCAAGTCTAATGGATTTGAATTGTGCTGTATCTGTTTTCGTTTTATAATCGATTTTTTTTCCGCATACTTTCTTCTACATCTTCTTCACTTTCACTACTTGTGCTGTAATATATTTATTTAGGTGCTAATAAATGTACAACCGCATTAGAGTTCTAAACAATTATTTTTATTCAAACTTTCTTCCAATATCTTTTGATTTTGACAGATGTTTATTAGTTTTTAGTCGTTTTAAAATCTATAACGTATTTTTCGTGTCGAAGAAGTTATGGAATGCCATTTTAAACACAACACGACAGAGAAAACGAGAGTTGACGACGAGACGAGACGAGATCGGGTTCGTTTTGATATTCCTTTTTAATCCGCTTTGATTAAAAGGGAATATCAAACAATTATAAATTTATCGCGATCTGAACTAAATATTATATTTAGTGAGAAAAGTACAGAGGCGTACTTACTCACTTCTGAAATGGGCGCCAGGAAACCTTTTGGAGTGATGGTTTGCCTTAACCAGAAGCTGAAATGTTTCAGGAAGAAAGAAAGAAAGAAAAATACCATAGTACTAAATAAAACAATAAGAAATTCCTGGAGGAAAATTTAGAATTTTATTTGCGTAAGGGTGTCGGGGAAACCGTGGTCGAAGCCTGGACTAAAACCCAGAATCTTTTCAATAATATGTAAAAGTATACAAGCAGTACAAATCCTTTTCGAGGTCGGCAGAGAGCCAAGTCTCGAAATAAAGAAAATGTATTAGAATAGAAAAATTAAAAAAAATAGAACAGATGTGTGTCGTTTGAACACAAAGAAGAATTATATGTGGAAAGTTTCCGGAAAAGAATAAATAAGTAGGAAGAAAATTAAACGGTCGCGAGTCCCCCAATTTCGGGAAAAACGGCAGGGCAACGAAGGTCTAGCGGATCTATGTATTTGTCTAATTAAGGCAACGCGAAAAATATTCGAAAAACCCTTGAAAATTAAAGGTTTTTCGATACACAACGAAATAGAAAAAAAATACTTAGCTCTGATTCCTGGGGTGATTCTCCTACTCCTAGGGAAAACGCTTTCTCTATGAACTCCGGTTCTACTCCTAGAAATTCCCAACTGGAATTCTCGCAAATTTTCCAAACTCTCCTTTATCACAAAATTCCCAACTGGAATTTTGCCACTCGTTATCGCAAAAAAATCTCCTTTTTAATCAAAAAAATTCGCAAAAAATCTTTTGGACGCTTTTCTCAGGTAATCCTTCTTCTTCTCGATCTGAAGTCAAAGAGACCATCAAGATGGCGGGTTTTTCTCGTCCATCCGGCATCGACCATATGGCCATCCTCATCAGACCTTATTGTGTGGGGTTGTTCGGTCTCACTTGCTCTGCAGCATTCCGCCATTAGGCTAAGATGTGCGAGTGAGATGTCACAAATCAATTACCCCGCGGTCCTTCGCGTTCAGGTGATATGCTCACCAGTAGCTTAGTGGACGAGTTCAACCCCTTACCAAAAGACTTACTCCGAAAAATTTATTTTAATCGCGCAAAGTCCCCGCCCCACATTAACCCAAACTAAAACACAAAGAAAAACGTTTTCTCAAAGAACGAAGAACCAAGAAGCTAAGTTTTTATAGATTGACGGAAAATTCCGTAGACCTTCGTCCAGATAAAAAGAGGGAAATAAAAACGGAAACACGTCTCTAATAATTCTTCTAAGTGATTTTCAATTTAATCTGAATTGCAAGCTACTCGAAAATGTATGTTGGTGTGAGTATAGTTCACACATTGTTGGACAAAGGACATGGGTAACAATCTTCATCGGTAAATTTTACCGCAACAAATCCCACCCTCACCTCCTCGGAAGTGAGCTTACATTTCGTGAGAACTGTAACAAACTTCCAACGATGTGCCTAGGATTTGAAGGTATGGAATAAGGACTTTCCATCAGAAAAAAAAAATAATCAAATAACTCTCAAATCATATTTGCCAGTGCCAACAACTGGCTGTGAATTATAAAATTATAAAAAAATAAGCAACGTTAACGTTAATCGTTTTCGGATGCATCGTTATACGGTTTTAGATCTTTGACGTGCCAAGTCCTGCGCTGTTTATTATTATTATCTTGAAGTCCGTATGTCCAAGGTGACACACGTTTCTTAATCAAAAACGGACCGACAAACTTCGGTGCTAATTTGCATGCGTAGTAATTAGCGGCATCCGATAACGTGAAGTTCCTTC
Source organism: Melanostoma scalare (assembly GCA_949752695.1). Lineage (NCBI taxonomy): Eukaryota > Metazoa > Arthropoda > Insecta > Diptera > Syrphidae > Melanostoma > Melanostoma scalare. The sequence goes on from OX456986.1 coordinate 94,530,571, forward strand.
GCCAAACCATATCGCCGATGTGATATTGTATATAACGTCGTCGAAGGTTATAAACTTCGGCAGCCCTCTTAGATGCTACCATCAACTTAGCCGCAATATTTCTCCTCAGTTCTCGAAAACGTTCACTGATCTCATCCAGATCCTGAACATTCCCGGAACTCTCTCCTACCGTTGGTGTTTCCTGACCCGAAATCACCATGTATTGTATTGTATTGTATAACCTCATGTTGTGACGTGCGGATTGCACACGCTACCTTGCTTAGTTGTGAATCCCACACTCGGTGGTTTTCAGTAACATAAGCCCGTAGTGTGGTCTTTAGGATCTAGTTAATCCTTTCTGCAGGATTAGCCTGTGGATGGTAATGCGCCGTGAAACTGAGTTGAAAAAAGAAAGAGAGAGAAAGCAAAAAGACGTTGTCTTCTAATTCCCTACAAATAGTCTTGGCCGTAGCCGACCTCAGTGCGAACAGTAGTGGAAACTTCGTAAAGTAGTCCACTACCGTTAAAATGTAAGTAAAACCCCTACTAGACTTTGGAAGTGGCCCTACTAAATCTTTGCAAATCATCTCCCAAGGTGATTTGACTCCTACCCTTTCCTTTTCATCAAACCAGCAGGCTTCTCATTAATTGGCTTAACTTGTTGGCAAACTTTACAACTCCTAACATACTTTGTGATATCGGCCCTCATCTTTGGCCAGTAAAACTTCGCCGCAATTCTGGCAAACGTTTTCCTAACTCCCATGTGATCTGCTAAAGGACCATCATGGTTTTCTTGTAAAATACCTAATCTCTCATTTTTCCCTATCACTCTCTTCCATTCCTGATTGGTTTCATGAACTACTATATGATTGGGCTTTACGAGTTTGAACAACTTCCCTTGTTCAACCCTCCAAGCCGGATACCTAAGTGGATTTGTATTGACTGCTGAAATCATTTTTAACACCCAAGGATCTAAAACCTCTTCCGAGATACCACCCAACTGCGGCACTTCCCGAGACAGCATATCCGGAACCATATGCTCTTTCCCCTTACGATGAATGATTTCGTAGTCGAACTGTTGTAACCTAATAGCCCATCTAGCTAACCTACCCTGCGGATCTATCAAATTACTTAACCATATCAGTGAGTAATGATCAGTTACTACTGTAAACCTAACACCCTCGAGATAAGGTCTCATTTTCTCAATAGCCCACAGTACAGCTAAACATTCCTTTTCTGTAGTGCTAGATTAGATTTAGATTAGATTTGGGGGACGGGTAGAGCTTGCTCAGCTCCGGGCACTGCGGTGTCTGAATGAAACCTATTGTGCCAGCCCATGTGAGGTTTCAGAGCAGTTCTCCTGCTCCTGAATTGAACCAGAAGTTAGCAATCTTCTGTGGGTGAATGAGTTTGAGTTTATCTAAGGGGATAATCTCATAGTCAAGTATTTGCTTTCTAAGGCGGAAAAATGCTGGAAATTCTGTAATAATGTGCAGAGATGTTTCTTCATTTTCGAGGCATAGTCTACAGATGGGATCCGCTACCAGCCTCATTTGGTGAAGATGTTTGTTTAAGGAACAGTGACCGGTTAGTAGTCCAGTGCAAATTTTTAGGGTTTTGCTATTGAGGTTCAGTAGGAATTTTGATGTTTTTTCGGTATATTCTGGCAAAAAGTATTTTGAACAGATTTGGCCAGATGAGTTACTCCAAGCTTTATTTGATTCCTCCAGTAGGATGTTCTTGGCAGTATGTTTAAGGTGCTTTTATTTACACCGCAGAAGGGTTCAGGACCGACGAATGGTTTAGATGCGCCGTCTTTAGCTAAGATGTCTGCCTTCAAGTTACCATCATAGCCTCTGTGTGCTGGGATCCAGTGGAGGATTACAGTGTTTTTCCTTGCTAGTTCAGAGAGCGACATGACTGTCTCTTGGATTAGTTTGGATCTTATGACAGGTGAGCTTAACGCCTTTAGTGCAGCTTGGCTGTCTGAAAAAATGAATATTGTTTTATTTTTCGTGTTCGATGAACATATTATTCTCGAACATTCGTTAATGGCAAAGACTTCGGCTTGGAAAATGGACGAGTGACTGCCCATACTTACTGAGAAGTTCGTTCTGGGACAGTCGCTGAAAATGCCGGAACCTGTACCAGTTTCCATTTTTGAGCCGTCCGTATACCAGACCATATCTTGCCTTGAAGGATGAGGTTTTGTGTTCTCCCAGTCTTCCCTAGGGGGGATGACAATGGAGAAGTTGAGTTTGAAGTTGTACATGGGAATAGTAGCATCCAAGCACATACTAAAGGTATTAAGTTTTTCTAAACTTTCCATTATCGATAGATGTCCTTTCGGGTATGGATGTGATTTTATGTGTCCTTGATGGAAAAGACGGTGTGTCGCCAGTCTTGCTTCCATTTTTATGAAAAGGTGGATTGGAGGTAGTCCTACAATGATGTTTAGAGCGTATGTTGGTGTTGTACGCATGCATCCCGTAATGCATGTTGTTGCCAATCTTTGAATCTTTTCTAGTTTTTGGATTGCCGTTACTTCTTTCGTTTTTGTCCACCATACACTAGCTGCGTACGTTATTGTTGGTCTTACTACCAGCGTATATAGGTCGTACACAATTTTAGGTTTTAGACCCCAGTTTTTCCCGCATATGCTTCTACAAGTCCATAGAGACTTGGTTGCTCTGCTGGAAATGCGTTCTAGTTGAGGGTTCCATGACATTTTGCTGTCTAGGATTATCCCAAGGTATTTTGATTCCTTGGAGAATGGTATTGTTTCCCCATAGAGACTGGGGGGTATTAGAAGATTTAGTTTTCTTCTTTTTATAAATGGGACAATAACTGTCTTACGTGGGTTGACAGAGAGACCTTCATCTGAGCACCAGCATTGTACTGTGTTCAGAGCTGTCTGAAGTTTTCTTGATATTAGTGTTTCTGATGAAGCTTGTATGACAATTGCTAGATCATCTGCAAAGCCCACTGCATAGATGCCTTGGGTTGCAAGTAATCTTAGTAGGCTGTCTACAACTATTGACAAGATGAGTGGTGAGAGAACTCCACCTTGTGGGCAGCCTCTTGTTGTTAGTGCTGAGATTTCCACTTCTTCGATATTGCTGTGGATAACTCTGCTGTTTAGCATTGACATTATCCATTTGCGAATAACTTGTGGAACGTTGTGGTGCCTTAGAGCACGGTCTGTAGACACAAAGGAAGTGTTGTTGAAGGCTCCTTCTATGTCAAGAAATGCCACTACGCAAATTTCCTTTTTATCGATAGAGAGTTCGATCCTAGTAACTAGGTCATTCAACGCGGTTTCCGTTGATTTCCCTGGTTGATATGCATATTGTGATGTGGATAGTGGGTGGGTAGCTAATTGCTTATCCCGGATGTGTCTATCAATGACCTTCTCCATACATTTAAGGATGAATGACATTAGACTGATTGGCCGAAAGCATTTAGGGCTTGGATCCAGATTCCTTCCTGCTTTTGGCAAGTAGATAACTGTTACTCTTCTCCAGCTTTCTGGTATGTGACCAAAAGCAAGGCTGCAAGTGAACAGTTTTGATAAAATGGGAGTAATTGTGGCAGCCCCGTTCTGCAGTAGGGCCGGAAAGATGCCGTCTTCCCCAGGGGCCTTGAATGGTTTCAATGAGGAGATAGCCCATTTGATGACATTGGTGTTGCAGATTTGTCTGGCCGTTGTCCAGTCTTCCCTAGATGGAAACATATGCTGTTCCCTTTGGGGAGATAGGTTTATTGCTGGGTCTATAATGATAGATTGTGGAAAGTGGGTGTCTATTAGTAGTTGCAGAGTTTCAATTTTATTCTTAGTCTGAGAGCCGTTTTCCTTGGTAAGGGTACCTAGGTTTGCCGGCTTGTCGGACGCGAGAACTTTGTGGAGTCTGCAACTAGAGGAGACGTCAGAGATGCTTTCTACAAATTGTTTAAGAGGCCTTTTTGGCTTTTTTAATTTCATTATTGTATTTGGTGAGAGCAGTAGAGTAAGTTTGCCAGTCATCATTGGGTTTTGCTTTGTTGAAGAGTTTCCTTACTTTCGATCTCAATTTCTTGAGGTTGTTGTTCCACCAAGGGGTTTGCCTTTTAGTTGATCTTGTTTTCAGAGGGCAGTTGTCCTCAAAGGCAGTTATGATAGAGTTTTTTGCGTAGTCCGCAAAGAAATCTAATTTAGCTTTGCTATTAATGTTTGGGATTTTGTCTTTTAGAGAGTTTTCCAGATCTGTTTTATACGAAACCCAATCTGTTTTTCTCTTTGGACGATATGTTAGACAAGATATTATGTTTTTGTCTAGTTTAAAGCGTATGTGTTTATGATCAGAGCAGGATGGTTCGGAGGACACCCTCCAGTAATAGACAAGGTTTTTAGAGAGAGATGAAGACAATGTAATGTCTAGAACCTCTCTTCTAGTTTTGGTGACAAAGGTGGGTTCATTGCCAATATTACATATATTTAAATTTTCTTTAATAATATAATCAATAAGGGACTCACCTCTTTTGTTTATATCCTTACTTCCCAACAGGGTGTGGTGAGCATTTGCGTCGCATCCCAGAATAACTTTCAATTTGTTTTTCTGTGCGTGCTCATAAAGTTTTACTACCTGTGGAGGTGGGCAAGGTGTAATGTCTCCAGGGAAATATGCTGAGGCAACAATGATCTCCTTGGAGTGACCGACCTCACTATTGCTGCTGTCAGATCAGCAGATACAAAAGCTGTTAGTGGGAAGAAGGGCAGGTTATTATTAAAAATAATACAAGTTCTAGGTCTACTGGCTGAGGTTGAGTATGATATTTTACCTGTAGGTGTAGTTAGACCGAGGATTTTACCACTCGTGCTGATCCATGGTTCCTGCACGAGGGCAATGTCTAGCTTCGTTTTACTCAGCGAATGAGTTAAGACCGCCGAAGCAGCCTTGGCGTGTTGAAGGTTGATTTGGACAACCTCCATGCTAGTTTTTTCGGATAGGAGCTCTAGAGTAGGAGCTCCCTTTGTTCTCACCCCTTTTCCCGGCTTGGGGAGACCTCCGAAAACTTCTCGCCATCGTCGATGCCGGTCTTGGGGCTCTACGAATTTGAGACGTGTCTTGGTGGTGGGTGGATTTTGACGCGCCGGGATTGCTTAGTTTACTGGGATGGAGGAATGATTTTGCCTGTCCAGGAGTTGGCCTTGCGGTCTCTTGAACAGGTTTTGTAGGATTGGTAGTAAGAGAGGGGTTGGAGGTGGAGGATTGGGTGTGGGACGGAGGTGATATTACCGACTTAACATCGTTTTTTGCCTCAGAGGCGGATTCCGGCCTCAGGCTAGGATTCTTTTTGATTCGGAATTGAACCCTATTGAAATTAAAGAACGGTTGGCAGTTCAGATCTTAAAGTAGGGATACCGATCTTTCATCCATTGAAATTGTCAGGGCAAGACCCAGAGAGTTAGCTACTTTCCGAAGGACTTTCCAGTCATTGGTTGGTAGCACTTGGTTCTGAATGCGTAGCCGTTTCAGAGCATCTTCTGGTGTGTTGTTTGGACCAGGGAAGTATGCAGTTGCCACACATGGTTTCGGAAGGTCTTCACCCTCCACCATTCGCAGCATTGCATTTTCAAATAACGAAATTAGTTTGACTGTTTTTGCCAACCAGTCTCTACTAATCGCATCTGCACATTTCATTGTGAGCCATCCTGGTTTGTGCGAGCAGCAAAGAAATCTTATCTGTGGACCCTCCTCAGTGATCTTATGCAGCTCAGTAAGGATGGCATTTTCCACTGCTGTGATTTGCACACTTTCCAGATGGCAATTTGGGTAATCCTCGGCGATTATCCCAACCACAATCATTCCTGGAACCTCATTGAACAAGAGGAGTTGGTTTTCGCTTTTTTGCTCGGTTCAGGAACTTCGTGTCCGGAACTTCTTCTTTTGTTGGAAGGGTCTGAGGTGTCTTTCGACGGACTTGAGAGTACTGTCTCTAACGCTGCGTCGTATGGCAGTTTTTCCGCTAGCAGTCTTTTCAAGTGCTTTTTTTGAGACGTGGTTAGGCGTCTCCGCTTGATGTTGAGCTTGTCAAGCTCTAGGGTCTTTTCTGTGTCATCTCCGAGAGCTTCACAGCTCCCGTATGATTCCACTGTCAGGACAGAGCTTTGATATCCGACGGATTCTATGTCGCTGTCGGATGCTACCATTGCAGATCGGTCTATCCGTCCCACAAGGCTTGGTAGTTCAGCCAGTGGCTGAGAGACAGAGAGGCAGTTGCTTGCTTCTCCATCCCACGAGTAGCTAGGGAAATAATGGGGTACGTCCACACAGAGCCCCGCATGCATGGATATGACTGAAATGAAACTGGAATTCGCCGCAAAACCAGAGTTTACCGTTAGTGACTGAGCTATTTAAGATGGGCCCTCAGCCTAGTAGATCATCGGCACGGTACGGTTAACACCTTGATGCCGGCCCATGGGAAAGGAAAGGATTGGGGTTGGGTAGAAGGGGATAGAGGAGAGGGTGAGTGGAGGGATAGCGGGCAAAGGGTAGAGGGTAGTGGGTAGAGGGGGTTGGATCGTCTCTTAGTTTCGCTGTTTCTCCCTTTCGACCTTTCCGGCATGGGTGACCCTGCTGGAATCAACTCTAGTCGTAAACCCAAGTTGAGACCGCCGGTATAGCTCGTTAGTTCTCAGATTCAACTACTTAAGCCCTCCCACCACGGCAAGGTGAACGATCGTCGAGAGAGTCTGTAGTGCTATAGTTACGCTCATTCCTATTCAAAGACCTACTTAGGTAACAGACAACCTTTTCCCCTTCCTCAAAGTTTTGCGATAAAACTGCACCGATCCCATAATCTGAAGCGTCTGTTTGTACGACGAATGGTCGCTTAAAATCTGGGCATGTGAGTATAGGTGCTGTCACCAAACACTCCTTTGCCTTCCTAAAGCTATCCTCACATTCCGTTGTCCAACTGAACTTCCTATTTTTCTTTAGTAGGTCCGTTAAGGGCCTTAGCAACTCTGCGAAATTCGGTACGAAACGTCTGTACCATGAAAATGTCCCAATAAAGCTCCTAACCTCTTTAACATTCCTCGGTGCTGGAATCCTAACCATGCTTTCTACTTTTTCAAGATCTACATGTAATCCGTTCTGATCAACTATATACTCTAAAAATTTCAAGGATGACATGCAAAAGTTGCACTTCTCCCTGCTAACCTTCAAACCTGCCTCACATAATCTTTTCAAAAACTCATTCAGAATTTCGAGATGTTTCTCAAAAGTTTCTGAAATGATGATAATGTCGTCTAAATAGACGAAAACGAATGGCTCTAAATCGGCACCCAAAACCGTGTCGATGAATCTCTGCCACGTCACGGGCGAGTTGTGAAGGCCAAAAGGCATTCTCCTAAACTGATAAAGACCCCTCCCCGGAACTGTAAAAGCGGTGTAAGGTTTTGATTCTGCCTCCATAGGTATCTGCCAGTACGCTGACTTGATATCCAGTGAAGACAGGAACCTAGCACCTCGAAGCCTATCTAAAATTGAATTAATGTATGGAAGTGGGTACGCGTCCCTATCTGTATTCTTATTTAGCTTCCTATAGTCCACGCAGAATCTATAGGAGCCATCTTTCTTTTTGACTAATAGTATTGGAGACGACCAAGCACTTGTCGATCTCTCAATAATCCCTGCCTCTAACATCTCATTTAGTTCCCTATCTATGTGTTCCTGCATTGCCGGGGAGACCGGATAATACCTTTGTTTTATCGGCTCCGCCGACGTCCTAATTTTGTGCTCGACTAAAGTAGTACACCCTAAGCCCTCAGGCATTTTCCTAAAAGATTCTTGAATTAATGTTTCTTATGTTTCTAATTCCCTCACACTCAATTCCGAACGTTCTGTAATAGAACAGATCGAAATTGAACTATCCTGTTCTGAAAACCTCCAACTACGAGACCTCAAATCCGGGACAATACCCGACAGCGCCCAAAAATCTGCGCCGACTTTTGGAATTCGTATGTGGGTGCAATCTATCGCACCAATGACATGCGGAAAACCACTTATTGCCTGGAATCCAGTGACTTCTTTTGCTTGGTCAGAAACACTTACTGGCATTTTAACAAATTGGGGTCTTTTTGGGGCAAATGCCTTTGCAACCCTCTGACATATTGTGCAAAGGGTAGGCTGGCTAAATCCATGGATATCAGCTGCATCGTCTTGCATCTGAAAAAATTTTATGAAATTAAGAAGTGCTTATATTGAGCCGAAATGATCGTAGAAACTACAAACACATACCTCATTTCGACCCCAATATCTGATTGCAGCCATCACTTGAAGATCAGCAGGAATATGGCCTCCTCTGTTTGATTCTTCGAGCTCAGATCTCACAAAATTAATTAATTTTTGCATGTTCAATTTGTTACCGATTATTTTACGCGTACACGAACTTTACAACGATTCTCAATTACTGGGATCCGGTATCCCTCACCGCGAACAAAACGCACTTTACAATTAAATTGAACGATAAACGATAAACAACCCGGGAACAAATTAAAAACAAATCGAAAATTAAATTTGGGATATAAACAATCCCGACGTGCGCTACTCGATTAAGGAGAAATGTCAAAATGGCACAGGTTAGTTCGTGTTTCGGCAACCAACAACACATACAGTGCTGTCTCCCGTAGCTCAGTCTAATGGGTGGGTTCGTTTTGATATTCCTTTTTAATCCGCTTTGATTAAAAGGGAATATCAAACAATTATAAATTTATCGCGATCTGAATTAAATATTATATTTAGTGAGAAAAGTACAGAGGCGTACTTACTCACTTCTGCAATGGGCGCCAGGAAACCTTTTAGAGTGGTGGTTTGCCTTAACCAGAAGCTGAAATGTTTCAGGAAGAAAGAAAGAAAGAAAATACGATAGTACTAAATAAAACAATAAGAAATTCCTGGAGGAAAATTTAGAATTTTATTTGCGTAAGGGTGTCGGGGAAACCGTGGTCGAAGCCTGGACTAAAACCCAGAATCTTTTCAATAATATGTAAAAGTATACAAGCAGTACAAATCCTTTTCGAGGTCGGCAGAAAGCCAAGTCTCGAAATAAAGAAAATGTATTAGAATAGAAAAATAGAAAAAAATAGAAGAGATGTGTGTCGTTTGAACACAAAGAAGAATTATATGTGGAAAGTTTCCGGAAAAGAATAAATAAGTAGGAAGAAAATTGAACGGTCGCGAGTCCCGCAATTTCGGGAAAAACGGTAGGGCAACGAAGGTCTAGCGGATCTATGTATTTGTCTAATTAAGGCAACGCGAAAAATATTCGAAAAACCTTTGAAAATTAAAGGTTTTTCGATACACAACGAAATAGAAAAAAAATACTTAGCTCTGATTCCTGGTGTGATTCTCCTACTCCTAGGGAAAACGCTTTCTCTATGAACTCCGGTTCTACTCCTAGAAATTCCCAACTGGAATTCTCGCAAATTTTCCAAACTCTCCTTTATCACAAAATTCCCAACTGGAATTTTGCCACTCGTTATCGCAAAAAAAAAAACTCCTTTTTAATCCAAAAAATTCGCAAAAAATCTTTTGGACGCTTTTCTCAGGTAATCCTTCTTCTTCTCAATCTGAAGTCAAAGAGACCATCAAGATGGCGGGTTTTTCTCGTCCATCCGGCATCGACCATATGGCCATCCTCATCAGACCTTATTGCGTGGGGTTGTTCGGTCTCACTTGCTCCGCAGCATCCCGCCATTAGGCTAAGATGTGCGAGTGAGATGTCACGAATCAATCACCCCGCGGTCCTTCGCGTTCAGGTGATATGCTCACCAGTAGCTTAGTGGACGAGTTCAACCCCTTACCAAAATACTTACTCCGAAAAATTTATTTTAATCGCGCAAAGTCCCCGCCCCACATTAACCCAAACTAAAACACAAAGAAAAACGTTTTCTCAAAGAACGAAGAACCAAGAAGCTAAGTTTTTATAGATTGACGGAAAATTCCGTAGACCTTCGTCCAGATAAAAACAGGGAAATAAAAACGGAAACACGTCTCTAATAATTCTTCTAAGTGATTTTCAATTTAATCTGAATTGCAAGCTACTCGAAAATGTATGTTGGTGTGAGTATAGTTCACACATTGTTGGACAAAGGACATGGGTAACAATCTTCATGTCTTTCTCCTTTTATCAATGTTTGCGTAGGCCACCTGCCGTACGACTATTGTGGACCAACCGTCACACAAGAAAAGTGTCTTCTGCTGTGCAATCTTTTGCATCGGGGAACAATATGACCTGAAAATGGCATTTCGAAAGTTTTAGAAGAACTGGTCTCTGGCTGATGGACCAGGTTTCAACTGAACTCTTCTACTACTTCCGAGCAGCTATGGATAAAGTTTATTAGCGGGAGAAGAACGGCGGATAGAACTTGTTGTGTTAAATTTTACCGCAACGAATCCCACCCTCACCTCCTCGGAAGTGAGCTTACATTTCGTGAGAACTGTAACAAACTTCCAACGATGTGCCTAGGATTTGAAGGTATGGAATAAGGACTTTCCATCAGAAAAAAAAAATCAAATAACTCTCAAATCATATTTGCCAGTGCCAACAACTTATCTGGCTGTGAATTATAAAATTATAAAAAAAAATAAGCAACGTTAACGTTAATCGTTTTCGGATGCATCGTTATACGGTTTTAAATCTTTGACGTGCCAAGTCCTGCGCTCTTTATTATTATTATCTTGAAGTACGTATGTCCAAGGTGACACACGTTTCTTAATCAAAAAACGGACCGACAAACTTCGGTGCTAATTTGGCTGCGTAGTAATTCGCGGCATCCGATAACGTGAAGTTCCTTCGCCAAACCATATCGCCGATGTGATATTTTATATCACGTCGTCGAAGGTTATAAACTTCGGCAGCCCTCTTTGATGCTACCATCAACTTAGCCGCAATATTTCTCCTCAGTTCTCGAAAACGTTCACTGATCTCATCCAGATCCTGAACATTCCCGGAACTCTCTCCTACCGTTGGTGTTTCCTGACCCGAAATCACCATGTCCCTCCCAAAGTTCGCATAGTAGGGTGAAACACCGAGAACCTCATGCTGTGACGTGCGGATTGCACACGCTACCTTGCTTAGTTGTGAATCCCAAACTCGGTGGTTTTCAGTAACATAAGCCCGTAGTGTGGTCTTTAGGATCTGGTTAATCCTTTCTGCAAGATTAGCCTGTGGATGGTAATGCGCCGTGAAACTGAGTTTCGACGCGTACGCTTCACAAAGCGTTTTGAGTTCCTTGGAACGGAACTGCGGACCGCTGTCACAAATGGTCACTTTCGGTACGCCAAAAAGAAAAAAGACGTTGTCTTCTAATTAACTACAAATAGTCTTAACCGTAGCCGACCTCAGTGAGAACAGAAGTGGAAACTTCGTAAGGTAGTCCACTACCGTTAAAATGTTAGTAAAACCCCCACTTGACTTTGGAAGTGGCCCTACTAAATCTATGCAAATCATCTCCCAAGGTGATTTGACTCCTACCCTTTCCTTTTCATCAAACCAGCTGGCTTCTCATTAATTGGCTTAACTTGTTGGCAAACTTTACAACTGCTATCATACTTTGTGATATCGACCCTTTGGCCAGTAAAACTTCGCCGCAATTCTGGCAAACGTTTTCCTAACTCTCATGTGACCCGCTAAAGGACCATCATGGTTTATTTTGTTAAATACCTAATCTCTCATTTTTCCCTATCACTCTCTTCCATTCTTGCTGTGCAATCTTTTGCATCGGGGAACAATATGACCTGAAAATGGCATTTCGAAAGTTTTAGAAGAATTGGTCTCTGGCTGATGGACCAGGTTTCAACTGAACTCTTCTACTACTTCCGAGCAGCTATGGATAAAGTTTATTAGCGGGAGAAGAACGGCGGATAGAACTTGTTGTGGTAAATTTTACCGCAACAAATGCCACCCTCACCTCCTCGGAAGTGAGCTTACATTTCGTGAGAACTGTAACAAACTTCCAACGATGTGCCTAGGATTTGAAGGTATGGAATAAGGACTTTCCATCAGAAAAAAAAAATAATCAAATAACTCTCAAATCATATTTGCCAGTGCCAACAACTTATCTGGCTGTGAATTATAAAATAATAAAAAAAATAAGCTACGTTAACGTTAATCGTTTTCGGATGCATCGTTATACGGTTTTATATCCTTGACGTGCCAAGTCCTGCGCTCTTTATTATTATTATCTTGAAGTACGTATGTCCAAGGTGACACACGTTTCTTAATCAAAAACGGACCGACAAACTTCGGTGCTAATTTGGCTGCGTAGTAATTCGCGGCATCCGATAACGTGAAGTTCCTTCACCAAACCATATCGCCGATGTGATATTTTATATCAAGTCGTCGAAGGTTATAAACTTCGGCAGCCCTCTTAGATGCTACCATCAACTTAGCCGCAATATTTCTCCTCAGTTCTCGAAAACGTTCACTGATCTCATCCAGATCCTGAACATTCCCGGAACTCTCTCCTACCGTTGGTGTTTCCTGACCCGAAATCACCATGTCCCTCCCAAAGTTCGCATAGTAGGGTGAAACACCGAGAACCTCATGTTGTGACGTGCGGATTGCACACGCTACCTTGCTTAGTTGTGAATCCCACACTCGGTGGTTTTCAGTAACATAAGCCCGTAGTGTGGTCTTTAGGATCTGGTTAATCCTTTCTGCAGGATTAGCCTGTGGATGGTAATGCGCCGTGAAACTGAGTTTCGACGCGTACGCTTCACAAAGCGTTTTGAGTTCCTTGGAACGGAACTGCGGACCGTTGTCACAAATGGTCACTTTCGGTACGCCAAAAAGCAAAAAGACGTTGTCTTCTAATTAACTACAAATAGTCTTGGCCGTAGCCGACCTCAGTGAGAACAGAAGTGGAAACTTCGTAAAGTAGTCCACTACCGTTAAAATGTTAGTAAAACCCCTACTAGACTTTGGAAATGGCCCTACTAAATCTATGCAAATCATCTCCCAAGGTGATTTGACTCCTACCCTTTCCTTTTCATCAAACCAGCTGGCTTCTCATTAATTGGCTTAACTTGTTGGCAAACTTTACAACTCCTAACATACTTTGTGATATCGGCCCTCTTCTTTGGCCAGTAAAACTTCGCCGCAATTCTGGCAAACGTTTTCCTAACTCCCATGTGACCCGCTAAAGGACCATCATGGTTTTCTTGTAAAATACCTAATCTCTCATTTTTCCCTATCACTCTCTTCCATTCCTGATTGGTTTCATGAACTACTATATGATTGGGCTTTACGAGTTTGAACAACTTCCCTTGTTCAACCCTCCACGCCGGATGCCTAAGTGGATTTGTATTGACTGCTGAAATCATTTTTAACACCCAAGGATCTAAAACCTCTTCCGAGATACCACCCAACTGCGGCACTCCCCGAGACAGCATATCCGGAACCAAATGCTCTTTCCCCTTACTATGAATGATTTCGTAGTCGAACTGTTGTAACCTAATAGCCCATCTAGCTAACCTACCCTGCGGATCTTTCAAATTACTTAACCATATCAGTGAGTAATGATCAGTTACTACTGTAAACCTAACACCCTCGAGATAAGGTCTCATTTTCTCAATAGCCCACAATACCGCTAAACATTCTTTTTCTGTAGTGCTGTAGTTACGCTCATTCCTATTCAAAGACATACTTAGGTAACAGACAACTTTTTCCCCTTCCTCAAAGTTTTGCGATAAAACTGCACCGATCCCATAATCTGAAGCGTCTGTTTGTACGACGAATGGTCGCTTAAAATCTGGGCATGTGAGTATAGGTGCTGTCACCAAACACTCCTTTGACTTCCTAAAGCTATCCTCACATTCCGTTGTCCAGCTGAACTTCCTATTTTTCTTTAGTAGGTCCGTTAAGGGCCTTAGCAACTCTGCGAAATTCGGTACGAAACGTCTATATACCCTAAAAATTTCAAGGATGACATGCAAAAGTTGCACTTCTCCTTGCTAACCTTCACACCTGCCTCACATAATCTTTTCAAAACCTCATTCAGAATTTCGAGATGTTTCTCAAAAGTTTCTGAAATGATGATAATGTCGTCTAAATAGACGAAAACGAATGGCTCTAAATCGGCACCCAAAACCGTGTCGATGAATCTCTGCCACGTCACGGGCGAGTTGTGAAGGCCAAAAGGCATTCTCCTAAACTGATAAAGACCCCTCCCCGGAACTGTAAAAGCGGTGTAAGGTTTTGATTCTGCCTCCATAGGTATCTGCCAGTACGCTGACTTGATATCCAGTGAAGACAGGAACCTAGCACCTCGAAGCCTATCTAAAATTGAATTAATGTATGGAAGTGGGCACGCGTCCCTATCTGTATTCTTATTTAGCTTCCTATAGTCCTCGCAGAATCTATAGGAGCCATCTTTCTTTTTGACTAATAGTATTGGAGACGACCAAGCACTTGTCCGGGGAGACCGGATAATACCTTTGTTTAATCGGCTCCGCCGACGTCCTAATTTTGTGCTCGACTAAAGTAGTACACCCTAAGCCCTCAGGCATCTTCCTAAAAGATTCTTGAATTAATGTTTCTAATGTTTCTAGTTCCCTCACACTCAATTCCGAACGTTCTGTAATAGAACAGATCGAAATTGAACTATCCTGTTCTGAAAACCTCCAACTACGAGACCTCAAATCCGGGACAATACCCGACAGCGCCCAAAAATCTGCGCCGACTTTTGGAATTCGTATGTGGGTGCAATCTATCGCACCAATGACATGCGGAAAACCACTTATTGCCTGGAATCCAGTGACTTCTTTTGCTTGGTCAGAAACACTTACTGGCATTTTAACAAATTGGGGTCTTTTTGAGGCAAATGCCTTTGCAACCCTCTGACATATTGTGCAAAGGGTAGGCTGGCTAAATCCATGGATATCAGCTGCATCGTCTTGCATCTGAAAAAATTTAATGAAATTAAGAAGTGCTTATATTGAGCCGAAATGATCGTAGAAACTACAAACACATACCTCATTTCGACCCCAATATCTGATTGCAGCCATCACTGTAAGATCAGCAGGAATATGGCCTCCTCTGTTTGATCCTTCGAGCTCAGATCTCACAAGATTAATTAATTTTTGCATGTTCAATTTGTTACCGATTATTTTACGCGTACACGAACTTTACAACGATTCTCAATTACTGGGATCCGGTATCCCTCACCGCGAACAAAACGCACTTTACAATTAAATTGAACGATAAACGATAAACAACCCGGGAACAAATTAAAAACAAATCGAAAATTAAATTTGGGATATAAACAATCCCGACGTGCGCTACTCGATTAAGGAGAAATGTCAAAATGACACAGGTTAGTTCGTGTTTCGGCAACCAACAACACATACAGTGCTGTCTCCCGTAGTTCAGTCTGATGGGTGGGTTCGTTTTGATATTCCTTTTTAATCCGCTTTGATTAAAAATGAATATCAAACAATTATATAACTATCGCGATCTGAATTAAATATTATATTTAGTGAGAAAAGTACAGAGGCGTACTTACTCACTTCTGCAATGGGCGCCAGGAAACCTTTTAGAGTGGTGGTTTGCCTTAACCAGAAGCTGAAATGCTTCAGGAAGAAAGAAAAATACGATAGTACTAAATAAAACAATAAGAAATTCCTGGAGGAAAATTTAGAATTTTATTTGCGTAAGGGTGTTGGGGAAACCGTGGTCGAAGCCTGGACTAAAAACCAGAATCTTTTCAATAATATGTAAAAGTATACAAGCAGTACAAATCCTTTTCGAGGTCGGCAGAAAGCCAAGTCTCGAAATAAAGAAAATGTATTAGAATAGAAAAATAGAAAAAAAATAGAAAAAAAATAGAAGAGATGTGTGTCGTTTGAACACAAAGAAGAATTATATGTGGAAAGTTTCCGGAAAAGAATAAATAAGTAGAAAAAAATAGAAGAGATGTGTGTCGTTTGAACACAAAGAAGAATTATATATGGAAAGTTTGCGGAAAAGAATAAATAAGTAGGAAGAAAATTGAACGGTCGCGAGTCCCGCAATTTCGGGAAAAACGGTAGGGCAACGAAGGTCTAGCGTATCTATGTATTTGTCTAATTAAGGCAACGCGAAAAATATTCGAAAAACCTTTGAAAATTAAAGGTTTTTCGATACACAACGAAATAGAAAAAAAAATACTTACCTCTGATTCCTGGTGTGATTCTCCTACTCCTAGGGAAAACGCTTTCTCTATGAGATCCGGTTCTACTCCTAGAAATTCCCAACTGGAATTCTCGCAAATTTTCCAAACTCTCCTTTATCACAAAATTCCCAACTGGAATTTTGCCACTCGTTATCGCAAAAAAAAACTCCTTTTTAATCCAAAAAATTCGCAAAAAATCTTTTGGACGCTTTTCTCAGGTAATCCTTCTTCTTCTCAATCTGAAGTCAAAGAGACCATCAAGATGGCGGGTTTTTCTCGTCCATCCGGCATCGACCATATGGCCATCCTCATCAGACCTTATTGCGTGGGGTTGTTCGGTCTCACTTGCTCCGCAGCATCCCGCCATTAGGCTAAGATGTGCGAGTGAGATGTCACGAATCAATCACCCCGCGGTCCTTCGCGTTCAGGTGATATGCTCACCAGTAGCTTAGTGGACGAGTTCAACCCCTTACCAAAAGACTTACTCCGAAAAATTTATTTTAATCGCGCAAAGTCTCCGCCCCACATTAACCCAAACTAAAACACAAAGAAAAACGTTTTCTCAAAGAACGAAGAACCAAGAAGCTAAGTTTTTATAGATTGACGGAAAATTCCGTAGACCTTCGTCCAGATAAAAAGAGGGAAATAAAAACGGAAACACGTCTCTAATAATTCTTCTAAGTGATTTTCAATTTAATCTGAATTGCAAGCTACTCGAAAATGTATGTTGGTGTGAGTATAGTTCACACATTGTTGGACAAAGGACATGGGTAACAATCTTCATGTCTTTCTCCTTTTATCAATGTTTGCGTAGGCCACCTGCCGTACGACTATTGTGGACCAACCGTCACACAAGAAAAGTGTCTTCTGCTGTGCAATCTTTTGCATCGGGGAACAATATGACCTGAAAATGGCATTTCGAAAGTTTTAGAAGAACAGGTCTCTGGCTGATGGACCAGGTTTCAACTGAACTCTTCTACTACTTCCGAGCAGCTATGGATAAAGTTTATTAGCGGGAGAAGAACGGCGGATAGAACTTGTTGTGGTAAATTTTACCGCAACGAATCCCACCCTCACCTCCTCGGAAGTGAGCTTACATTTCGTGAGAACTGTAACAAACTTCCAACGATGTGCCTAGGATTTGAAGGTATGGAATAAGGACTTTCCATCAGAAAAAAAAAAATCAAATAACTCTCAAATCATATTTGCCAGTGCCAACAACTTATCTGGCTGTGAATTATAAAATTATAAAAAAAAAATAAGCAACGTTAACGTTAATCGTTTTCGGATGCATCGTTATACGGTTTTAAATCTTTGACGTGCCAAGTCCTGCGCTCTTTATTATTATTATCTTGAAGTACGTATGTCCAAGGTGACACACGTTTCTTAATCAAAAACGGACCGACAAACTTCGGTGCTAATTTGGCTGCGTAGTAATTCGCGGCATCCGATAACGTGAAGTTCCTTCGCCAAACCATATCGCCGATGTGATATTTTATATCACGTCGTCGAAGGTTATAAACTTCGGCAGCCCTCTTTGATGCTACCATCAACTTAGCCGCAATATTTCTCCTCAGTTCTCGAAAACGTTCACTGATCTCATCCAGATCCTGAACATTCCCGGAACTCTCTCCTACCGTTGGTGTTTCCTGACCCGAAATCACCATGTCCCTCCCAAAGTTCGCATAGTAGGGTGAAACACCGAGAACCTCATGCTGTGACGTGCGGATTGCACACGCTACCTTGCTTAGTTGTGAATCCCAAACTCGGTGGTTTTCAGTAACATAAGCCCGTAGTGTGGTCTTTAGGATCTGGTTAATCCTTTCTGCAAGATTAGCCTGTGGATGGTAATGCGCCGTGAAACTGAGTTTCGACGCGTACGCTTCACAAAGCGTTTTGAGTTCCTTGGAACGGAACTGCGGACCGTTGTCACAAATGGTCACTTTCGGTACGCCAAAAAGAAAAAAGACGTTGTCCTCTAATTCCCTACAAATAGTCTTGGCCGTAGCCGACCTCAGTGAGAACAGAAGTGGAAACTTCGTAAGGTAGTCCACTACCGTTAAAATGTTAGTAAAACCCCCACTAGACTTTGGAAGTGGCCCTACTAAATCTATGCAAATCATCTCCCAAGGTGATTTGACTCCTACCCTTTCCTTTTAATCAAACCAGCTGGCTTCTCATTAATTGGCTTAACTTGTTGGCAAACTTTACAACTGCTAACATACTTTGTGATATCGGCCCTTTGGCCAGTAAAACTTCGCCGCAATTCTGGCAAACGTTTTCCTAACTCCCATGTGACCCGCTAAAGGACCATCATGGTTTATTTTGTTAAATACCTAATCTCTCATTTTTCCCTATCACTCTCTTCCATTCTTGCTGTGCAATCTTTTGCATCGGGGAACAATATGACCTGAAAATGGCATTTCGAAAGTTTTAGAAGAACAGGTCTCTGGCTGATGGACCAGGTTTCAACTGAACTCTTCTACTACTTCCGAGCAGCTATGGATAAAGTTTATTAACGGGAGAAGAACGGCGGATAGAACTTGTTGTGGTAAATTTTACCGCAACAAATCCTACCCTCACCTCCTCGGAAGTGAGCTTACATTTCGTGAGAACTGTAACAAACTTCCAACGATGTGCCTAGGATTTGAAGGTATGGAATAAGGACTTTCCATCAGAAAAAAAAAATAATCAAATAACTCTCAAATCATATTTGCCAGTGCCAACAACTTATCTGGCTGTGAATTATAAAATTATAAAAAAAATAAGCTACGTTAACGTTAATCGTTTTCGGATGCATCGTTATACGGTTTTATATCCTTGACGTGCCAAGTCCTGCGCTCTTTATTATTATTATCTTGAAGTACGTATGTCCAAGGTGACACACGTTTCTTAATCAAAAACGGACCGACAAACGTCGGTGCTAATTTGGCTGCGTAGTAATTCGCGGCATCCGATAAAGTGAAGTTCCTTCGCCAAACCATATCACCGATGTGATATTTTATATCAAGTCGTCGAAGGTTATAAACTTCGGCAGCCCTCTTAGATGCTACCATCAACTTAGCCGCAATATTTCTCCTCAGTTCTCGAAAACGTTCACTGATCTCATCCAGATCCTGAACATTCCCGGAACTCTCTCCTACCGTTGGTGTTTCCTGACCCGAAATCACCATGTCCCTCCCAAAGTTCGCATAGTAGGGTGAAACACCCAGAACCTCATGTTGTGACGTGCGGATTGCACACGCTACCTTGCTTAGTTGTGAATCCCAAACTCGGTGGTTTTCAGTAACATAAGCCCGTAGTGTGGTCTTTAGGATCTGGTTAATCCTTTCTGCAGGATTAGGCTGTGGATGGTAATACACCGTGAAACTGAGTTGAAAAAAGAAAGAGAGAGAAAGCAAAAAGACGTTGTCTTCTAATTCCCTACAAATAGTCTTGGCCGTAGCCGACCTCAGTGAGAACAGAAGTGGAAACTTCGTAAAGTAGTCCACTACCGTTAAAATGTAAGTAAAACCCCTACTAGACTTTGGAAGTGGCCCTACTAAATCTATGCAAATCATCTCCCAAGGTGATTTGACTCCTACCCTTTCCTTTTCATCAAACCAGCTGGCTTCTCATTAATTGGCTTAACTTGTTGGCAAACTTTACAACTCCTAACATACTTTGTGATATCGGCCCTCTTCTTTGGCCAGTAAAACTTCGCCGCAATTCTGGCAAACGTTTTCCTAACTCCCATGTGACCCGCTAAAGGACCATCATGGTTTTCTTGTAAAATACCTAATCTCTCATTTTTCCCTATCACTCTCTTCCATTCCTGATTGGTTTCATGAACTACTATATGATTGGGCTTTACGAGTTTGAACAACTTCCCTTGTTCAACCCTCCACGCCGGATGCCTAAGTGGATTTGTATTGACTGCTGAAATCATTTTTAACACCCAAGGATCTAAAACCTCTTCCGAGATACCACCCAACTGCGGCACTCCCCGAGACAGCATATCCGGAACCAAATGCTCTTTCCCCTTACTATGAATGATTTCGTAGTCGAACTGTTGTAACCTAATAGCCCATCTAGCTAACCTACCCTGCGGATCTTTCAAATTACTTAACCATATCAGTGAGTAATGATCAGTTACTACTGTAAACCTAACACCCTCGAGATAAGGTCTCATTTTCTCAATAGCCCACAGTACCGCTAAACATTCTTTTTCTGTAGTGCTATAGTTACGCTCATTCCTATTCAAAGACATACTTAGGTAACAGACAACTTTTTCCCCTTCCTCAAAGTTTTGCGATAAAACTGCACCGATCCCATAATCTGAAGCGTCTGTTTGTACGACGAATGGTCGCTTAAAATCTGGGCATGTGAGTATAGGTGCTGTCACCAAACACTCCTTTGACTTCCTAAAGCTATCCTCACATTCCGTTGTCCAGCTGAACTTCCTATTTTTCTTTAGTAGGTCCGTTAAGGGCCTTAGCAACTCTGCGAAATTCGGTACGAAACGTCTATATACCCTAAAAATTTCAAGGATGACATGCAAAAGTTGCACTTCTCCTTGCTAACCTTCAAACCTGCCTCACATAATCTTTTCAAAACCTCATTCAGAATTTCGAGATGTTTCTCAAAAGTTTCTGAAATGATGATAATGTCGTCTAAATAGACGAAAACGAATGGCTCTAAATTGGCACCCAAAACCGTGTCGATGAATCTCTGCCACGTCACGGACGAGTTGTGAAGGCCAAAAGGCATTCTCCTTAACTGATAAAGACCCCTCCCCGGAACTGTAAAAGCGGTGTAAGGTTTTGATTCTGCCTCCATAGGTATCTGCCAGTACGCTGACTTGATATCCAGTGAAGACAGGAACCTAGCACCTCGAAGCCTATCTAAAATTGAATTAATGTATGGAAGTGGGTACGCGTCCCTATCTGTATTCTTATTTAGCTTCCTATAGTCCTCGCAGAATCTATAGGAGCCATCTTTCTTTTTGACTAATAGTATTGGAGACGACCAAGCACTTGTTCGGGGAGACCGGATAATACCTTTGTTTAATCGGCTCCACCGACGTCCTAATTTTGTGCTCGACTAAAGTAGTACACCCTAAGCCCTCAGGCATCTTCCTAAAAGATTCTTGAATTAATGTTTCTAATGTTTCTAGTTCCCTCACACTCAATTCCGAACGTTCTGTAATAGAACAGATCGAAATTGAACTATCCTGTTCTGAAAACCTCCAACTACGAGACCTCAAATCCGGGACAATACCCGACAGCGCCCAAAAATCTGCGCCGACTTTTGGAATTCGTATGTGGGTGCAATCTATCGCACCAATGACATGCGGAAAACCACTTATTGCCTGGAATCCAGTGACTTCTTTTGCTTGGTCAGAAACACTTACTGGCATTTTAACAAATTGGGGTCTTTTTGGGGCAAATGCCTTTGCAACCCTCTGACATATTGTGCAAAGGGTAGGCTGGCTAAATCCATGGATATCAGCTGCATCGTCTTGCATCTGAAAAAATTTTATGAAATTAAGAAGTGCTTATATTGAGCCGAAATGATCGTAGAAACTACAAACACATACCTCATTTCGACCCCAATATCTGATTGCAGCCATCACTGTAAGATCAGCAGGAATATGGCCTCCTCTGTTTGATCCTTCGAGCTCAGATCTCACAAGATTAATTGATTTTTGCGTGTTCAATTTGTTACCGATTATTTTACGCGTACACGAACTTTACAACGATTCTCAATTACTGGGATCCGGTATCCCTCACCGCGAACAAAACGCACTTTACAATTAAATTGAACGATAAACGATAAACAACCCGGGAACAAATTAAAAACAAATCGAAAATTAAATTTGGGATATAAACAATCCTGACGTGCGCTACTCGATTAAGGAGAAATGTCAAAATGACACAGGTTAGTTCGTGTTTCGGCAACCAACAACACATACAGTGCTGTCTCCCGTAGTTCAGTCTGATGGGTGGGTTCGTTTTGATATTCCTTTTTAATCCGCTTTGATTAAAAGGGAATATCAAACAATTATATAATTATCGCGATCTGAATTAAATATTATATTTAGTGAGAAAAGTACAGAGGCGTACTTACTCACTTCTGCAATGGGCGCCAGGAAACCTTTTAGAGTGGTGGTTTGCCTTAACCAGAAGCTGAAATGTTTCAGGAAGAAAGAAAGAAAGAAAAATACGATAGTACTAAATAAAACAATAAGAAATTCCTGGAGGAAAATTTAGAACTTTATTTGCGTAAGGGTGTCGGGGAAACCGTGGTCGAAGCCTGGACTAAAACCCAGAATCTTTTCAATAATATGTAAAAGTATACAAGCAGTACAAATCCTTTTCGAGGTCGGCAGAAAGCCAAGTCTCGAAATAAAGAAAATGTATTAGAATAGAAAAATAGAAAAAAAAATAGAAGAGATGTGTGTCGTTTGAACACAAAGAAGAATTATATGTGGAAAGTTTCCGGAAAAGAATAAATAAGTAGAAAAAAATAGAACGGTCGCGAGTCCCGCAATTTCGGGAAAAACGGTAGGGCAACGAAGGTCTAGCGGATCTATGTATTTGTCTAATTAAGGCAACGCGAAAAATATTCGAAAAACCTTTGAAAATTAAAGGTTTTTCGATACACAACGAAATAGAAAAAAAAATACTTACCTCTGATTCCTGGTGTGATTCTCCTACTCCTAGGGAAAACGCTTTCTCTATGAACTCCGGTTCTACTCCTAGAAATTCCCAACTGGAATTCTCGCAAATTTTCCAAACTCTCCTTTATCACAAAATTCCCAACTGGAATTTTGCCACTCGTTATCGCAAAAAAAAAACTCCTTTTTAATCCAAAAAATTCGCAAAAAATCTTTTGGACGCTTTTCTCAGGTAATCCTTCTTCTTCTCAATCTGAAGTCAAAGAGACCATCAAGATGGCGGGTTTTTCTCGTCCATCCGGCATCGACCATATGGCCATCCTCATCAGACCTTATTGCGTGGGGTTGTTCGGTCTCACTTGCTCCGCAGCATCCCGCCATTAGGCTAAGATGTGCGAGTGAAATGTAATGAATCAATCACCCCGCTGTACTTCGCGTTCAGGTGATATGCTCACCAGTAGCCTAATGGACGAGTTCAACCCCTTACCAAAAGACTTACTCCGAAAAATTTATTTTAATCGCGCAAAGTCCCCGCCCCACATTAACCGAAACTAAAACACAAAGAAAAACGTTTTCTCAAAGAACGAAGAACCAAGAAGCTAAGTTTTTATAGATTGACGGAAAATTCCGTAGACCTTCGTCTAGATAAAAACAGGGAAATAAAAACGGAAACACGTCTCTAATAATTCTTCTTAGTGATTTTCAATTTAATCTGAATTGCAAGCTTCTCGAAAATTTATGTTGGTGTGAGTATAGTTCACACATTGTTGGACAAAGGACATGGGTAACAATCTTCATGTCTTTCTCCTTTTATCAATGTTTGCTTAGGCCACCTGCCGTACGACTATTGTGGACCAACCGTCACACAAGAAAAGTGTCTTCTGCTGTGCAATCTTTTGCATCGGGGAACAATATGACCTGAAAATGGCACTTCGAAAGTTTTAGAAGAACAGGTCTCTGGCTGATGGACCAGGTTTCAACTGAACTCTTCTACTACTTCCGAGCAGCTATGGATAAAGTTTATTAGCGGGAGAAGAACGGCGGATAGAACTTGTTGTGGTAAATTTTACCGCAACAAATCCCACCCTCACCTCCTCGGAAGCGAGCTTACATTTCGTGAGAACTGTAACAAACTTCCAACGATGTGCCTAGGATTTGAAGGTATGGAATAAGGACTTTCCATCAGAAAAAAAAAATAATCAAATAACTCTCAAATCATATTTGCCAGTGCCAACAACTTATCTGGCTGTGAATTATAAAATTATAAAAATAATAAGCTACGTTAACGTTAATCGTTTTCGGATGCATCGTCATACGGTTCTAAATCTTTGACGTGCCAAGTCCTGCGCTCTTTATTATTATTATCTTGAAGTACGTATGTCCAAGGTGACACACGTTTCTTAATCAAAAACGGACCGACAAACTTCGGTGCTAATTTGGCTGCGTAGTAATTAGCGGCATCCGATAACGTGAAGTTCCTTCGCCAAACCATATCGCCGATGTGATATTGTATATAACGTCGTCGAAGGTTATAAACTTCGGCAGCCCTCTTAGATGCTATCATCAACTTAGCCGCAACATTTCTCCTCAGTTCTCGAAAACGTTCACTGATCTCATCCAGATCCTGAACATTCCCGGAACTCTCTCCTACCGTTGGTGTTTCCTGACCCGAAATCACCATGTCCCTCCCAAAGTTCGCATAGTAGGGTGAAACACCCAGAATCAGATCTCACAAAATTAATTAATTTTTGCATGTTCAATTTGTTACCGATTATTTTACGCGTACACGAACTTTACAACGATTCTCAATTACTGGGATCCGGTATCCCTCACCGCGAACAAAACGCACTTTACAATTAAATTGAACGATAAACGATAAACAACCCGGGAACAAATTAAAAACAAATCGAAAATTAAATTTGGGATATAAGCAATCCCGACGTGCGCGACTCGATTAAGGAGAAATGTCAAAATGACACAGGTTAGTTCGTGTTTCGGCAACCAACAACACATACAGTGCTGTCTCCCGTAGCTCAGTCTGATGGGTGGGTTCGTGTTGTTCCCTTAGGTTTAATTACACGTAGTGTATAGGTTTGTTCATTCGAAGCTGAGGTCATGTAAGAACCTAAGAATCTTCGAGGAAGAGGTGTTTCTGATATCAAGAGGACAGGGGAACCCTTTATTGAATATTTTAAGCCTGGATCTAGCTAAGGCAGTTCATTCACATAAAATGTGTTCAGCCGTTTCTATGTCTTCAAGACAGAGACGACAGGTGTCATCTTGGCTGATGTCCATGTTTTTAAGATGATACTTGAGAGAGCAGTGTCCCGTGAAGAAGTCCGTAAGTAACTTTGCGTCACGTTTGCTCATGTCAAGAATTTCTTTCATACGTTTGTGGGATAAGTCAATGAAAAGTCAATGACGATGGAAATTTGAGTTGTTCAAGGTGCTGATCATGTTCTGTCGTTCCCAGGTAGCTAATTCGTTTTTAAGGCTACTTATTGGGAGACCACAGTAGGGTTCAGGGCCTTTGAATTGGGACTGAGAGCCAAGTCTAGCAAGTCGGTCAGCCTCTTCGTTACCCGGTACACCTTCATGACCAGGCACCCATGAAAGAGTTATTTTATTGTGAGTAGCTAATTGAAGTAAACAAGTCAGGCAGTTCCAAACTAGTTTGGATTCGATTTTTGTCGAGGACAGAGCCTTTAGTTCTGCCTGACTGTCAGAGCAGATTAGGATGCTTGATCTTCGGAGGTTTCTTCTAATGCATTCCCTAATACAGAATTCTATAGCCATTACCTCTGCCTGAAAGATAGTAGTTGTGTTACCAAGGGATGTAGATGATTTAAAGTTGGGACCGTAAATCCCTGCACCTACACCGTTGTTTGTTTTTGAACCGTCAGTATACCAGATGTATTGGAAGTTATTTGTAAGAATTACAGGGTTCTTCCATGCTGAGCGGTTTGGAAAGATTACTTCAAAGGGGTGGTGTAACATTATGCGTTTAGGCATAAAGTCCGGGGAGTGTGCTGCAGGCGATTTCAGTATTGGGAGCACCTGCAGAATACTCATATGTCCTTGTAAGTTTTCCTTTCTTGAGTGGTTAGTGAGATGAAGCTTTAGTCCGCTTAGTGCAGCAGTCTTCTTTACTCTTTGATGTAGCGGAGGAAAATTTGATAAACTTTCTAACGCTAAACTTGGGCAGGTGCGCATTGCACCTGTGATACCTACACAGGTTAGTCTTTGTAATTTTTGCAAAGATTTGCGGGCATAAACTTGTTCTGTTTTTTGCCACCAGACCAGCGAAGCATAGGTTATGATGGGTGTGATAATAGTGAGGTAAGTCCAGTAAATCATTTTTGGCCTGAGTCCCCACTTTTTACCAAAAAGTCTAGAACAGGCCCAGAAAGCATTTGTTGCTTTTGCTATGGTTTTGTCTAGATTTGGTTTCCAATTGAGTTTATTATCCAGGGTTACTCCTAGATATTTGACCTCTTTGGAAAAATTAATTTGAACACTATTTAGGGATAGTGTTTGGAGATTGATTTTACGTCTCCTGGTGAATGGAATGATGACTGTTTTGGTGGGGTTGACCTTAAGCCCTTCTTTGTTGCAATAGTCATTAACTTTGTTCAGGGCACTTTGCATACGGTTTGTGACCTGTGCTTCTTGATTGCCTTGAATAGAGATGACTAAGTCATCAGCGTAGCCTTGTGTATCAAGGCCCAGCTTATTGAGGTCATCCAAGAGCTGATCTATTACAATTGACCAGAGCAGGGGAGATAAAACACCCCCTTGGGGACAGCCTTTAACAGCATTAACTGTTATTGATGTTTGACCTAGTGTGGTGGAGATCATTCTGCCACTTAACATAGAGTCAATCCATTTAATGGTTGGTGTGTCAATTCCTTTGACAGCTGCAGCGGTTTGAATTGACAAGTACGTAGTATTGTCAAAGGCGCCAGAAATATCAAGAAAAGAGCAGAGTATGATGTCTTTCTTAGCAAACGCATTCTCAATTTTGCTGACCAGCTGATGGAGAGCTGTAACAGTGGATTTACCCGTTTGGTAAGCGAATTGGTTAGCATTGAGAGGATTTGCTATTAAGGCCGTACTGCGAATGTGTAAATCAATCACTTTTTCCATGACCTTTAGAAAGAAGGATGTGAGACTGATTGGTCTGAAGGATTTTGGGTCTGAGTTTGATCTATTGCCAGCTTTTGGTATGAATACTACTCTCACCTTTCTCCAGGTTTGAGGGATGTAGCTTAATTCAAAAGTGGATCTATAGATAAGTATAAGTGAGCAGATTATGGTATCAATTCCATACTGCAAGAGAGCAGGAAAGATACCATCTTCCCCGGGCGCCTTGAAAGGCTGTTGTGAGGATATTGCCCATTTGATGGAGTCTTCGTTAAAAATTTTTCTAGCTAGACTTCTTGTTGTGCTATTAGGTGTAGTGTAACTCACATTTGTGTTTAGAGATTGATCAGTGGTATGTATACAGTCAGGAAAATGAGTGGCCAAAAGTAGGCTCAGAGTTTCACTGTAACTTTGGGTAAAACTACCATCCGATTTTTTTAAGAGACCAATACCGTTGTTATGATCTTTAGCTAAGGCTTTTTGAACTCTGATTGAAGAAGGCAAGTTATCGATACTTTCACAGAAGTTTTTCCAGGTAAGTCGTTTTTGCCTTCTTATCATCGAGTTGTAAGTCGTTAAAGTTGTTCGATATTCGCTCCACGAATTGGTTCGTTTGGCTTTGTTGAACAACTTTCGAAGCTTTCTTTTTAACTTCTCCAACTCACTGTTCCACCAGGGAACATCGCGATTTGAGTTGGTCTGTCTAATGTGACAGCTGGACTCGTATGCGCTTGTGATTTGTGAGCTTAAGCGTGTTGCTTCCCTTTCAAGTTGATAAGGAGAGTCAATGTTTGGATAGGATGGTTCAAATTCACAACGAAGTGTCTCTGTGTAGAGATTCCAGTCCGTGTGCCTTGGTACCCTATTGTTTTCTATATTGTTGGGATCCGGCCTTGACAGATCAAATCTGATGTGCCGGTGGTCCGAGAATGATATCTCTTTCGAGACATGCCAATTGAGAATGTTGTTGGCTATGGCAAAACTTGCCACTGTCATATCCAACACTTCTTTCCTAGTGGAGGTGACAAAAGTAGGTTCATTTCCCTTGTTTAGAATATCTAAGTTTGAGTGCATAAGAAAATCTAAAAGTGACTCACCTCTTTTGTTGATATCTGTACTACCCCATATGGTGTGATGGGAGTTGGCATCACAACCAAGTAGTAGCTGTCTTCCCCTTGCGTTGCAGTATCTAACAAGTTTTCTTACCTCTTCAGGTGGTGCGGAGGTAGTATCACCCGGGTAGTAGGCTGAGGCTATTACAATGTTTTGTAAGCCTCTTGCCGTGGGGATCTCAGCTAGTACCGCAACGAGATCATTTGTGATGAATTCTGGAATGGGAAGAAAGTTAGTTCTTTTATGGATAAAAGTGGTTGGAGTTGCGTGTTGTCGTATATTAACTTACACGATTGTGTTGGAAGGCCTTTTATTTGGCCTCTTACCACCCATGGTTCCTGGACTAGTAAGCAGTCCAGATCCTGCTTGACAAATTCCCTGCTTGCCGCAGCTGAGGCAGCTTTGGCGTGCATGAGATTTATCTGCAGGAATTTTAGGGTGGTGTAATTCATTTTGTTTTTGGGGTTGAGGTAAAGCTCGCTGGTGCTTTCAATAGCCTCTGCCGAGCTTTACCTTTGGGCCTGGGGTCCCGTTTTTGAGCCATGAATTTGGCTGTGCTGCTTTTTGCAGCTGGTGTTGCGTTCACACATATTGGTGTTGTTGTGGCGACGGTTGTTGAGCAGGGAAGGGGGGGAGTTGTTGTTGCGTTGCCAGAGGTACCTTTTGGTAAAGAAGGCCTTACGGCTGACTCTTTTGGTAAGGCAGATGTGGCATTAGCAACTGGGGGGGGAGGAGCTGGGATTGTTGGAGCTGTCAGCCTGTTTTGTAGATCTGATGTTGGTGGAGGCTGTGGAGCACTATTACCTGTCGTCAGAGTCATACAGGCTGTCTTGACAGGGGAGTTAGGTGGGGGTTTGGGGGCACCAGTTCTGTTAGGGGCTTTAGGATGGCGGAGTTGGACATCGCCAAACCTAAAGTCTATGATGTCTTTTTTTGTTTTCAGTAGAGCCACGGATTTATGGTCCACCGAAAAGGTGAGAATAGAAGCGGCGCCTTTGGCTTCTCTTCTTATGATCCTCCATTCAGGAACGGGGAGACCCTCATTCTGGACCTTGATCGCAGTGAGAATCTGTTCGTTTGTGCATGTTTGGCCAACGGGGAAATGGCCCACCAGAATTTGGTTTTTGGGAATTTCTTCCTCTTCAACCGCCTTCAGTGAGGCATTCACCCAAGGCTTTATTTTTGGAATTTCGCCTTTTAGCCAATCAGCCGTGACCTTATTTTTGCAGTTGAAGACAAGCCAGCCTGGTCTGAAATTGGTGCCAAAGAATTTGGGGCTGATATCCCCTGTCTTTTGGCTACAAATCAAACCAAAGATGGTGTCTTGCACTACTGTCATTTGGTCAGTGTTAAGTAGCGTTTCCGGGTAGTCTGGGGCAAGGATACCTATTTTGTAACTCTCCAGCGCTTGCTTAAAATTTTGTTGCTCTGTTTTTTGTTGATATGGAGGCGGATTTGATGTGGAAACATCAACAGACCTCTGCTTGTGAGCAATGTTGGGTTTTGCCATTTTGGCACGATTTAAGTCCCTAGGGAAGGATTCAGAACGATTCCTTTTTTCTCCCTTTGGAACGGCCGTTCTGGCTCTTTCCTTGGCTTCGGCTTCGTTAAGGCCGCTAGCCAGAAGGAATTTAAAGCGTTTGCGAGCAGCTCCGCAAAGCTTGACGCGCGCTTTTTGGGTTGTTTTGATCGTGTTTGTTTTTGTAATGTGGTTTCCATCTGGCGAAAGGGCAAGATCCCCCCCCTAATCCGGCGAGCTGAGCCGTGCCTCGCAAGCGTGCCAGGTCCCTTCGTCATGACACTTCCTTTTCCCTTCCTTTTCCGATTTCCGTTTCCTTCCTTTTCTTTTCACTTTTTCCTTATCCTCTTATTTTTCCTCTTCCCGCTTTCCTGCTTTTGGTTGTTTTACCTCTCCCATCCTAATGTCATCCTTCCGTCAAATTTCCTTTCTTTTCTTTTCCCTTTTCTTTTATCCATTTCCTTTCCTTTCCCATTTTCCTTTCCTACCTTACCTTTTTGCCTTTACCTATTCCAATCCTCTACCTATCCCAATCCCTTCCTCAATCCAACTACCCTTCCCAAACTTCCTACCCCTCCATATTACAAATGGCTTGAATGATTAAAAGGGAATATCAAACAATTATAAATTTATCGCGATCTGAATTAAATATTATATTTAGTGAGAAAAGTACAGAGGCGTACTTACTCACTTCTGAAATGGGCGCCAGGAAACCTTTTAGAGTGGTGGTTTGCCTTAACCAGAAGCTGAAATGTTTCAGGAAGAAAGAAAGAAAGAAAAATACGATAGTACTAAATAAAACAATAAGAAATTCCTGGAGGAAAATTTAGAATTTTATTTGCGTAAGGGTGTCGGGGAAACCGTGGTCGAAGCCTGGACTAAAACCCAGAATCTTTTCAATAATATGTAAAAGTATACAAGCAGTATAAATCCTTTTCGAGGTCGGCAGAAAGCCAAGTCTCGAAATAAAGAAAATGTATTAGAATAGAAAAATAGAAAAAAATAGAAGAGATGTGTGTCGTTTGAACACAAAGAAGAATTATATGTGGAAAGTTTCCGGAAAAGAATATTTCCCGCAATTTCGGGAAAAACGGTAGGGCAACGAAGGTCTTGCGGATCTATGTATTTGTCTAATTAAGGCAACGCGAAAAATATTCGAAAAACAATAGAAAATTAAAGGTTTTTCGATACACAACGAAATAGAAAAAAAAATACTTAGCTCAGATTCCTGGTGTGATTCTCCTACTCCTAAGGAAAACGCTTTCTCTATGAACTCCGGTTCTACTCCTAGAAATTCCCAACTGGAATTCTCGCAAATTTTCCAAACTCTCCTTTATCACAAAATTCCCAACTGGAATTTTGCCACTCGTTATCGCAAAAAAAAAATCTCCTTTTTAATCCAAAAAATTCGCAAAAAATCTTTTGGACGCTTTTCTCAGGTAATACTTCTTCTTCTCAATCTGAAGTCAAAGAAACCATCAAGATGGCGGGTTTTTCTCGTCCATCCGGCATCGACCATATGGCCATCCTCATCAGACCTTATTGCGTGGGGTTGTTCGGTCTCACTTGCTCCGCAGCATCCCGCCATTAGGCGTGCGAGTGAGATGTCACGAATCAATCACGCATCCTTCGCGTTCAGGTGATATGCTCACCAGTAGCCTAATGGACGAGTTCAACCCCTTACCAAAAGACTTACTCCGAAAAATTTATTTTAATCGCGCAAAGTCCCCGCCCCACATTAACCGAAACTAAAACACAAAGAAAAACGTTTTCTCAGAAGAACCAAGAAGCTAAGTTTTTATAGATTGACGGAAAATTCCGTAGACCTTCGTCCAGATAAAAAGAGGGAAATAAAAACGGAAACACGTCTCTAATAATTCTTCTTAGTGATTTTCAATTTAATCTGAATTGCAAGCTACTCGAAAATGTATGTTGGTGTGAGTATAGTTCACACATTGTTGGATATGGGTAACAATCTTCATGTCTTTCTCCTTTTATCAATGTTTGCGTAGGCCACCTGCCGTACGACTATTGTGGACCAACCGTCACACAAGAAAAGTGTCTTCTGCTGTGCAATCTTTTGCATCGGGGAACAATATGACCTGAAAATGGCATTTCGAAAGTTTTAGAAGAACAGGTCTCTGGCTGATGGACCAGGTTTCAACTGAACTCTTCTACTACTTCCGAGCAGCTATGGATAAAGTTTACTAGCGGGAGAAGAACGGCGGATAGAACTTGTTGTGGTAAATTTTACAGCAACAAATCCCACCCTCACCTCCTCGGAAGTGAGCTTACATTTCGTGAGAACTGTAACAAACTTCCAACGATGTGCCTAGGATTTGAAGGTATGGTATAAGGACTTTCCATCAGAAAAAAAAAAATCAATTAACTCTCAAATCATATTTGCCAGTGCCAACAACTTATCTGGCTGTGAATTATAAAATTATAAAAAAAATAAGCTACGTTAACGATAATCGTTTTCGGATGCATCCTTATACGGTTTTAAATCTTTAACGTGCCAAGTCCTGCGCTCTTTATTATTATTATCTTGAAGTACGTATGTCCAAGGTGACACACGTTTCTTAATCAAAAACGGACCGACAAACTTCGGTGCTAATTTGGCTGCGTAGTAATTCGCGGCATCTGTCTATATATGCAAAAGTTGCACTTCTCCTTGCTAAGCTTCAAACCTCCCTCACATAATCTTTTCAAAACCTCATTCAGAATTTCGAGATGTTTCTCAAAAGTTTCTGAAATGATGATAATGTCGTCTAAATAGACGAAAACGAATGGCTCTTAATCGGCACCCAAAACCGTGTCGATGAATCTCTGCCACGTCACGGGCGAGTTGTGAAGCCTATCTAAAATTGAATTAGATTAATTATCTATGGAAGTGGGTACGCGTCCCTATCTGTATTCTTATTTAGCTTCCTATAGTCCACGCAGAATCTATAGGAGCCATCTTTCTTTTTGACTAACAGTATTGGAGACGACCAAGCACTTGTCGATCTCTCAATAATCCCTGCCTCTAACATCTCATTTAGTTCCCTATCTATGTGTTCCTTCATTGCCAGGGAGACCGGATAATACCTTTGTTTAATCGGCTCCGCCGACGTCCTAATTTTGTGCTCGACTAATGTAGTACACCCGAAGCCCTCAGGCATCTTCCTAAAAGATTCTTGAATTAATGTTTCTAATGTTTCTAATTCCCTCACACTCAATTCTGAACGTTCTGTAATAGAACAGATCGAAATTGAACTATCCTGTTCTGAAAACCTCCAACTACGAGACCTCAAATCCGGGACAATACCCGACAGCGCCCAAAAATCTGCGCCGAGAATCACCGCTTGTGGTAACGACGGAATGACTAAACAGTCAACTAAAACAGCCCTATCCTCAACTATAATTGGAAGAGAGATCATCCCTAACACTTCGACTCCTGTTCCGTCTGCCAAACACACGCAGTGAACAGTGTCTTTCTTAATGATCAACAATAAATTCTGCAGGATTTTCCATGCGTCCCTACCTACTATTGTTCGAGTCGCTCCTGAATCTTATAATCCTAAAAATCTTGAACCATAAATGCTAACTGTTAAATATGGTCTCCTATCACTTCCGTTTGCCTCTAAAGTGAACCCTAAATGAACCCTACTTACCAACTGGTTCCCAGCAGGCGAACCTCTCAACGTCTTCAGACTTCCCGCCCTGCTGGCGCAGGAGCTCGTTTCCCATTTCCCGAACACCTACTACAGGTCTGCCTTGTCACACCTGCAGCCCCACAACCAAAACAACGCCTAGGAGCGGAATAACTTGTTGCAAAATGGCCTGTTCCATTGCAATTAAAACACCTAACAGAAGAATTCTGTCGAGATTGGTTCGACGGTTGGGCCTGACGATTGGTTACGTTGTTCTCCGCAACAACCGCAACCGAAGGATTCTCTACACTTACGTATGCTAGATCCGGTTCTAGCAAAATCCTATTACTCCTAACATTTTGTGGGGGAACATAAGCCTCAACACTTGCCCTAACTGCTTCTAAATTACGACCTAACGCGACCAAATCCGACACGCAGCTTGGTTTAGCCAACCCAAGTTGGGTTTGGTAGAAAGGTGTCAAGTTCCGCTGAATCATTGAAAACTTCATATTTTCCGAAATGGGATCATTTAACGGACCGAACAAATTTTGCATCGTAGCAACGTAAACGCCTATCGTCTCATCCTTCCCTTGTGTGCGATGCCTAATCTCATCGAGGAGCTGATCATCATAGTTAGGAGGTAGAAACTCTAGTTTCTACTCCTTAACTAGTTCTGACCATGAATTAACAGAAATCCTAATCGCCCTAAACCAAATTAATGCCTTGCCTACGAAGAGCTCCACCGCAGCTCTAAAAAGATATACCTCAGAAATACCCCTAGCCTGTCTCATTTCTATTTATTTATTTATTTATTTATTTATTTTTCGTCAATCAGAGAACAATATTCACTTACAGACTACTTAAGAATTAGACTAACAATAGTATTGATAAAATAGGAATATGAATTTTAATTGAACTTTAAGTTAACTAAATGGTGGCATGTTTAATACATTAAATACGTACTGTCTAAAAGAATCTCTACTACAATTATCGAAGAAATCTAATCTACTGCAAACTGAGTTGTCTACTCTGATGCAACGAGCAATTGATTCATTACGAGCATAATTCGTTCGATGAATTTGCTCATGAAACACACAGATGTTCTACTCGGAACGCGTAAGGTAATTAACAAAAGTAAAGGAGAGCATTTTATGTGGTATGCTAGTAAATCTCTAACAAGCATTATCCCAAAATAGGTACGTCGATTTTCTAGACTTTGCATGCCAAATAACAAACACCTGGTTTTGTATGAGGGAGTATCGATTCTCCAATTTAGTTTATAGAACGAATATCTAGTGAATTTTCTTTGGATTTTTTCGATTCTCACTATCGAGTTTTTGTAGCAAGGGTTCCAAACCGTACAGCAATACTCCAGTCCAGATCGAAGCAAAGAGTTAAAAAGAGATTTGAGTGAGTATGAATCGGTGAATTCCTTTGTATTTCTGATAATAAACCCTAGCATTTGGTTAGATTTATTTATTATATAATTAATATGAGGTAAAAATGAAAGCTTAGTATCTAATATTACCCCCAAATCTTTTTTTTGAGTAACACATTCCAGGTCAGAATTATTAATCTGATATTTAAACTGAACAGGTAGAGTTTTACGGAAACAGGACATAACTTGGCATTTTGAAACATTCAAATGGAGATTATTTATACGACAACAATCAGCCAGTTCTCCTAAGTCATCGTTAAGCAAAACACAATCTTCAACACTCCTAATAGTGCGGTATAGCTTAAGGTCGTCAGCAAAAAGAAGACAAAGAGTATTGTTGAATATTTTAAGAATGTCATTAATGAAAATTAGAAAGAGTAATGGACCCAGGTGGCTTCCTTGAGGGACACCGGAGTGAACTAGCACTTGGTGTGAAAAATGGTTATTGATTTTAACTCTCTGAACTCTGGAGCTTAAATAGGATTGCAGCCACTCAAGAAATCGTGAATGAAACCCAAACTGCTTCAGTTTATTAACTAGAACCTGATGATTAACACGGTCAAAGGCTTTGGCAAAATCCGTAAATATAATATCAGTCTGGGAATTACTTTCAAAATTTTTTACTATGTAATTAGTCATTAAGGAAAGATTAGTTGCAGTAGATCTACCAGACATGAAACCATGTTGATGTTCTGAAATCTCTTCCTTTAATTTAAAGGATAGTTTATCACACACAATTTTTTCGAACAGCTTAGGTAACGCGGAGATTTTACATATAGGTCTATAGTTAGTAATTTCTTGTTTAGAACCAGAGTATTGCTGCACGGGAATTATAAAAGACAATTTCCAAGAATCCAGGAAGACACCACTAGATAAAGACAGGTTAAACAGATCCGTCAAAGGCTTAGCTAAAGAATTAGCACATTTTGAAAGCAAAATTGGTGGAATGCCATCAGGTCCCTCTTTTTTGGTTGGGTCCAAGCCAAGCAAAGCAGTTTTAATTTCAAATATCTCAAGCTTCATGGATCCCACGGTAGCTGAAACTGAAATATAAGGTGGTTCTAGGTTAGTAGAAGAGTTAGTAGAATAGACGGATTGAAAAAAATTTGCGAAAAGATTACAGATCTCATCAACATCATTAGTAACCGTACTTAAGTATTTCATACAACTAGGATAGCCGTTAGATTTACGTTTGGAGTTGATAAAGCTCCAAAAACATTTACTATTACTCTTAATATTATGCTGTAAGGAGAACATATCTGTGGCAATAACCCATAACAGCATAAGTCGACTTATGCTCAAATTGAGTTAATGATGCAATTATTTTTCCTTTTTCTTGGTGCTTCAGTCTGTGAATTTTTCATTTTGATATCTTAGTCCGTTACAAAGATTTAAGCCCTTTAAAAAAACATAAGTTGGGTATTTCAAAACTAGCAAAAGGAAAAGCCACACAAGTCATGAACATCTAAAAAACCGAACTACTTATGCCTTTAAAGCAATTTCGTTATTCGATAGTTCACAGGCAAAAGTCAACTTATGCTTTTATTCCCAAATTTTTTCATTCATTCCTGTAAGAACATGTCTATTTATGCTTTTCTTCCAAATTTCGTTTATTCATTCATGTAAGCACGTGTCTACTTGTGTTTTTTTTCCATTTCAGTAAAGAACACAGTCCCTAGACCTAACTGTACTTATGTTGTTTGTCTATGTTAAGAAATCAACACACATCTGCAGCTAAGTTGACTTATGTCATTTTTCCCTTATTCGTTTCAAATGTTTTGTATGAAACAACTGCACTTATTCGTTTATTCTCCAAGCAAATATGCGCTGATTAAGGTAGTTGTGCTGTGTTTGTATGGTTTTCATTGAGTCGGTGATCAGTCGTGTCCGATCTTCTTAAATAGTTTGAGTTTTTGCAGAGTGAGCCTAAATTAGTTACTGGAAGTAATGTTAAATATTAATAATCGTATTATCAATTATCTGTGAAAAAAAATTGTGTTGAATATAAAAAGTGTTAAATACATATATAATATTAAAAACCTCATTTCCTAAATAATGAACACTCGGGCAGGTAAAATGTTGGCACTAGCCATTACTAAGGAGGGTACAAAGTTTGAAAACAAGAAGAGTGCTGGTAAGTTTTTCTTATTTTCTGTTTTTTTTTCTTATAGCATATTTAAGGGGTTAGGGGTAGTTAGAATTTTCAAAAAATTGATTTTTGTTTTCTTGCATTTTCTTAAAGTATAGTATCTTAAAAATATTCTCTGAAAGTTTGAAGTGAATCCGACAAATATCTTACAGTTGGCACTGATACTATGTTATTACTTTTGTGAAAAAAAATTCATTGCTATTAAAAAAAAATTATTAAAAAATGTAATTTTTTCACGCTCCTGACTACCCCTAACCCCTTAATGTAGTCTTAATTTCGGATTCTCATAATTGCGTTTATTTTTATTAATAGTCCAACAAAATTGGACTCTTTCCGAGTTCGAAAACGCTCTTCTCCATGAATGCCTTCTAGACACCACTGCCAATGAAACTGTCAATGAACCCGTTTATGACTATTTTGTCCCCTTGCCGTCAGATCCTGATAACCCCGAGCAGCTAGGAATAATTACTGCTGATAGTGTTGTTCCAGACACCCCTCTTATTGAGCTTGAAGTTCAATCACATCAGCTTTCAGATGCTGACAATGTTAACAAAGCATCCCATGAAAACAAAAATTCTAAAAAAACACGACAGCGTCAACGAAATAAGGGCTTGCCTTATAATTCAAAAGCCGGAAAAGCTGTCGGGGGAAGAAAACTAAAATACATGTCTTCATGTCGAAACAGATGCAAGGAAAAAATTTCCAATGAAAATCAAGAACTCTTCTTTGAAAAATACTGGGCGCTTGGGAGCTACAACGCACGAGTTCTGTTCATTAGCTCAATGATCACCGTTAAAGATAAGACCTCAACGAAAGCCAAGAAACCAAACACTGTTTACAAAAATAGGGAAATTTCTATTGATTATTCAATTGGATTTGCAAAAGAAAAAATAAAAGTTTGCAAAAAATGTTTCTTAGATTGTTTCGGTGAAACAAATTCATTTATTAGAAGCGTAATTGCAAAAAGCATTCAATCAGATTTGCTGGACAAAAGAGGTTCATCAAAACCTTCTAATAAACTGCCGTTGAGGCAGTCTTGAGGAGATAAGAAATCAAATAAAAAGATTTCCAGCTTATGAGAGTCATTACTGCAGACGCGACACGACCAAGAAATATTTGCAGCCTGGCCTTACTATACCAAAGATGTACGAGCTGTACTGTTCCGAAGTGGACACTCCAGTCAGTTTAACGAAGTATTCTCAGATTTTTCGAGAACTTAATCTAAAAATAAAGAGTCCTAAGCTGGATACCTATGGAACTTGCGATAAATATGCTATTAAAATATCGATTGCCCAGACCCCTGAAGAAAAGAACACGCTAATAGAGCTTCAAACGCTTCATCAAAAAAAAGCGGATGGGGCATATAGCTGCAAGAGACAAGACAAAGTTTTGGCCAGAGAAAACCCAAACATAAAAGCATATGCTTTTGATTTGCAGCAATGCCTCCCTACACCTTTTTTAAGATCCAACATAGCTTTTTATAAGCGTCAGCTCTGGACATACAATCTAACAGTGCATGATCTTGCTACTAATAAACCTTTCTGTTATATGTGGCATGAAGGCACAGCGAAAAGAGGGGGAAATGAAATTTCATCTTGTTTATACGAACATCTATTAAATATTCCAATCAATGTCAGCAGTCTGATTTTTTATAGTGATTCTTGTGCGGGGCAGAATAAGAACTCACACGTGAGTGCTATGTTTATGGCAGCTTTAGAAAGAAATCCCAGTCTTTTAACAATTGACCATAAGATTTTAGAACCTGGCCACACGCATTTAGAGTGCGATGTCGATCACTCGGTTATTGAGAGAAAGAAGAAAAACACTGGTGTCAAAATACATCATCCAAGAGATTGGATGAACTTGGTTGCGTCAGCAAAAAATTTAAACCCCTTCCAAGTAGTAGAAATGCAGAACGAAAAATTCTATGAATTTTCTGATCTTGCAAAGGAAAAATTTACTTGGCGGAAGGTCAACACGGATGGCAAAAAGTATCTTTGGCGCGATTTTAGATGGATCCGTTATAATAAGACAAATTTCGGTACTATATACTACAAATACAGTTTAAATGAAGATGAGCCATTTAAGGAAGTAAACATTAAACATATAATGCGATCAACGCCATTACTGACTTAAATGTTATTAAAAAGGTGCCTGAAATTTCAAAAGAAAAGAAGGAGGATCTGCTTTTTTTGCTAGATTTTATTTCCCCAGAATTTCACAATTTTTATAAGGAAATTATTGAAGGACCTTTTGTTGAGCAAGATATTCATCCTGATATTTTAAGCAGCGACGAAGAAAGTGATTAAAACTAGTTCTTAATGCATAATTCAGTATTATTCTGTATTTAATTAATAAATTTTTTATCCTAAATTAAAATTAATTTCTGTTTTCAAAGACTTTTTGCAATAGCCTAGTTTTTATTGATCCAAAAATATCTATGTAACATTAATAAATTAATATATTTTCTTATTACTCTGTATTTTTGATTAATTATTTCTTAAACCTAAATTAAAATGAATTTCTGCTTTCAAAACAATTTTTGCAATAGTTTAGTTTTTACTGACACAAAAATATCTATGTAACATTAATAAATTAATATATTGTTAAGTAAATGAAAATTTGTTGTTTTAAATTTTTTTTGCATAAATTGAAATCGTAATACAAAAAATCTGTAGGTAAATTTTATATGAAAAAATGTTTCTTTCAAAAGCGTAAGTATAAATATATTTAAATGCCGTAAAGAATAAAAGCGTAAGTACACTTGACAAACAAATACCAATTACTGTTAAAAAGGCAAAAAAACACAAGTTAATTTAATATTGGCATTTTATAAAATCTTTGCAAGGAATAACGACATAGGACGACTTAAATTAGTAATAAAGTAATTTTGTCTTCAAGGCAAAACAACACAAGTCGGTTTTTTGCTCAAAATTACAATATAATAAAAGAATTTTAAAGAAAATTTTAACTTCAAAACATAGAAAATTCAATTTTTTTTCAATTAACAACTAAAAAACTATGCCTATGGTAGTATTATCGTCTATAAAAGGGCTTCAACTGATGACAAAAACTTCAAATGCTTCTCCTGAAAAGTAGCGAAAATTGACTTATGCTGTTATGGGTTATTGCCACAGATATAAGATTTGTACAAAAACTTGTTGAGAGTGTCGAACTCATATTCAAGTTTTAAGTAATTCAAACGAAGTTGAAAATTCTGAAGATTTTTTTTATATAATTTAAATGATTTATTTTTTTTGTTTTTTAGATTCGATAGTCTCTTATTAAACCATGCTGGGTTGGAATTAGACAAAGACTTTTTATGAGGAACAAATAAACGTACAGCTTCATTGACAATAGCCATGAAAGAATCACTAGCATTATATAAATTGACTTTACTAATAAGTATATCCCACGGAAAAGACGAAAAATATTCATTCATTGCATCAAAGTTCGCATAATTGAAGTTTGGTATTAGAGTATTATCACAATTCTCTATCTTAGAATAGCTATAGAAACTAATAAGCCCTTCAAGTGCAATGTGATGTAGTTTATTATCGACAAGAGGGATATCAGACTTTTCAACATAAACATTGAATTCCTTGTCAACAAAAACAAGATCAAGAATACGGTTAAGACCATTTGGAATAGAATTTAATTGAATTAAGTCAAATTGGCTAAAAAAGTCAACCAAGTTTTCTTCAACTTCCGAGGTTACATTGTAAGGAATTAAGCATTTATCGTCCAAGTCCAATATCCATTGAATATCACCCTGATTAAAGTCCCCAATGCAAATAACATGTTGCGAACTGTTTAGATTTTCTAAAACATTTTTACAATTATCGAAATAAATGTTATAATAATCAAGAGAACTTCTAGGCGGAATATAATTAAGTATAATAAAAACTTCACAGTCACTATTTAAAGATATACAAACAATCAATTGATCAGTATCGAATAAAGATGAAGAAATTTCAGTATTAGATTTCAACTCAATCTCCCTACAATTTAAAGACGATCGAATAGCAATTAGAATGCCTCCTCCTCTATCTTTACCTGTCAAAAGCTTCGATCTATCCTTCCTAAAAACAGTATAATTAGAATTAAATATTTCTGATGTTAGATGACTTTCAGTCAACCATGTTTCAGTTAGTAAAATTATATCAAATGAGCTAGATGAAAATGTTAGATATAAAGAGTATAATTTAGTTCTCATGCCACCTATATTCTGGTAATAATAAGAAAAATTAACTGAAGAATCAGGAGTCAAGGTTGAAAGAGCTGCGCCAATTGTCGCTGGGGATATTAGTGAATTCACATTACAAGACGTAGGTCCTTCTTTTCTTTCCTCGAAAAAATGCATGGACAACAGTGTGCAACGGCCAGAGTGTTGCGTTGCATATTGAAGAAAAAAGTTGAAAGTCCCTCCCAACTTTAATTTCAAAAGAGGAATATTCCTTTTCTGGAGCCACATTGAATTTTCTTACCATAAGCTTAGATCCATCGACTGAGGGCAGTTTTTTTGTAATATGATTGCGAACCGAATCTTCAGATGTTGATGGAGAAAGACGTGAAACAAATATACTTTTAATTGGTGGTAAAGCTATAAGTTCACCAGTGTTGGGTGGATTAAGCATTGAATTTTCAGCAGATGAGACAGCTACTGGGTTAGAGCTGTTGAGGTTGAGGAGATGTTGATGAGATGTTGAGGCTAGGTTAGGTGGAAGTGGCTGTCAGTCAATGAGTACATTGCCTGACACACTTAGGCCGCAAGGGCCCATTGTGATACCACAGAGATCAGCAAGTTAATCACCTACTGATCTCAGAAACCCGATGTAAGATTAACGAGTTGATCACTTATTAATCTTCCATTACGGGACTGGCCGGTTAATCACCTGCTAGTCGAACCACGTGGAACTTTTAATGTATTTCGAAAGACTTTTAGGGTCTTTGTAAGCTAGGTCGCTAGTATCATCGAAGAAGAATTCACCGAGATGAGTTTTCCTCCTATGAAGTAGTGCAGGGCATGAGCAAAGAAGGTGTTGAACGGTTTCTTCCTCCTCCTCGTCCATGCAGCTTCAGCAGAAATCATTGGAAAACACACCAAGTCTTTTGGCGTGTCTCCCTATTAGACAGTGTCCCGTAAGAACACCAATGGTAGAACCTAGATACAGACGGTTCAGGGCCAACAAACTCTTCGAGCGTTTTGAGTCAACACACGGCCAAACTTTTTTGGTTGCAAGGCAGTTGTTACTCTCAGTCCATCTAGTGTTTGTTATCCTTGAAGCGTCTTGTCTAAGTAGGAGTTTACATGTAGCGATAGGTACACCTATGTTGTTCCATTCTGAGCGTAGGGAAGTGGTCGTGCCCTTTTTGGCTAGTTCGTCTGCCATACAGTTGCCTGGTATGTCCCTGTGCGCTGGCACCCATGAAAGGTGAATGTTAAACTGATTTGACATCTCCCTCAGAGACATCTGACAATTTTGGACCGTGATGGATTTTGTAGAGACAGAGGCAAGAGATTTAAGGGCAGCTTGGCTGTCTGAGAAGATCCGAATATCCGTGGAGGATATGACGTTTTCTTTGAGCCAAGACAGCACCTCCTTAATCGCCAGAATTTCCGCTGGAACACACTACAATGATCGGGTAGGCGGAAGAAAAGACTGAGATTCAGTTTTTCTGAGTAGATTCCACTTCCCACACCTTCGCTGGTTTTTGAACCATCGGTGTTGAAGTGTATTGCTTCATTTTCCAAAAGAGCGAAATTTTCCCAAGCTTCTCTTGAAGGTATGGTTACTTGGAAATTATTGTCAAACACCAACTTGGGGGTGGTGTAGTCGGATCGATTCGGTAAGAATCTAAAGTTATCTAGAATGGTAGTGTGGCAGATTTGTTTATTGGTCCACAGTGATGTAGCTCTGAGTCGAGTAGCTGAGCTAGCTGCGACTTGTTTGCTGAAGATATCTAGGGGTGTGAGATCTAGTAGTACATTGAGGGCGTCCGATGGGGTTGTCCTCAGTGCGCCACTAATACACAGACTAGCCGTTCTTTGAACTTTGGCCAGCTTGTTGTAGTTGATCATCTTGTCTAGTGCTGTCCACCAGACTATCACCCCGTATGTGAGTATCGGTCTAATTACCGAGGTAAACAGCCAATGGGTGATTTGGGGCGAGAAACCCCATTTCCCGCCAATGGCTTTTTTACAGGAGAAGAGTGCAACGTTGGCTTTATTTACTCTTTCCTCAATATTGGTTTTCCAGGTCAGTTTCTTGTCAAAAATGAGACCTAGATATTTAGCCTGATTTGACAGTGTGAGAGTTACCCCTTTAATAGTTGGGGGTCTGAAGTCCGGAATTTTGTATTTCCTCGTAAAGAGAACTAATTCCGTTTTGTGTGGATTGATGTTCAGACCACAATCTGCAGCCCAATTGTTAAGCTTGTTAAGTGCTGTTTGTAGCAGCTCAGCTAGGGTTTGTGGGTGCTTGCCTGAAACGGCAATTGCTACATCATCGGCATAGGCTATAGTTTTGAAACCTTCGTCGTCTAGGTCGATTAACAATTTGTTAACGACCAGGTTCCACAGTAGGGGAGATAAAACTCCTCCCTGCGGGGTTCCTCTATTGGCCATTCTGCTTGTTTTGT
The DNA here is from genome assembly GCA_949752695.1 of Melanostoma scalare. NCBI lineage: Eukaryota > Metazoa > Arthropoda > Insecta > Diptera > Syrphidae > Melanostoma > Melanostoma scalare. Next base: position 94,574,045 of record OX456986.1, read on the forward strand.
AGTTCCCCATTTCGGAACTAATGATTCTGCTGCTGAGCATTGTTGTTATCATGTTTTTGATGTGTTCCTCTATGAGCAGCCCATCAAGAGCATTAGTTATTGCTGAATTGTTAACATTGTTAAATGCACCCTCTATGTCTAGGAATGCGACGAGAGAGTATTCTTTGTAGTGCAGGGATTTTTCAATGGTGCAAACCAGAGAGTGGAGTGCAGTTTCCACTGATTTACCTTTTGTATAGGCATGTTGCGCCGTTGATATCAGACTAGGTTTAATTTCTTGTCTTAAATGTATGTCAATCATTCTCTCCAGTGTTTTAAGGAGGAAGGAAGATAGACTAATAGGTCTTAAATCTTTTGGATTTACATGGGAGCTTTAGCCGGCTTTAGGTATAAAGACGACCCTAGCTTCTCACCAGGCCTTGGGAATATAGGCATAGCTGATGCATCCTTTCATGATCATCTCTAAGTTATAGATGATGATGTCTCAAACCTGCTGCAGCTCCGCAGGGATGATCCCGTCAGGCCCTGGTGATTTATAAGGGTCAAAGCTGTTTATTTCCCATAACAGTATATCTCTAGAGATGAGACCTTTACCTGATTGGTTTGCGAGTCGAGGCAAGTGCTCCTCATCTGTTATTGTCAACGAGCTACCAGCGAAATGAGTATCCAGTAGCAAGTTTAATGTTTCTTCATATGAGCTGGTCCAGTTGCCGTTTTCATCTTTTATAGAACTTGGCATGTTTGGACTCGTTGATAGGATTTTCCTAAGTCTAGATGGCTCTGTGGATTCTTCAATTTTATTGCAGAATTCTTTCCAAGAGGATCTTTTGCTTATTCGTAATCTCTTTTTGTAAATCCTAAGGGATTCCTTATATAGATCCCAGTCTATGGGATTTCTGGAAGATTTGGCTCGATTGAAAAGCTTCGCACAAATTTTCTTGAGCGGTTCTAGCTCTTTGGTCCACCAGTGTGGTTTCTTCTTCCCTCTTACTATGGTAAGAGGACAGGAGTTACACAAGGCATGGTTAAGAGCACTAGTTAGATCGTCGACTTTGCTGTCAAGATCCTTGGGGTTTGAAGGGAAGCTATTGTCATTGTAGTTGTAACAATGTTTGAAGATTTCCCTGAATTTTACCCAGTCAGTTTTCCTATAATTACGGAAGCCTATGGGTTTTGGTGTGTCATCTGTTAGACTAAATTGGATGTATCTGTGATCAGAGAAGGAGTGATCCTTAGATACAGCCCAATTTTCAATCTTGTTCTAGATTGATTGAGATACAAAGGTAACATCTAAAACCTCTTGTCTGTTTTTTGTGACAAAGGTTGGTTCGTTACCGATATTGCAGATAAGAAGGTTAGTACTTAGTATAAAAATAAAAAGAGACTCACCCCTTTCATTTACGTCCGTACTCCCCCATACTGCGTGATGTGCGTTGACGTCACTTCCTATTATAAGATCCGCTTTGAGCTTTGTTGAGCTTTTTATTACGCGCTCGAGCGTCTCTCCTGGTAGCGGCCCCGGTTGGTCATGGCCTAGATAGGCGGACGTGAGCCAGTAAGCCACACTGTTGGTCTGCAGTTTTACTGTTGTGGTGTCGCAATTGCTGTAATTAGGTAGTAAAAATACGTTAAGTGTTTTCTTTGCCAGTATGCAGGATCTTGGTTCACCTTTGTCCGTCACATACAGCAGTAATAATCTTTCGTCCTGAGTCCTTTTACCACGGATTTATTAATCCATGGTTCCTGGATCAGGACTATATCCTCGCCGGACTTGCTTAGTCGGAGAAGGAGTCCGGCCGAGGCTTTGATGGAGTGTTGGAGATTAATCTGGAGTATCTGCAGCATTGCTACAATCATCCAGCTTAATCTCCAACACTGTAGCATTAAGGTCCTCCATATCTGAGGCGGAGTCTAGCAACTCATCCTCAGAAAGGAGAACCCCAAGCATTTCATTGTCGGAGTCTAAGACTCCACCTTTGTTGTTGTCGTCCTTATCGGACGATTTGATTTCATTTGCGTCTTGATCAGACACTATTATTGTAGTATTTTCGACCAGTTTCGAGCAAGACAACTGTTCGAAAGAATCAGAGCAACTTGCCGCGTCTGTCTCCATGATGGAAGATTCGACGCTCGCAGTGGACTCCTTGGCTTCGGATTCAGCCGCTTGCTTTGGAAGCTTTGCAGCGTCCTCATCTTTTTTTGTATATTTTCAGCACTAGGCTGTCAAAGCCGTACTGAATAACACCCCCACTTTCCGCCAGAGGTTCTAATGACTCCTTATTCAGGATGACAAGAGCCGACCGATAACGACCCACCGACTCGTTTTCAATCACCGGAACCGTGCAATCGTGAGTGGGCAGATCCGGGTTGCTGTATTTAATCAACTGGAGAACCATCTAACGCGATTCATGTTGAGGTTTCCAGTGTCTGACTAGTGATCATTCCACTCGATAAGCGTGATGGAGAAGAACTACTACTAGTTTTAGTTGAAGTTTCCGAGCTCCCAATCGCTCCAGAACGAAGTACCCTAGTTACAGGCAATGTAGGATGTTGATATTAAGGTTGGCGTTGTTGCTTTTTAGAATGTATTAGTTGCAGCTGTTGATGTTGATTGTGTTGTTGTTGTTTGTGCTGATCGTGTTGTAGTTGCTCTTGAAGATGCTGATTTTGTAATTGTTGTTGTTGCTGCGAATGATCCTGCTGTTGTTGTTGATGTAATTGTTGATGTAATTGTTGTTGTTGCTGCTGTTGCTGCGAATGATTCTGCTGCTGCTGTTGTTGTTGTTGTAGTTGTTGTGCCTGTAGTTGTTGTTGTTGCTGCGAATGATCCTGCTGCTGCTGATGTTGCTGCGAATGATCCTGCTGCTGATCCTGTTGTTGTTGTTGCTGCGAATGATCTTGATGCTGCTGTTGGTGTTGTTGTTGTTGTGTTTGTTGTTGTTGTTGTTGGTGTTGTTGTTGTTGTTGTTTTGGTTGTTGCTGTTCAAGCTGTTGTTGTAGTTGTTGTTGTTGCTGTTCTATTAGCTGCTGTATTTGCTGATATAGGTGATTAGATGAGGGCTTAGGTGAAGGGGTTAGCTGAATTAAAGGTGGTTGTAACGACAGATACGGGCTTAAGCCATCAGGTTCTACGATATTAAAAGAATTTGACAAGAGTTCATTGTTAGTGATATCAAAATCAAAAACATCTTTTAGTTCCGCAAATATAGAGTTAGCACGGTCAAATAGCTTCTTCAATTTCACTATTTTCCAATGGATCCTGTCTTTAGAAATATTTTCATGAATCGTGCAATAATATTGTAGTCCACGAACAGAAATAAATTTATCTGCATCCTTTCCTTTAATCCCAATGCATTTTGCATGAACTTGCTGCAGACATACAGCGCAAGATACCATGATATCATTTGAGAATTTTTTGCAGATTAAACAATTTAGTTCACTCATTATCACTCTATATATCTAGATAAGGGCGTTTAAAGTGAGCTACACAAAAAAGATATGGGCGTTTAAAGTGAGTGACACAAAAAAGATATGGGCGTTTAAAGTGAGCGACGCAAAAAAGATATGGGCTTTTAAGGTGAGCGACACAAAAAAAAAAATTTTTTACTTTTGATTTTTTATAGAAAAGGTTGTTCGCAGCCTTATGATATGAACCACAAGAATAGTCAATAATGGAAAATTTAGTAAAATCTAAATAACTTTTGAAATACTATTCACACAATTATTTATGACCACTTGTTATGAAGCACAAATCAAATTGCTTAATATTCAAGTATTTAAAAGCGAATGAATAAAGTTGTATCAAAAGTAATGAAAATAAAAAATACGGTGTAACGACACTGTTATTTTTTGCAATGAGTTTCTACTCAGAACAATATTATTTGTATTACTATAATTAGCACACAAGAACTGAATCTAAAGTTACTATAGTAAATTATAGGTGCACACTGTCTAAATATAATTGTAAGAACTTTTATATCAGACTTAGCGAATGCTATAAAAAGAAAATCGATAAATGATAAATTCAAGACTTGATGCAACGATAGGGTTACCACCACTGAACTTCAACTCTTTTTAAAAACGAGTTCACTGAAGTGCCACAGCGTTCCCCAGTGAACTTCACCGCCCAAGTTACATATATTGTACCTTCCCACGAAAATTATGAGTCTGGCAAAAACAAAGCCAAAAACAATATCACACCACTTTCTTGGTAGGTAATAAGATATATTAAGAAAGCAGGTACATGAGCTCCAGCATATCCGCTGCTCTGCTGTGCAAGCGATTAGTGTTTAAGCAAATTATGCATAGAGTCATTTTGGAAACAAATAAAGAAGAGAGTTGATTTTTAATAGTTGAAGTGAACGGTCGTTCTTGCTTTAATTAATACACCGAATACGAAAAGTGTAACTGGCGCAGTCGACGGAAACGAACAGCACAAAACAAGAAAATAAAGTGTTTTGCCATCCACGAACCCCACCTCCACCCGAATAAAAATAAAATTAAAAAAAAAAAAAAAAATAAAGTGAAGTGTTTGTGGATAGAGATTGCTGCGACGAAGAAAAAAATAAAATAATAAATACATATCATATGCCACTAAAAAGGAAAACATAAGCAACCTTTGGAACATTTTGATAATTTTTGAGCTGTAACTGCGATTAATTAAAAAAATATCCGCAATCTGGATAGAAGTAGAAGGGCAAGACGAAATCGACTTTTGGACGAGGGAAGAATGGCAATTCCAACAATCCCAGAGCAATGCCTTGCAATGCTCACAGATCTAATGAGCAGGCAGATGGAACCACTCTCACTGAGAAGGAAGATCCAGCGGGACCTCAAGTTTGCTCCAACTTTCGATGGAAAAACCGGAACGCTGCCATCGTTCATCTCATCAATGGATCGAATAATGGGAAATTATTCTGCTCTACAGGCCAGGGAGGTTTTTTCCGTAATTTTCGATGAGAAAATAACAGGAGCTGCAAAGAACCTTTTGTCGGTGACACCACCGACAACTTGGGGTGACACGAAAACTCAACTCAAACTACACTACCAGGCATCAAAAACTGAAGTGAGAATAGTGCAGGAAATAGGAAAGATCAAAGTAAGTTCAGTTTTAGAATTAAGTGAGAAAATAAGATTTATAATTGACGATATCTCTGAATGCGCAATGTATAGCACAAACTCAGTAGATATTGTCAACAGTTTGAGTAGTGTGCTAATCTTAAGAATTAAAGAAATGTCGGCTGGTGCACTGTTGGCGCAAATTTCACAAAAGTACAAACTGTCAGAAATAAAAGCAATTTTAAATGAATTCATCGGTCAAGATGAATTTAATTTAAAAAAATACAATACTAATTATACGACTTGAAATTTCATTCCACAAAATAATAATATGAGCTACAATAACAACAACTACAGTGCCAATAGAAACAACAATAATAGATCTGGTCAGAGTAGGAACAGATATTCTTTTAACAATAGATCAAATCAAACTAGGCAAAATAACTTTCAAGTTTGTAATCCATCAGGTCAGGCTAGAAATAGGTATCAAAACCCGATACCTATGGATGTAAATAATTTGTATAGTAATAACGAAGCTAGTTGTAGTAGTGAAGTGAGTGAAACGAAGAAATTAACAGCTTAGAACCAAATTCGGATTTTCGGAACTAAGCCTCAGACACAAAATATTTTGTAACTTTTGTATAGGTGATAAAAAATTAAAAGCGTTGATTGACACTGGCTCAACAATAAGTTTGATAAACTCATCTAGAGTTGATTGTAGATATTTTCCTGTTTTTGAAGAGAAATCAGAAGTTCTTAATACAATTAATAATAAAACAGAACAGTTTATTCAAATTATTGTCACAGATGTCCCTAAAGAATTTCGAATGGGGAGTAATAGCAAGTTGAAATGGTATAAAATGGATTTAAAAAATAAAGACTACGATCTCCTTGTTGGTATGGATATAATTAGGAAAAATTTCAGTGCTATTAATATGAATCAAAAGTTTGTAGAACTAACTAACACTGCAAAAATAAACTTATATTCTGAAGAAACACCATACATTGAACATTACGAAATTTTAAGTGAAAAGGCTGAAGAAGTAGATCTCTCACATTTAAATAATCTGGAAAAAGAAGAAATCTGTAAGATTTTAAAGCAATACGAAAAATTGATTTACAAGGAGGGTGATCAACTTACCAATACAAATTCCATAATGCATGAAATTCGAACAACAACTGAGCAACAAGTAAATTCCAGGCCATATAGATTACCGCCAAAACACGAAGGTGAAGTTCGGGGATAAATTTTAGATATGGAAAAACAAGGTATTATTCGAAAGTCAAACAGCCGATATTCTTCTCCCATAGTTGTTGTCCCGAAAAAGGTTGGTAAATCAGGTGAACAAAAGTTCAGGCTTTGTATAGATTATCGGAAAATAAATGAAATCATTTTTGACGACAAGTACCCTCTACCTAATATAGACAGTATATTAGATAAGTTAGGGAGAGCCCAAAACTTCACAACTTTGGATTAAGCTAAAGGCTACTACCAAATTGAAATGCATCCCAGAGACATTCATAAAACCGCCTTTGTAACCCCAAACGGTTTATATGAATTCACTCGAATGCCTTTTGGCCTTAAAAACGCCCCAGCCACATTCCAACGGCTCATGAATGAAGTACTAAGGGATTACATTAACAAGATCTGTGTAGTCTATCTTGATGATATTCTCACTTTTTCCACTAGTCTAGAAGAGCATCTAATTGCCATCACAAAAATCTTTAGTACCCTGGCCAAACATAATCTCAAGGTCCAGTTTGAAAAATGTTCTTTTCTTCAAACAGATACAAAATTTTTGGGTCACATCTTGACTGATGAAGGTATGAAACCCAACCCCGAAAAAATCAAATGTATCTTGAACTACAAGTTACCATCAAAAGAAAAAGAGTTAAAATCCTTTCTGGGAATCACGCGATTTTACCGGAAATTTGTAAAGAATTATTCAAAAATTGCGTACCCAATGATAAAATTTTTAAAGAAAAATGCAAAGATTAATACAAAAGATCCGGAATATATACAGTCTTTTGAAACCCTTAAACAAAATATAACTAGCTATCCCATACTAAGATTTCCAAATTTTGATAAAAAGTTTACGGTATTTACCGATGCTTCAAATTTCGCTATTGGTGCGGTGCTTACTCAAGACGGTCAGCCAGTTTGTTATGCATCGAGGTCTTTAAACGACCATGAAAAAAATTATTCACCTACTGACAAAGAATTTCTTGCTATTGTCTGGTCAGTGACATATTTTAGACCATACCTCTGGGGAAATAAGTTTAAAATAGTCACTGACCATCAACCAATTAAGTACCTAAACAAAAAATATAACGGAAAAGAATTTTCGGCAAGAAACCAGAGATGGTTGTTCAAACTATCCGAATTTAATTATGATATAGAGTACTTAAGGGGTAAAGACAATAAGGTGGCAGATTTCTTAAGTCGCATAAAAGAGGTGGACCAATTAGATGATGAATCTGAATCAAATATGGCAACAATCCATTCAGCACCAGAGCAACAATTAGACCATTTCCCAATAAAAGAAGACATTGTTAATAAATACAAAACACAAATAATTCTTTCCAATTCGGTTTTAGTAGAAGTGGAAGAGAGTCATGGTAGAAGAATCATCCACGTAAATATGACTAAAAATCAGTCATACTGGCAGGATCTCTTCAAACGAAACCTGATAAAAGGAAAAGTAGGCATTTATACAGAACTATCATACCATGAGTATAACAAGATTCAGAAATGCCTAATAGAACTTTTCAGGGACCATAAAAATTTAACTTTCATTAAATGCACAAAAAGAGCTCTTGAGGTAGGAACAGAAGCTGACATTTGTAAGCAAATTTTCTTATACCATGTGAAAGAGAGCAGTCATTCTGGAATAGTTGAAACTTATAGAACTCTAAAAAATAAGTTATACTACCCAGGATTAGCTAAGCAAATATCCAAGGTTATAGGAAACTGTCAAACATGTCAGGAAGGGAAATATGACAGAAAACCTATTAAACCAAAATTTCAAGTTTCTGAAACACCAAAAGAAGCAAATGAAATATTACATATGGATATTTACCACTTCAACAAATGTTTTTATCTTACATTTTTGGATAAACTGACTAAGAGAGCTTCTGTGTATAATTTAATTAGTAAAAACTGGGTTAATAAGCTAGAATGTATTGAAGAATAATTTGCTAAGTTTGGAAATCCAAAGAAAATTGTTTGTGATAACGAGTTCAATTCCGAAAATATAAAAGAGTTTTTCAGAGAAGAAGGGGTTCAGTTTCACTTTACAAAGCCAAACTCTCATACAGGAAACTCTGATATTGAACGTTTCCATTCAACACTGCTTGAAATCTTATTGACAATAAAAAGTAGAGAATTAACTACTAACCGCAAAATTCACAAGGCAGTTAAAATTTATAACAAAAGATTTCATTCAACTTTAGGAACAAGCCCAAGTAAAGCGCTAGAATCAGATCCAATTTGTTTAAGCAATAAAGCGATTAAACGCAAGAAACAAATTATAAATAAAAGCAATTTAAATAGAGAAGAATACAATGAACAAAGGAGCGAAGGTTTTATTAGAAATTACAAGCATTTACGTCACAAAAATGAACCATATTTTAGGAAAAAGAAATTACTTAACGTTCAGCCAACAACAGTTAAAAGACCTAACCAGTTTGCAGGTTGTAGTTTAGCTTATAATTTAGATATTAATGACAACAATCGCAGTGGAAGTAGCTCTCCAAGTGTCTCAAATTGAAACTGAGCAATTGAATCAATAGCATTCAAAAGAAAATTTCAGGAAAAAGATTAATATTAATAAGTAAGCTATAATCAATATCAACCATTTTAAAAAAAACCCAAATTTACAGGTGATACTAATATTAATGATGAAGAAGAAGAATTAATTGTTCAAATAAACGAAAAAAATTTTAAATATAGAGAAAATACACTATATAAGAATTTAAAACAAAGTAAAAGTTGTGTTTTTACCAATTCATGTCACTTAATTTATAATAATGTCACAATTATCGAAGAATTAGACGATAAGACCTTATTGCTTAAGAATATGTACAATGAAATCGTTTTGCAAAATTGCGATCAACGAAAATTAAAGTTAAAAGGAAATTATCTAATCAACTATAATAACTGTACACTAAAAATAAAACAAAATAGATTTTCGAATAAAGAAATTGTAGTACCAGATAAATACTTTTACCCATCTACTAAAAATACCGAAATGTTTGTAAAACCTATAGACTTTGACAAAATAGTTATGGAAAACATTCAAAATCTAGAAGAAATTAAAGAACTTAAATATCACAAAAATGTAATGTATGGCTCAAATATTAGTATAACTTTAATTTTGATTTTAAGTATTGTAGGCATAATTATCTTTGTGAAGTTAAAGACTAAGAAAGGGACCATCAAAATTGTAAACAATATGAAGCCGGAGACTTCAGATTTGAAGCCGGGAGGAGTTACATATATTGTACCTTCCCACGAAAATTATGAGTCTGGCAAAAACAAAGCCAAAAACAATATCACACCACTTTCTTGGTAGGTAATAAGATATATTAAGAATGCAGGTACATGAGCTCCAGCATATCCGCTGCTCTGCTGTGCAAGCGATTCGTGTTTAAGCAAATAATGCATAGAGTCATTTTGGAAACAAATAAAGAAGAGAGTTGATTTTTAATAATTGAAGTGAACGGTCGTTCTTGTTTTAATTAATACACCGAATACGAAAAGTGTAACTCCCACTTCGCGATCTTGTGAAATTTCCCTAACTCTACACTTTAATGACCTACACCTACACTATTGTTTACCCTAACACTGCTGTCTTGAGGTTCAGCTGAATGCTGCTTTTGGACCTCACTACTCATCTTCGAAGTTTTATCCTGAGAACCTACTACTTCGTCTATCTCTTCCTCATCATCCTCATCACAATCTAAATTGGCCATCGCCATCACTAAGTCATTTTTTAACTTCAACTTAGCCTTGTCCTCCTTATCATTTTCTGGAATGCTCCTTTCTAACCTACGTAAACACCATTCAACTTTTATTAAAGTTTTAACATATTTCTTCGAAGTTCTCTAGCAACTTGTTGATCTCTATCAATTTTTTTCCTACCGCCGTCGAATCCTGTTCGAAGGTGAACGGATATGTGGGTGATACAAAAGAATTCCTACGCTCTAGTTTGATTGCTACCCTAAGCGCTTTCCGCATGTCATCAACGGACCCTACACTCAACCCTCTGCATTCTACCTCATAAATTATTTCATCCTGCGCTAACCTATTAATGTGACTTAACTCCATTTTAATCTTATTATAAACTTCCTACCAAAAAAAAATCAAAAAAAAAAAATCAAAAGAAATCAACTAAAAACGAAGGTAAAAGAAAATAAAAAAAAACGCGAAACACGGTAAAAATATTCAAATAAAATAGAGTTAATAATAAAATAAGAATGAAAAACTTAAAACTAAAAGAAAACAATGAAAATATTTAAAAAGATGAATAAGTTATACAAAAAAAAAACAAAAATAACAGAGATTGTCAGAGTAGCACAAAAAGTATTGAACTTTAAGTACCAGCACTGAACTTCGATTAAAAAAATAATGTTCACCTACGCACTAACACTATCAAATATTTGCGAAAATGGCGGATTCCCAAATTCGTTAAATGTCACAATCAATTTATTTTATTAAACACTTCTCTTAATTAAACTCAAACAGATAAAAACAACCAAAAAAACTCACAGTTCAATCCTGAATATATATACATATGTAGTTTGCAAAATAATTGTTCCCTGCTCACTTCCTCACTGTACAATATATGTGGGTTGTCGGTTTCTCCAAATAACTCTTTCACTGCTCCCAGGTTCTCCACTGATTTGCAATGTTAATCTTAACACCCTGAGGGAATAAAAAACACAAAGTAAATATTCTCTTTGTATACAAAAAAACACAGAAACTTCCCTAAGCTGTAGCACACAAGGGAAGGGAATACACAAATTACAATTGAACCAATTTTAATCACACAAGCAAGCCCCACGTTGTGGCCGCCAATTGTTACCGATTATTTTACGCGTACACGAACTTTACAACGATTCTCAATTACTGGGATCCGGTATCCCTCACCGCGAACAAAACGCACTTTACAATTAAATTGAACGATAAACGATAAACAACCTGGGAACAAATTAAAAACAAATCGAAAATTAAATTTGATATATAAACAATACCGACGTGCGCGACTCGATTAAGGAGAAATGTCAAAATGACACAGGTTAGTTCGTGTTTCGGCAACCAACAACACACACAGTGCTGTCTCCCGTACCTCAGTCTGATGGGTGGGTTCGTTTTGATATTCCTTTTTAATCCGCTTTGATTAAAAGGGAATATCAAACAATTATAAATTTATCGCGATCTGAACTAAATATTATATTTAGTGAGAAAAGTACAGAGGCGTACTTACTCACTTCTGAAATGGGCGCCAGGAAACCTTTTAGAGTAGTGGTTTGCCTTAACCAGAAGCTGAAATGTTTCAGGAAGAAAGAAAGAAAGAAAAATACGATAGTACTAAATAAAACAATAAGAAATTCCTGGAGGAAAATTTAGAATTTTATTTGCGTAAGGGTGTCGGGGAAACCGTGGTCGAAGCCTGGACTAAAACCCAGAATCTTTTCAATAATATGCAAAAGTATACAAGCAGTACAAATCCTTTTCGAGGTCGGCAGAAAGCCAAGTCTCGAAATAAAGAAAATGTATTAGAATAGAAAAATAGAAAAAAATAGAAGAGATGTGTGTCGTTTGAACACAAAGAAAAATTATATGTTGAAAGTTTCCGGAAAAGAATAAATAAGTAGGAAGAAAATTGAACGGTCGCGAGTCCCGCAATTTCGGGATAAACGGTAGGGCAACGAAGGTCTAGCGGATCTATGTATTTGCCTAATTAAGGCAACGCGAAAAATATTCGAAAAACCCTTGAAGATTAAAGGTTTTTCGATACACAACGAAATAGAAAAAAAAATACTAAGCTCTGATTCCTGGTGTGATTCTCCTACTCCTAGGGAAAACGCTTTCTCTATGAACTCCGGTTCTACTCCTAGAAATTCCCAACTGGAATTCTCGCAAATTTTCCAAACTCTCCTTTACCACAAAATTCCCAACTGGAATTTTGCCACTCGTTATCGCAAAAAAAAAAAAATCTCCTTTTTAATCAAAAAAATTCGAAAATCTTTTGGACGCTTTTCTCAGGTAATCCTTCTTCTTCTCAATCTGAAGTCAAAGAGACCATCAAGATGGCGTGTTTTTCTCGTCCATCCGGCATCGACCATATGGCCATCCTCACCAGACCTTATTGCGTGGGGTTGTTCGGTCTCACTTGCTCCGCAGCATCCCGCCATTAGGCGTGCGAGTGAGATGTCACGAATCAATCACCCGTCCTTCGCGTTCAGGTGATATGCTCACCAGAAGCCTAATGGACGAGTTCAACCCCTTACCAAAAGACTTACTCCGAAAAATTTATTTTAATCGCGCAAAGTCCCCGCCCCACATTAACCCAAATAAAACACAAAGAAAAACGTTTTCTCAAAGAACGAAGAACCAAGAAGCTAAGTTTTTATAGATTGACGGAAAATTCCGTAGACCTTCGTCCAGATAAAAAGAGGGAAATAAAAACGGAAACACGTCTCTAATAATTCTTCTTAGTGATTTTCAATTTAATCTGAATTGCAAGCTACTCGAAAATGTATGTTGGTGTGAGTATAGTTCACACATTGTTGGACAATGGACATGGGTAACAATCTTCATGTCTTTCTCCTTTTATCAATGTTTGCGTAGGCCACCTGCCGTACGACTATTGTGGACCGACCGTCACACAAGAAAAGTGTCTTCTGCTGTGCAATCTTTTGCATCGGGGAACAATATGACCTGAAAATGGCATTTCGAAAGTTTTAGAAGAACAGGTCTCTGGCTGATGGACCAGGTTTCAACTCAACTCTTCTACTACTTCCGAGCAGCTATGGATAAAGTTTATTAGCGAGAGAAGAACGGCGGATAGAACTTGTTGTGGTAAATTTTACCGCAACAAATTTTGGGAATCTATATTTTTGTCTTAACTGTTTTTCACCGAATTCGAACGGTTTGATTCTTGGTTTATAGGATTTTGGTGCCCTTGCACTTCTATGTGAACTTAGCACATTGAAAACATTTAAATCGCGAATAAAATCTTCCATATTTTTGTATTAAGAAAAGTTTATTTTTAGAAATTATATTACCTAAACAACAGAGCGAAATTGACACCGATTTTCCCGAAACGTCAGAATGAATTTTTAATTTGGATTTAAGAGACCTTTAAACGTCATTATTGGCATTTAAGTTAAGAGGGCTCTTAGCAAGGTTACTTAAATGTGAAATAAATTTGATTATCGATACGGATTCGTTACTTAAGTTTTACTTAAAGGGCAATTAAATCTAATCGATGATTAAAAGTTCTTTATTTTAAATTTTAAAACGTAACAAAAAAAAAAAAAGTAAAAAACACAAAAATCAAAAAAAATCAAAAAAAAAAACTTTAAGTGTCGTCGAAAACCAAAAAAATATCGTACAAAATCAAAATAAAAAAAAAATTTAAAAAACCAAGCTGCTCCCCAAAATCCAAAAAAAAATTAGAAAAAACAAAAAAAAATATAAAACCAAAAAAAAAAAAAAAAAAAACAAAGAAAAGGCTGCTATAGTTTTAAGTAGTTTTTAAGTAGTTTTAGTTAGTTTTAAGTAGTTTTAATTAGTTGTAAGTAATTTTAAGAAAAAGCAAAAAATTGATCGAAGAAACTAAGTTTTTTAAACTTTCTTAGTTATTAATAATAGTTTTATTTTGAAATAGATATATTGTATCTTTAGGCCGAAAGGCATTAGAAATAAGTTATTGTGTAATTTAGAGTACCCGCCAAGGTTTAAAGTTTATTTTTAGAAATTATATTACCTAAACAACAGAGCGAAATTGACACCGATTTTCCCGAAACGTCAGAATGAATTTTTAATTTGGATTTAAGAGACCTTTAAACGTCATTACTGGCATTTAAGTTAAGAGGGCTCTTAGCAAGGTAACTTAAATGTGAAATTTGATTATCAATACGGATTCGTTACTTAAGTTTTACTTAAAGGGCAATTAAATCTAATCGATGATTAAAAGTTCTTTATACTTACGGCTGTTAGGGTATAGGGGGTAGGCACAGTGGCAACCAAAAAAATTTTAAAACGTAACAAAAAAAGAAAGTAAAAAACACAAAAATCAAAAAAAAAAAAAAAAACTTAAAGTGTGGTCGAAAACCAAAAAAATATCGTAAAAAATCAAAATAAAAAAAAAATTTAAAAAACCAAGCTGCTTCCCAAAATCAAAAAAAAAATAGAAAAAACAAAAAACAAAGAAAAGCTACTGCGGCTGCTCTAGTTTTAAGTAGTTTTTAGGTAGTTTTAATTAGTTTTAAGTAGTTTTAATTAGTTGTAAGTAATTTTAAGAAAAAGCAAAAAATTTATCGAAGAAACTAAGTTTTTTAAACTTTCTTAGTTATTAATAATAGTTTTATTTTGAAATAGATATATTGTATCTTTAGGCCGAAAGGCATTAGAAATAAGTTATTGTGTAATTTAGAGTACCCGCCTAGGGTCAGTAAGTTAATTAAGTTATTATGTAAGCTAGTTTAAACATTTTTGTTAGCATGTAAGTAGTTATAAGTGATATACAATAAAAATTAATTTAAAACTAAAAAAAAAGAGTCGATGGCTATTAAACTCAGGGTCTCAGGTTCGAATCCCAGCCGTGGCCACAATTTTTATTTGTCAATTTTTATGAAGTCATGGCTGGGAATCCAACCTGAAACGCTGGGCTATGACGACTTTACAAACGAAATACGATGAGCCAAAAAATGGTGTCGGTCGCGAATTCAATGCTTTACTACCCCCATCGCAAAAGTGCCAAACGCACCTAAAGAAGTTTTCACTTCGAAAAAATCGGGTTCATTAAATATGAAGCCCAAATTCGCCTTTGATTTATAATTTCCCCATTCCCACAGTGAGGAGAGTCAGAGATGTTAATGACTCTCGAGGTTGCCCACCCACGCATCGTAGTGACACGACCTTGGTATTATTTCCCTCAACTGCTTATAATAGCCCCTAACTATAATTTCTCAAAACTTAAAGGTTCATCCTCTTCCAACTAAATTTTATGCTAACCTTTCAAAAAAAAATACTTATGTGCAACATAATGTAGTTGCAAAAAAAATCTAACCTTAACCAGGAACAGAATACATCCTATCCTCAGATCTTCAAAAAAAGATAGAATTGATCTTCCTACATACTAATCCCCATCCGTTCGGTCGTCACCTTAATTCATGAGTGCCACATCCACCAATTCGAACTTCGCTTAATCCATCATCATGTTTCGTCGTTGCATCTTAAACCTATATGGATAAAATTTGAACAACCTTCCCGAATGAATCCAACGATCGGAAGATGAATTTGTATAAACAAACTAATTAGCACCCAAATATTACATTTGCACAATCTCAAAATATTGCTATATTCAAAAAAAAAACTTAACTTAAAGTTTAATTTCCCTGTACCAAAATGCAACAAAATAAGTACATGATCGTAGTTATAAATTTGTAATTGACCGATTTTCTTTCAATACCGATAGATACATCATCATCATCAAGTCCTGTAACCCCGCTCGGGGCATAGGGCGTCAACAAAATGTCTCCATCCTTCTCGATCTGCAGCTAGATACCTTACTGTGGCCACGTCTTTCTATGGGAATTAGCTTCTGATATCACTGTAGATTTCCATGTTGTTCTTGGTCTTCCAACCCGCCGTGACCCCTGAGGATTCCATTCAAAGGACTGCTTCGCAATATCATCGTTTGGTTTCCTCAGTGTGTGGCCAATCCATTGCCATTTGCGCTTTCTGATGTCGATGTCCAAGCGCCTCTGACCTGTCCTACGCCACATTTCCTGGTTGGATATTGTTTGTGGCCAGCGAATTTTCAGGATGTGACGCAGACAGCGGTTCACAAAAGCCTGCGATTTTCTCGAGATGGTGGCCGAGACTGTCCATATTTCACAAGCATATAATAGCACGGACTTCACATTGGATTCGAAGAATCTCAGTTTAGTGCGTAAGGAGACTTGACTGGATTTCCAAATTTGGGACAGAGCACCAAAGGCAACGCGAGCTTTATTTATTCTGCTTTTTACGTCCAGATCCGTACCACCGTTTGCTGATACAATACTTCCGAGGTAATTAAATTGTTCGACCTCTTCAACAGGCGTGTCATGCAGAATAATACGATGTTGTGTTGGGGGGCCTGTTAGCATTATTTTTGTCTTTTTGCTATTTATTTTAAGACCGCACGATTCTCCTTTCACCCGTAAAGTTTGACACATCTCGTTCAGCCTACTGATGTTATTTGCTATGAGACATATATCGTCGACAAAGTCTAAGTGGCTAAGCCTTTCAAACGTTCTCCATTGAATACCCTGTCTCTCAGTTCTACCGACGCTGGCCGTCAAAACATCATCTATCGCCAGCAGAAAAAGAATTGGCGATAAAACATCCCTTGTCTCACACCCTAGGCGTGTGTTTTTCACACAACTGTTTTGTACATAACCTGATATCCAAAAAAAACGCTTCGGTTTTTTTGTATTTGAGGGTTGGTGTTCTTGATCAGTTGTCAAATCGAATAAAAAGTCAAAAAGAATTTTGTTTATAAAAGTCGACACAAGAAATACGCGAAATTTAACAAAAGAAACCAAATAAAATGGAAAATATTCCAGAAGAAGTGGTAATATATAGAAAAAGTTAGATTTTATTTGATTTACTAATTGGATTGCAGATTTTACGTGATTTAGTTCATTCAAGTGAGAGTGATAGCGAGTTTATACTCGAAAAATTTTTCGCGGAAAACACAAGTCTTACTAGCTTGGAAGACTCTGTTGAGTTGTTAGAAGAACATGCCTCAGTCACATCTTTCCTTATGTCTATTGAAGCTTACAGTGAAGAAGACTTCAAGTCCCATTTTAGATTGCGTCGTTCAACAGTAGAACACTTGATAAGTATGTTTTTGTTTTTTATTTAACTCTTTCAATTTTTATCAAAGATTTCATTTTTATAGCAAGCTACTCTCAGCACTATGTATTTGTTCATTCACATAGAGGAGGACGAATCAAAATGGGATGTAGAAGAGAAGTTTTCATGTACGTATGGTACATTAGTAACTCAATTACGTTTCGACAACTCGGAAATTTGTTTGGTGTCACAAAGTCATCCAGTTGGGTGGCAGTAAATAGAGTAACTAGATGGCTTGTTTCAAGAGGCCACGACTATATAAAATGGCCTCAAGGAGCTGCTGTTACTGAAAATTGCAGAAAGTTTGAGGAGAAAAAAAGAATACCGGGTGTTCTTGGTGCCATAGATTGCACCCATATTACAGTAGCAGCACCAAAAGTCAACAAAGAATGCTATTACAACCGCAAGCACAACTTTACAATCGTTCTGCAAGCTGTTGTCGATGCTGATAAAAGATTTATTGATGTGAGTTGCGGTGAACCAGGTTCGTTACACGACAGCACAGTTTTGAGACGCTCTGAGCTGTTTAGAAAGTCGCAGAGCAGTTATAACCAACTGTTTTCTAACAACAGTTTTATCTTGGGTGATTCTGCGTATGCTTCTACCAGTTGGTTAGTTCCAGCATACAAAGACAATGGCAGACTAGCAGAACAACAAAGATCTTTCAACTATATTCATTCAGCAACGAGAATCGTGGTTGAGAACGCCTTCGGACTGTTGAAAGGAAGATTTAGACGTCATTTAAAATTTACCGAGCAACGTGACATACGGTCAATAACGAATATCGTTGTAAGTGCATGCATTTTACATAATTTGTGCATTTTGTTTGACGACACGTATGAAAACCTTGACCCTGATGAGACTAACACAAATGAAAATATTTTATCTGAAGAATCCACTTCTAACTCAACAACAAATCGTAGTCAAGTTCTATTTGACTACCTAATTGAAAACAACATAATCCACTAATGAAATAAGATGCAAATACACACATTTTCATACATAATTTATTATTTTTTATTTTAAAGTGAATACATTTAACGTATAACATATAACTAGCACTATTATTGTTCTTTAATGAAATATTTATAAGCATTTCAGCTTTTTGGCGGCGGCGTTCTTCCTTTTCGTTCTCCAATTTCATATACTCTGCCCACCTCTGGTTCCTCTCCTCCCTTTCAGCTTTTTTTCCTCTTTTCTCATCTCCAACTTCTTTTCCATGTATAGCTGGATTTGGTCATTGTTTACGATGCTTCTATCGTAGTGAATTCTAGTTGGATAACCTTTTCTTTACAAGTGAATTGACGGCCAGACCACAGTTCTTGTACTGTGACTGAGTAAGGTGGCTACAGTGAAACACTATAACACCTTGTTCACTTGTAATAGAATTGAAAACAGCTTCCAGCAGACTCACTGGAAGAAATGAATTAAAAGTCTTGGTCTCTGTCTCGTAGCTATCTCAGAAGTCTTTATTTGGCACACATTATTTATACACAAAAACTGCTTATTCCTAATTATTTACAAATGCGTGTTTATGCTGACTGCACAAAAGAAAATCATGAAAATTATTGATAGAGTTCAAAGTTATCGTGTTACAAGTTGAATTCACAAATTAATGCTAAATTAACGAAATTTGAAAGTAAAGAGGATTGTACAGTATGGTTAGCAAGTTTAATGAATTTAATGGTTAATAGTATGGCAAACAGAAACTTATTTATTATAACTATATGGTGATGGTTTGTTGATCTTGAACAGTCATCTTCCTTATTTTAGTTTCCGAACTGAACGACAGATCTTAGCAGCTCGAAGAATCTACTGTTGTTGCTGAAGTAGTTCGTGTGCGGCTGCAACTTGGCATTGACAGTTCAACAAAGTTGCTTGAAGGGGTGACAATTGGGTTGGGCGAAATCTCTAGAAGTGGCTCCGGAGTAAACGATACCAAGCAACTAGGAGTCTCCTCAATGCTTTCTCCTATCACGTCCACCCCAATTGTCACATTATGGACGTTGGAAATAATGGGTTTGCTCCCAAACAAATCATCCATGCGCTCCATAAATGGAGATATGCATGGTGCAGCACCCGTTTGGCGATTATTGTCCACCGCAGCCTTGTACGCTCTTAAGAGCGTGTGCATTTTATTTTCCAGGTGGCAGCTGTTGTTTGGGAATCCTGAGAAAAAACATTTATATTGAAAATCATATTAATCTTTCATTCAATCTATGTACTTACCACAAGGCCAGCCGAAAGCATATGTTATAACAAATGCTCGTAGGCAAATTTTTTTTTTCTGTAGTGCTGGAACTCATTTGCCCTCGCTGCATAAAAATCAAGCAGCCCTTCCGTCTGCCCAGGTCTTCCTTTGCTTTCTGTAAATAATTATAATCGTTTCAAACATATACTTTATAATCTATACATAAATTTTCTTACTTTTTTCTTTTTTTGCGGTTCCATTGTTCTTTCGGCCTTTTGTCTGGTTTCGGTTTGTTTACGTTTTCTGTGAAAAAAAAATCCAAATATCAAAAATAGGTCTGTTCACAAAAGTAACAAGGAATTTCTCTTGGGGTTTTTTGACTCTGTTTACACGCTGGGGTTGGATTCATATGAAACTTGTGATTTATGTCAGAACTGACAAAATTATTTTGTTACTTGTTTCAAACGAATTAAACTATCTTAATATATAAAACAAAGACGGGTTTGTTACAACACTTATAACTCGAGATCTGCTAAACCAATATTCATGGTTATTGATTCGTTGGATTTGTCTCCGCCCCGAATAGCATAATACATCATAAAAACAATGAAAACTCGATATGTGTAATAAATACTTAATCTATATATCTAAATATATAAAAGAAAGTCGTGTTAGTTACACTATTTATAACTCAAGAACGGCTGAACGGATTTGTCTGAAAATTGGTGGGGAGGTAGCCTGTGTACAATTCTAGATTACTCATTATTGGCACTGGAACACCAGCTTGCAGCCACTCTTGATAGTTCTATTTGGTTGAGAAACTCTATAGGGTTTGATGTGGCTTGCTCAGTGTCCATAATATTGTCTACTGATAGACATTGGACAAAATCCCCCAATACGTCAAACATAATTTATTAGTTTATATGGTTAACTATCTCATTAGTCGGCGGCGGCGCCGGCGCCGAAATCGACTTTTCGCACAGTCATTACCGATTGCCAATATTTATTTGATGATCAAGATAGACACTTCTTCTCAGGTCAACTGTGTAATCGACCATTTGACAGAAATCACCTCACGATGAAAAAACTTTTGAGATCGATCCAGTAGTTTCAAGGTACGTTGCCGTTCCCGTAGGAATATTGGGATAAAAAATACAGCCCATGTCCTTTTTCAGGCTCAAGACTATCTCTGCACCAAAATTCATATAAATAGGTTCAATAGTTTGGGCGGTAGATGGTAACAAAGAAAAACAGACCGACGGAATTGATTTCGGATCTATAATGTTAGTACGTTCTTCCATTCCCATGGGAATATGGGGATAAATTAAATATGTATATACATATAGCCTATATGTCCATACAGCCCATGTCCTTTTTCATTCTCAAGACTATATCTCTGTACCAAAATTCATATAAATAGGTTTAAAAATAGACAAACAGACATATGATAGAAGTAAAGACTCCCATTCCCGTGGGAATATGGTAACCGTTCCCGTAGGAATATGGGGATGACTTACAGCAGTTTATGTTACTCAGGGATAGTGTAGCATTCTAACGGTGGAAGAATTTTTGAAATCGGTGCAATAGTGTCAAAGTTCCCGTGTGCGTTCTCGTTCCCGTGGTAATATAGGGATAAAATATATAGCCTATGTCCATCCTCAGGTTCAAGACTATCTCTGTACAAAATTTCATTTCAATAAGTTTAGTAGTTTGATCGGGAGATGGTAACATAGAAAAAACAGACAGAGCTACTTTTGCATTTATAATATTAGTGAAGACTGGTTCCCGTTGGAATATTCGAATGAAATTTAACCTATGTCCTTTTTCAGGTTCTAGATCATCTCGGTATAAAATTTCATTTAAATCGGTTCTGTAGCTTGGGCGATAGATGGTAACATGGAAAGACGAACAGACAGAGCTACTTTCGCACTTATTATATTAGTAAAGACTCCGGTTCCCTATGGAATATGGAGATGAATTAATGTTTATGTTACTAGGGGATAATGTAGCATTCTAATGGTGGAAGAATTTTTGAAATCGGTGCTTTAACTTCTAAGTTACCGTATACGTTCCCGTTCCCGTAGGAATTTAGTGATAAAATATATAGCCTATGTCCTTCCTCAGGCTCGAGACTGTCTCTGTACAAAATTTCATATCAATCAGTCTAGTAGTTTTGGTGGGAGACGGTAACATGGAAAGTCGGACAGACGGAGTGACTTTCACATTTATAATATTAGTAATTTAGTAAGGATTTATCAACTGAGGAGAGACTTTTACTGCAAAATAGAGGTTTTCAAGGTTAAGAAAAATCCTCTTACAGAGTCCAACTATGCCTAGCAGTTTTAAAACAGCTGAGGGCTGGACAGAATCCTGCGAAGAATGCTACTGGACACTCATTTTTTAGGTGTCATGTAAGAACTTATGCAACTATGACTACAGAATCTCGTAGCATAATTGCAAACAACTCCGATCTGATTACAAAGATGTATTGGGCAATAACAGTTTTGAGCATACATCATGCCTGCTGAAAACATTAGAATGACTTTATGATATCCATTCGCGTGAGTTACGTACAACTATCTCCGGTTGTACTTTACCGCATAATATCAATAACCACAGTCATTGATTTTCTCACTGACCTGAAGTATTAGCATCACCCATCGAATTCAAGCGCAGGTGTCTGCCCGAACAAAGCCATCAACTTAGCTTTAATGTTGTTTTGTAAAAAGAAGAGAAAAAGAGTGACAGTCTTGCAATTACAACGGCACTGACAAATCTTAAAGCAGATAGTTCAATAGTGGAATTGATATATCTTATGCTTAAAAGTAGGAGAATCAACTCAACTCTAGGGGATTTTTCCGCGAAGAGATCTGACAGTAGAGGAACACCGCAATGCGGGTCCTATCCCCTCTTCAATGGAACCTAGTCGATAACGAACTTCTAGTTACCTTAGAAGCAGAGGGATTCAAAGTGATTGCATATGCAGGTGACATCTCCACTGCGGTATCGGGTAAACATACTAATGTCCATACGGATCTGATGCAAACCGCTCTTAACAAACTAGTAAAATGAGCAGGAAAAAGTGACCTAGGGTTCAACTCACAGAAAACTGAACTCGTTCTCTTCACCAGGAAATACAAAACTCCCCAACCAATAACTCCATCAATTAATGGAATCCGACTTAAACTTTCAAACAAAGCTAAATATCTAGATACCATTCTGGACAAAAAGCTAAACTGGAAATTCAATAAACAGGAAAGAATGAGTAAATCTACCATAGCTCTCTACTCCTGAGGAAAAGCTATTAGTAATAAATGGGGTTTTTCCCCCTAAATCACCCACTGGCTCTTCACCGCGGCCATCAGACCAATACTTACATGCGGAGTAGTGGTATGGTGGACTGCTCTTAATAAAAGGGCTTACTGCGATAATCTTAGCAAGGTCCAACAATTAGCCATGTGTATAAGTGGAGCACTGAGATGAACACCCTCAGCTGCCCTTAATATACTCCTTTATCTCAAACCATTAGTTAAGTCTTCAGCAAACACATGGTCGCATAGGTCCCGCTTCGATCCTGAATCTGTTCAGATCAATTCCTCGTCACTCCCACTACGCCATCCCCCAATTGATTTTTGAAAAAAAGTTCCAAGTCGCAATCCCCCCAAGAAGATGGAGAATTCTTGAGAGACGATTCAATTCATTTGTATACAACAGTTCAATATTCACCTTTTTTATTCCCCGTGCAAGGAGATATCCTAGGTAACTGCAAAGCCGACGACTTCGCCAGAAATGGAATCGTTTTAACGATCTCAACCAGTAGGTTGAACGTTTACCAATCGCTACATGCAAGCTCATGCTAAGGCATGAGGCAATGGATAGAACAAATAACAGATGGAGCAATATCACTACGTGTGTGGCAAAAAAACAGATATGGCCAAAGATAGATCTAAAACGCATAAGACATTTATTTAATCCATAACCCGATTGCACATGTGCTCCGTAATCAATGTCATTACCGGACATTGCCTATTAGGTAGACACACCACCACACCGGCGTGCGCGGCGCGGCGTTCCCTCTTACGACTTTTGCAGAAGCTGCTTCGGATAACGGAAAGAATTCGCCAATTGCGAATTTCTAGTTTGTAATTTGCGAAGTTTTTTTTTTTTGTAAATTACACCGCTTCAATTATAAATTGATCGAAAAAATAGCAATTTACTCTAAGTTAGTGTCATCTCAAATTACAAATTTTTTTAATTTGTGATTTGCAATCAAGTATCGTAATTTAAGAATTTTGTCTTTTTAGTAGTTTGCAAGATTTTAATCGCAATCTACTACTTCTCGTACTAAGTGCGGGTGGCACTCGCACGAGAATCGACGATTTATTCGTGTATTTTTCATCTTCTGAATATGATTGTTACGTTAACTGAAACCTGGCTGACTGCGAATCATCATAGCTCCGAATTATTTTATTGCGTTCAATATTCTGTGTTTAGGAAGGATCGTTGCTGTCTTACTACTGGCTTCGAAAGGGGTGGTGGTGTACTTACTGCTATTGGGTCAACATATCCATGTGAATTAATAAATTTGAATTCATCCTGTGATTCATATTCAAACTTTGATGTCGATCAACTTATTGTGAAGGTCAGTTTGGATTCCAACATTCAATTATTTATTATTAATAGTTATTTCCCTTCTGGATGTTCCTTTGAGCCTTACAAATTTCATTTAGATAATTGTAAATCAATATTTGAAAATCTCACTGACTCACAACATGTTTTTATGTAGGTGATTTTAATTTAGGTAATATTAAGTGGAAGCTTGACTGCGATGACTTGTGTTTAATACCTTATAATGTTATAACTGAAACTGAATCTTAAGTCGTTGATTTTTTTTGCCAAGTTTAATTGTATGCTGGTTAAAGGTTTTTATAATGGTTTAAATCGTATTCTTGATTTAGCATTTGTTGATAATGAATTAATTAATGATGCTAGCTTGGTGGAACTCCAACCATTAAGTAATACTTTGCATCATAATGCTTTACTCTTAAATTTTTAATTTTATAGTTATATGAAAGCTACTCCTATTAATAGTACTTATGCATTTAATTACAAAAATGCCGACTTTAATGCAATGAACAATTATCTCTCTTCGATACAGTGGAACGAAGTTTTAAATGCTTGCAATGTTGATGAACCCTTTAATATATTCCCCATGCAGAGGGACGCCAGCGACAACCGGGACGGAACATCCCGAGATCACCCAAGTCAACCAACTTATAATTAAGATTTTTCTTTTCTTTTCAGCTATATAATATTAAGTTATTATTTCAATTCTAGACAATGTATTTGGCCCCCTATGTGCCAACATTCTAACATTATCATTTTTAAATTCTAAAATTATCTAGTATAAGTATCAATTGTATATATATAACGTTCAATAAAATAATTATTATTATTACTTTAATATATTTTCTAGTATTTTTCAAAATGCAGTTGATCGTTTCATCCCTAAAATACGTTTGAAAAAAAAAATGCAAATCCACCTTGGTATAATAAAAGGCTCTTATTCAAATCGTACAAATCTAACTACTATAAGTACCAAAAAGAGTTCAATTTGCTTAACCTATTTTTGTACCTTCAATTTGTGCAGTCGTTTGAATATGATTTTAAACGTAATAGTAAATGTTTTTGGAACTTCATGGTTTTCCGAAATCCATGCGTTACTTGAACTCGACCTCAAGTAATGTTGAATCTATTTGTAACCTGCTTGCAAATTATTTTGAGTCAGTTCACACTTTAGATGATGCTAATGAGTTTCTTGGCACTAATGCTCCTAGCTTGGTAAATATTGAAGGATTTCTTGTAACTGAGTTAGATGTGGCAAATGCTTTGAAATCAATTGATTCTAGTAAAAGTTTAGGCCCGGATGGTTTTTCAGCAATAGCACAAAAAAATTGTATGTCTTCTATATCTGGTCCACTATCGTCTTTATTTAACTCCTCTTTGCTTTCGGGAACTTTTCTAAATTCATTGAAAGATTCTTTTGTTGCTATCCATAAGCAGGTTCTAAAGAGTTGGTAACTAACTATAGAGCTATATGCAAAATCACCGTTATACCCAAAATATTTGAAAAAATAGTTTATCACAAACTTTTTTTTCCAAGTTAAGGAAATTATACCTGTTGACCAGCACGGTTTCTTTTCTGGTAGGTCCACTGCTACGAATTTAATTATGCTGTGCAACGGTACTGTAAAAAATTTTGAAGAAGGTTGTCAAACGGATATAATTTATACTGACTTTGCTAAAGCATTTGACAGAGTAATTAACAAGGTTCTGGTGCGTAAATTATCCATTTTAGGTTTTCACTCTAACTTTTCCAAGTGGATTGGATTTTACTTGATAAATCGCAAGAGATTTGTGAAAATTGGTGACTGCTTATCAAACATGATTTCCGTCTCTTCCGGAGTCCCACAAGGAAGCCATTAAGGTCCTCTTCTATTTCGTCTCTTTGTCAATGACATACCTTCTTTATTTAAGCACTCTAATAGTCTTTTGTATGCAGATGACCTCAAAATCTACAAAAAAAATCTGAGAATGATTGTTATATGCTACAGGAAGATCTTAAAAGGCTAATGGATTGGTGTGATCGAAATTTTCTTTATTTAAATATCTCAAAATATTAAATTTTAGCGTGTTGCAGAATTTCTTCTCAAATTCTGTTCAACTATAAATTATTATCAAACGAAAAGTTGAACAGAGTTCTTATAATAAAAGATTTAGGAGTCATTTTTGATTCACAGTTTAAATTAAACGATCATATTGATTATAATTAATAAGGCTAACTCTATGCTTGGCTTCTTAAAACGAAATTCTAAAGATTTCCAAGATCCATATACATTGAAAGCGTTATTTGTTTCTTTAGTCAATTCTAATTTAGAATACTGTTCAACGGTATGGAATCCGTTTTATAATATTCATTCCATTAGAATTGAAAGAATTCAAAAAAATTTAACTAGGTTTGCAACTTATAACTTGAATTGGAATATTGAAATGCCTTCTTATTCAACTAGATGTGATCTTTACGTTTGCATAGCCTACAATCTCGTCGAAAGTACTACTCTATTATGCTCATAAGAGACTAAATACATTTTCACATTGATTGTCCGCCTCTGCTAAGCTTGTTGGGTTTGTATTTTCCATTTCGCTTACTCCGTGAACGACGTCCATTTTTTGAGCTATTACATCGCTGTAATTATGGTCTTAATGAGCCAGTTGCTCGTTGCATTAAGGAAGCAGATTCAATATCTGTATCTATTGACTTTTAAATCAACTGCACCAGAGATGCCTTCAAAAATAATCTGTTACTTTTATTATGAGCAATTTGTTATTGATTTTTAACGTATTTTATTTATACTTTGTTATTTTAATTATTACATTTCTTAGTTTGTTGTGAGTTCTTATTGTTCTCTGTAGATGAATAAATAAATAAATAAATAAATAAAAATATAAATAAACAATTTCGTTTTACAATTTATTCATGGTGGTTTACAAAATAAGTATGGCGATTCGCTTTCTCGAAATGCTCGAATCAGGAAATTTAAAGGAAGATGTAGATATTGACCCCAGAAAAACGTAGTCTACGAAAATACTGTACAGCAAATTGCAAATGATGAGTCGCATTTCTCTTAGCTCTTGAACACTACCTCCTATTTAGTGTATGTAGTAGTAGTAGTACTATGTAGTGTGGCAGATTTGTTTATTGGTCCACAGTGATGTAGCTCTGAGTCGAGTAGCTGAGCTAGCTGCGACTTGTTTGCTGAAGATATCTAGGGGTGTGAGATCTAGTAGTACATTGAGGGCGTCCGATGGGGTTGTCCTCAGTGCGCCACTAATACACAGACTAGCCGTTCTTTGAACTTTGGCCAGCTTGTTGTAGTTGATCATCTTGTCTAGTGCTGTCCACCAGACTATCACCCCGTATGTGAGTATCGGTCTAATTACCGAGGTAAACAGCCAATGGGTGATTTGGGGCGAGAAACCCCATTTCCCGCCAATGGCTTTTTTACAGGAGAAGAGTGCAACGTTGGCTTTATTTACTCTTTCCTCAATATTGGTTTTCCAGGTCAGTTTCTTGTCAAAAATGAGACCTAGATATTTAGCCTGATTTGACAGTGTGAGAGTTACCCCTTTAATAGTTGGGGGTCTGAAGTCCGGAATTTTGTATTTCCTCGTAAAGAGAACTAATTCCGTTTTGTGTGGATTGATGTTCAGACCACAATCTGCAGCCCAATTGTTAAGCTTGTTAAGTGCTGTTTGTAGCAGCTCAGCTAGGGTTTGTGGGTGCTTGCCTGAAACGGCAATTGCTACATCATCGGCATAGGCTATAGTTTTGAAACCTTCGTCGTCTAGGTCGATTAACAATTTGTTAACGACCAGGTTCCACAGTAGGGGAGATAAAACTCCTCCCTGCGGGGTTCCTCTATTGGCCATTCTGCTTGTTTTGTAGTTCCCCATTTCGGAACTAATGATTCTGCTGCTGAGCATTGTTGTTATCATGTTTTTGATGTGTTCCTCTATGAGCAGCCCATCAAGAGCATTAGTTATTGCTGAATTGTTAACATTGTTAAATGCACCCTCTATGTCTAGGAATGCGACGAGAGAGTATTCTTTGTAGTGCAGGGATTTTTCAATGGTGCAAACCAGAGAGTGGAGTGCAGTTTCCACTGATTTACCTTTTGTATAGGCATGTTGCGCCGTTGATATCAGACTAGGTTTAATTTCTTGTCTTAAATGTATGTCAATCATTCTCTCCAGTGTTTTAAGGAGGAAGGAAGATAGACTAATAGGTCTTAAATCTTTTGGATTTACATGGGAGCTTTAGCCGGCTTTAGGTATAAAGACGACCCTAGCTTCTCACCAGGCCTTGGGAATATAGGCATAGCTGATGCATCCTTTCATGATCATCTCTAAGTTATAGATGATGATGTCTCAAACCTGCTGCAGCTCCGCAGGGATGATCCCGTCAGGCCCTGGTGATTTATAAGGGTCAAAGCTGTTTATTTCCCATAACAGTATATCTCTAGAGATGAGACCTTTACCTGATTGGTTTGCGAGTCGAGGCAAGTGCTCCTCATCTGTTATTGTCAACGAGCTACCAGCGAAATGAGTATCCAGTAGCAAGTTTAATGTTTCTTCATATGAGCTGGTCCAGTTGCCGTTTTCATCTTTTATAGAACTTGGCATGTTTGGACTCGTTGATAGGATTTTCCTAAGTCTAGATGGCTCTGTGGATTCTTCAATTTTATTGCAGAATTCTTTCCAAGAGGATCTTTTGCTTATTCGTAATCTCTTTTTGTAAATCCTAAGGGATTCCTTATATAGATCCCAGTCTATGGGATTTCTGGAAGATTTGGCTCGATTGAAAAGCTTCGCACAAATTTTCTTGAGCGGTTCTAGCTCTTTGGTCCACCAGTGTGGTTTCTTCTTCCCTCTTACTATGGTAAGAGGACAGGAGTTACACAAGGCATGGTTAAGAGCACTAGTTAGATCGTCGACTTTGCTGTCAAGATCCTTGGGGTTTGAAGGGAAGCTATTGTCATTGTAGTTGTAACAATGTTTGAAGATTTCCCTGAATTTTACCCAGTCAGTTTTCCTATAATTACGGAAGCCTATGGGTTTTGGTGTGTCATCTGTTAGACTAAATTGGATGTATCTGTGATCAGAGAAGGAGTGATCCTTAGATACAGCCCAATTTTCAATCTTGTTCTAGATTGATTGAGATACAAAGGTAACATCTAAAACCTCTTGTCTGTTTTTTGTGACAAAGGTTGGTTCGTTACCGATATTGCAGATAAGAAGGTTAGTACTTAGTATAAAAATAAAAAGAGACTCACCCCTTTCATTTACGTCCGTACTCCCCCATACTGCGTGATGTGCGTTGACGTCACTTCCTATTATAAGATCCGCTTTGAGCTTTGTTGAGCTTTTTATTACGCGCTCGAGCGTCTCTCCTGGTAGCGGCCCCGGTTGGTCATGGCCTAGATAGGCGGACGTGAGCCAGTAAGCCACACTGTTGGTCTGCAGTTTTACTGTTGTGGTGTCGCAATTGCTGTAATTAGGTAGTAAAAATACGTTAAGTGTTTTCTTTGCCAGTATGCAGGATCTTGGTTCACCTTTGTCCGTCACATACAGCAGTAATAATCTTTCGTCCTGAGTCCTTTTACCACGGATTTATTAATCCATGGTTCCTGGATCAGGACTATATCCTCGCCGGACTTGCTTAGTCGGAGAAGGAGTCCGGCCGAGGCTTTGATGGAGTGTTGGAGATTAATCTGGAGTATCTGCAGCATTGCTACAATCATCCAGCTTAATCTCCAACACTGTAGCATTAAGGTCCTCCATATCTGAGGCGGAGTCTAGCAACTCATCCTCAGAAAGGAGAACCCCAAGCATTTCATTGTCGGAGTCTAAGACTCCACCTTTGTTGTTGTCGTCCTTATCGGACGATTTGATTTCATTTGCGTCTTGATCAGACACTATTATTGTAGTATTTTCGACCAGTTTCGAGCAAGACAACTGTTCGAAAGAATCAGAGCAACTTGCCGCGTCTGTCTCCATGATGGAAGATTCGACGCTCGCAGTGGACTCCTTGGCTTCGGATTCAGCCGCTTGCTTTGGAAGCTTTGCAGCGTCCTCATCTTTTTTTGTATATTTTCAGCACTAGGCTGTCAAAGCCGTACTGAATAACACCCCCACTTTCCGCCAGAGGTTCTAATGACTCCTTATTCAGGATGACAAGAGCCGACCGATAACGACCCACCGACTCGTTTTCAATCACCGGAACCGTGCAATCGTGAGTGGGCAGATCCGGGTTGCTGTATTTAATCAACTGGAGAACCATCTAACGCGATTCATGTTGAGGTTTCCAGTGTCTGACTAGTGATCATTCCACTCGATAAGCGTGATGGAGAAGAACTACTACTAGTTTTAGTTGAAGTTTCCGAGCTCCCAATCGCTCCAGAACGAAGTACCCTAGTTACAGGCAATGTAGGATGTTGATATTAAGGTTGGCGTTGTTGCTTTTTAGAATGTATTAGTTGCAGCTGTTGATGTTGATTGTGTTGTTGTTGTTTGTGCTGATCGTGTTGTAGTTGCTCTTGAAGATGCTGATTTTGTAATTGTTGTTGTTGCTGCGAATGATCCTGCTGTTGTTGTTGATGTAATTGTTGATGTAATTGTTGTTGTTGCTGCTGTTGCTGCGAATGATTCTGCTGTTGTTGTTGTTGTAGTTGTTGTGCCTGTAGTTGTTGTTGTTGCTGCGAATGATCCTGCTGCTGCTGATGTTGCTGCGAATGATCCTGCTGCTGATCCTGTTGTTGTTGTTGCTGCGAATGATCTTGATGCTGCTGTTGGTGTTGTTGTTGTTGTGTTTGTTGTTGTTGTTGTTGGTGTTGTTGTTGTTGTTGTTTTGGTTGTTGCTGTTCAAGCTGTTGTTGTAGTTGTTGTTGTTGCTGTTCTATTAGCTGCTGTATTTGCTGATATAGGTGATTAGATGAGGGCTTAGGTGAAGGGGTTAGCTGAATTAAAGGTGGTTGTAACGACAGATACGGGCTTAAGCCATCAGGTTCTACGATATTAAAAGAATTTGACAAGAGTTCATTGTTAGTGATATCAAAATCAAAAACATCTTTTAGTTCCGCAAATATAGAGTTAGCACGGTCAAATAGCTTCTTCAATTTCACTATTTTCCAATGGATCCTGTCTTTAGAAATATTTTCATGAATCGTGCAATAATATTGTAGTCCACGAACAGAAATAAATTTATCTGCATCCTTTCCTTTAATCCCAATGCATTTTGCATGAACTTGCTGCAGACATACAGCGCAAGATACCATGATATCATTTGAGAATTTTTTGCAGATTAAACAATTTAGTTCACTCATTATCACTCTATATATCTAGATAAGGGCGTTTAAAGTGAGCTACACAAAAAAGATATGGGCGTTTAAAGTGAGTGACACAAAAAAGATATGGGCGTTTAAAGTGAGCGACGCAAAAAAGATATGGGCTTTTAAGGTGAGCGACACAAAAAAAAAAATTTTTTACTTTTGATTTTTTATAGAAAAGGTTGTTCGCAGCCTTATGATATGAACCACAAGAATAGTCAATAATGGAAAATTTAGTAAAATCTAAATAACTTTTGAAATACTATTCACACAATTATTTATGACCACTTGTTATGAAGCACAAATCAAATTGCTTAATATTCAAGTATTTAAAAGCGAATGAATAAAGTTGTATCAAAAGTAATGAAAATAAAAAATACGGTGTAACGACACTGTTATTTTTTGCAATGAGTTTCTACTCAGAACAATATTATTTGTATTACTATAATTAGCACACAAGAACTGAATCTAAAGTTACTATAGTAAATTATAGGTGCACACTGTCTAAATATAATTGTAAGAACTTTTATATCAGACTTAGCGAATGCTATAAAAAGAAAATCGATAAATGATAAATTCAAGACTTGATGCAACGATAGGGTTACCACCACTGAACTTCAACTCTTTTTAAAAACGAGTTCACTGAAGTGCCACAGCGTTCCCCAGTGAACTTCACCGCCCAAGTTACATATATTGTACCTTCCCACGAAAATTATGAGTCTGGCAAAAACAAAGCCAAAAACAATATCACACCACTTTCTTGGTAGGTAATAAGATATATTAAGAAAGCAGGTACATGAGCTCCAGCATATCCGCTGCTCTGCTGTGCAAGCGATTAGTGTTTAAGCAAATTATGCATAGAGTCATTTTGGAAACAAATAAAGAAGAGAGTTGATTTTTAATAGTTGAAGTGAACGGTCGTTCTTGCTTTAATTAATACACCGAATACGAAAAGTGTAACTGGCGCAGTCGACGGAAACGAACAGCACAAAACAAGAAAATAAAGTGTTTTGCCATCCACGAACCCCACCTCCACCCGAATAAAAATAAAATTAAAAAAAAAAAAAAAAATAAAGTGAAGTGTTTGTGGATAGAGATTGCTGCGACGAAGAAAAAAATAAAATAATAAATACATATCATATGCCACTAAAAAGGAAAACATAAGCAACCTTTGGAACATTTTGATAATTTTTGAGCTGTAACTGCGATTAATTAAAAAAATATCCGCAATCTGGATAGAAGTAGAAGGGCAAGACGAAATCGACTTTTGGACGAGGGAAGAATGGCAATTCCAACAATCCCAGAGCAATGCCTTGCAATGCTCACAGATCTAATGAGCAGGCAGATGGAACCACTCTCACTGAGAAGGAAGATCCAGCGGGACCTCAAGTTTGCTCCAACTTTCGATGGAAAAACCGGAACGCTGCCATCGTTCATCTCATCAATGGATCGAATAATGGGAAATTATTCTGCTCTACAGGCCAGGGAGGTTTTTTCCGTAATTTTCGATGAGAAAATAACAGGAGCTGCAAAGAACCTTTTGTCGGTGACACCACCGACAACTTGGGGTGACACGAAAACTCAACTCAAACTACACTACCAGGCATCAAAAACTGAAGTGAGAATAGTGCAGGAAATAGGAAAGATCAAAGTAAGTTCAGTTTTAGAATTAAGTGAGAAAATAAGATTTATAATTGACGATATCTCTGAATGCGCAATGTATAGCACAAACTCAGTAGATATTGTCAACAGTTTGAGTAGTGTGCTAATCTTAAGAATTAAAGAAATGTCGGCTGGTGCACTGTTGGCGCAAATTTCACAAAAGTACAAACTGTCAGAAATAAAAGCAATTTTAAATGAATTCATCGGTCAAGATGAATTTAATTTAAAAAAATACAATACTAATTATACGACTTGAAATTTCATTCCACAAAATAATAATATGAGCTACAATAACAACAACTACAGTGCCAATAGAAACAACAATAATAGATCTGGTCAGAGTAGGAACAGATATTCTTTTAACAATAGATCAAATCAAACTAGGCAAAATAACTTTCAAGTTTGTAATCCATCAGGTCAGGCTAGAAATAGGTATCAAAACCCGATACCTATGGATGTAAATAATTTGTATAGTAATAACGAAGCTAGTTGTAGTAGTGAAGTGAGTGAAACGAAGAAATTAACAGCTTAGAACCAAATTCGGATTTTCGGAACTAAGCCTCAGACACAAAATATTTTGTAACTTTTGTATAGGTGATAAAAAATTAAAAGCGTTGATTGACACTGGCTCAACAATAAGTTTGATAAACTCATCTAGAGTTGATTGTAGATATTTTCCTGTTTTTGAAGAGAAATCAGTAGTTCTTAATACAATTAATAATAAAACAGAACAGTTTATTCAAATTATTGTCACAGATGTCCCTAAAGAATTTCGAATGGGGAGTAATAGCAAGTTGAAATGGTATAAAATGGATTTAAAAAATAAAGACTACGATCTCCTTGTTGGTATGGATATAATTAGGAAAAATTTCAGTGCTATTAATATGAATCAAAAGTTTGTAGAACTAACTAACACTGCAAAAATAAACTTATATTCTGAAGAAACACCATACATTGAACATTACGAAATTTTAAGTGAAAAGGCTGAAGAAGTAGATCTCTCACATTTAAATAATCTGGAAAAAGAAGAAATCTGTAAGATTTTAAAGCAATACGAAAAATTGATTTACAAGGAGGGTGATCAACTTACCAATACAAATTCCATAATGCATGAAATTCGAACAACAACTGAGCAACAAGTAAATTCCAGGCCATATAGATTACCGCCAAAACACGAAGGTGAAGTTCGGGGATAAATTTTAGATATGGAAAAACAAGGTATTATTCGAAAGTCAAACAGCCGATATTCTTCTCCCATAGTTGTTGTCCCGAAAAAGGTTGGTAAATCAGGTGAACAAAAGTTCAGGCTTTGTATAGATTATCGGAAAATAAATGAAATCATTTTTGACGACAAGTACCCTCTACCTAATATAGACAGTATATTAGATAAGTTAGGGAGAGCCCAAAACTTCACAACTTTGGATTAAGCTAAAGGCTACTACCAAATTGAAATGCATCCCAGAGACATTCATAAAACCGCCTTTGTAACCCCAAACGGTTTATATGAATTCACTCGAATGCCTTTTGGCCTTAAAAACGCCCCAGCCACATTCCAACGGCTCATGAATGAAGTACTTAGGGATTACATTAACAAGATCTGTGTAGTCTATCTTGATGATATTCTCACTTTTTCCACTAGTCTAGAAGAGCATCTAATTGCCATCACAAAAATCTTTAGTACCCTGGCCAAACATAATCTCAAGGTCCAGTTTGAAAAATGTTCTTTTCTTCAAACAGATACAAAATTTTTGGGTCACATCTTGACTGATGAAGGTATGAAACCCAACCCCGAAAAAATCAAATGTATCTTGAACTACAAGTTACCATCAAAAGAAAAAGAGTTAAAATCCTTTCTGGGAATCACGGGATTTTACCGGAAATTTGTAAAGAATTATTCAAAAATTGCGTACCCAATGATAAAATTTTTAAAGAAAAATGCAAAGATTAATACAAAAGATCCGGAATATATACAGTCTTTTGAAACCCTTAAACAAAATATAACTAGCTATCCCATACTAAGATTTCCAAATTTTGATAAAAAGTTTACGGTATTTACCGATGCTTCAAATTTCGCTATTGGTGCGGTGCTTACTCAAGACGGTCAGCCAGTTTGTTATGCATCGAGGTCTTTAAACGACCATGAAAAAAATTATTCACCTACTGACAAAGAATTTCTTGCTATTGTCTGGTCAGTGACATATTTTAGACCATACCTCTGGGGAAATAAGTTTAAAATAGTCACTGACCATCAACCAATTAAGTACCTAAACAAAAAATATAACGGAAAAGAATTTTCGGCAAGAAACCAGAGATGGTTGTTCAAACTATCCGAATTTAATTATGATATAGAGTACTTAAGGGGTAAAGACAATAAGGTGGCAGATTTCTTAAGTCGCATAAAAGAGGTGGACCAATTAGATGATGAATCTGAATCAAATATGGCAACAATCCATTCAGCACCAGAGCAACAATTAGACCATTTCCCAATAAAAGAAGACATTGTTAATAAATACAAAACACAAATAATTCTTTCCAATTCGGTTTTAGTAGAAGTGGAAGAGAGTCATGGTAGAAGAATCATCCACGTAAATATGACTAAAAATCAGTCATACTGGCAGGATCTCTTCAAACGAAACCTGATAAAAGGAAAAGTAGGCATTTATACAGAACTATCATACCATGAGTATAACAAGATTCAGAAATGCCTAATAGAACTTTTCAGGGACCATAAAAATTTAACTTTCATTAAATGCACAAAAAGAGCTCTTGAGGTAGGAACAGAAGCTGACATTTGTAAGCAAATTTTCTTATACCATGTGAAAGAGAGCAGTCATTCTGGAATAGTTGAAACTTATAGAACTCTAAAAAATAAGTTATACTACCCAGGATTAGCTAAGCAAATATCCAAGGTTATAGGAAACTGTCAAACATGTCAGGAAGGGAAATATGACAGAAAACCTATTAAACCAAAATTTCAAGTTTCTGAAACACCAAAAGAAGCAAATGAAATATTACATATGGATATTTACCACTTCAACAAATGTTTTTATCTTACATTTTTGGATAAACTGACTAAGAGAGCTTCTGTGTATAATTTAATTAGTAAAAACTGGGTTAATAAGCTAGAATGTATTGAAGAATAATTTGCTAAGTTTGGAAATCCAAAGAAAATTGTTTGTGATAACGAGTTCAATTCCGAAAATATAAAAGAGTTTTTCAGAGAAGAAGGGGTTCAGTTTCACTTTACAAAGCCAAACTCTCATACAGGAAACTCTGATATTGAACGTTTCCATTCAACACTGCTTGAAATCTTATTGACAATAAAAAGTAGAGAATTAACTACTAACCGCAAAATTCACAAGGCAGTTAAAATTTATAACAAAAGATTTCATTCAACTTTAGGAACAAGCCCAAGTAAAGCGCTAGAATCAGATCCAATTTGTTTAAGCAATAAAGCGATTAAACGCAAGAAACAAATTATAAATAAAAGCAATTTAAATAGAGAAGAATACAATGAACAAAGGAGCGAAGGTTTTATAAGAAATTACAAGCATTTACGTCACAAAAATGAACCATATTTTAGGAAAAAGAAATTACTTAACGTTCAGCCAACAACAGTTAAAAGACCTAACCAGTTTGCAGGTTGTAGTTTAGCTTATAATTTAGATATTAATGACAACAATCGCAGTGGAAGTAGCTCTCCAAGTGTCTCAAATTGAAACTGAGCAATTGAATCAATAGCATTCAAAAGAAAATTTCAGGAAAAAGATTAATATTAATAAGTAAGCTATAATCAATATCAACCATTTTAAAAAAAACCCAAATTTACAGGTGATACTAATATTAATGATGAAGAAGAAGAATTAATTGTTCAAATAAACGAAAAAAATTTTAAATATAGAGAAAATACACTATATAAGAATTTAAAACAAAGTAAAAGTTGTGTTTTTACCAATTCATGTCACTTAATTTATAATAATGTCACAATTATCGAAGAATTAGACGATAAGACCTTATTGCTTAAGAATATGTACAATGAAATCGTTTTGCAAAATTGCGATCAACGAAAATTAAAGTTAAAAGGAAATTATCTAATCAACTATAATAACTGTACACTAAAAATAAAACAAAATAGATTTTCGAATAAAGAAATTGTAGTACCAGATAAATACTTTTACCCATCTACTAAAAATACCGAAATGTTTGTAAAACCTATAGACTTTGACAAAATAGTTATGGAAAACATTCAAAATCTAGAAGAAATTAAAGAACTTAAATATCACAAAAATGTAATGTATGGCTCAAATATTAGTATAACTTTAATTTTGATTTTAAGTATTGTAGGCATAATTATCTTTGTGAAGTTAAAGACTAAGAAAGGGACCATCAAAATTGTAAACAATATGAAGCCGGAGACTTCAGATTTGAAGCCGGGAGGAGTTACATATATTGTACCTTCCCACGAAAATTATGAGTCTGGCAAAAACAAAGCCAAAAACAATATCACACCACTTTCTTGGTAGGTAATAAGATATATTAAGAATGCAGGTACATGAGCTCCAGCATATCCGCTGCTCTGCTGTGCAAGCGATTAGTGTTTAAGCAAATAATGCATAGAGTCATTTTGGAAACAAATAAAGAAGAGAGTTGATTTTTAATAATTGAAGTGAACGGTCGTTCTTGTTTTAATTAATACACCGAATACGAAAAGTGTAACTCCCACTTCGCGATCTTGTGAAATTTCCCTAACTCTACACTTTAATGACCTACACCTACACTATTGTTTACCCTAACACTGCTGTCTTGAGGTTCAGCTGAATGCTGCTTTTGGACCTCACTACTCATCTTCGAAGTTTTATCCTGAGAACCTACTACTTCGTCTATCTCTTCCTCATCATCCTCATCACAATCTAAATTGGCCATCGCCATCACTAAGTCATTTTTTAACTTCAACTTAGCCTTGTCCTCCTTATCATTTTCTGGAATGCTCCTTTCTAACCTACGTAAACACCATTCAACTTTTATTAAAGTTTTAACATATTTCTTCGAAGTTCTCTAGCAACTTGTTGATCTCTATCAATTTTTTTCCTACCGCCGTCGAATCCTGTTCGAAGGTGAACGGATATGTGGGTGATACAAAAGAATTCCTACGCTCTAGTTTGATTGCTACCCTAAGCGCTTTCCGCATGTCATCAACGGACCCTACACTCAACCCTCTGCATTCTACCTCATAAATTATTTCATCCTGCGCTAACCTATTAATGTGACTTAACTCCATTTTAATCTTATTATAAACTTCCTACCAAAAAAAAATCAAAAAAAAAAAATCAAAAGAAATCAACTAAAAACGAAGGTAAAAGAAAATAAAAAAAAACGCGAAACACGGTAAAAATATTCAAATAAAATAGAGTTAATAATAAAATAAGAATGAAAAACTTAAAACTAAAAGAAAACAATGAAAATATTTAAAAAGATGAATAAGTTATACAAAAAAAAAACAAAAATAACAGAGATTGTCAGAGTAGCACAAAAAGTATTGAACTTTAAGTACCAGCACTGAACTTCGATTAAAAAAATAATGTTCACCTACGCACTAACACTATCAAATATTTGCGAAAATGGCGGATTCCCAAATTCGTTAAATGTCACAATCAATTTATTTTATTAAACACTTCTCTTAATTAAACTCAAACAGATAAAAACAACCAAAAAAACTCACAGTTCAATCCTGAATATATATACATATGTAGTTTGCAAAATAATTGTTCCCTGCTCACTTCCTCACTGTACAATATATGTGGGTTGTCGGTTTCTCCAAATAACTCTTTCACTGCTCCCAGGTTCTCCACTGATTTGCAATGTTAATCTTAACACCCTGAGGGAATAAAAAACACAAAGTAAATATTCTCTTTGTATACAAAAAAACACAGAAACTTCCCTAAGCTGTAGCACACAAGGGAAGGGAATACACAAATTACAATTGAACCAATTTTAATCACACAAGCAAGCCCCACGTTGTGGCCGCCAATTGTTACCGATTATTTTACGCGTACACGAACTTTACAACGATTCTCAATTACTGGGATCCGGTATCCCTCACCGCGAACAAAACGCACTTTACAATTAAATTGAACGATAAACGATAAACAACCTGGGAACAAATTAAAAACAAATCGAAAATTAAATTT
The DNA here is from genome assembly GCA_949752695.1 of Melanostoma scalare. NCBI lineage: Eukaryota > Metazoa > Arthropoda > Insecta > Diptera > Syrphidae > Melanostoma > Melanostoma scalare. Next base: position 94,613,225 of record OX456986.1, read on the forward strand.
GATATATAAACAATACCGACGTGCGCGACTCGATTAAGGAGAAATGTCAAAATGACACAGGTTAGTTCGTGTTTCGGCAACCAACAACACACACAGTGCTGTCTCCCGTACCTCAGTCTGATGGGTGGGTTCGTTTTGATATTCCTTTTTAATCCGCTTTGATTAAAAGGGAATATCAAACAATTATAAATTTATCGCGATCTGAACTAAATATTATATTTAGTGAGAAAAGTACAGAGGCGTACTTACTCACTTCTGAAATGGGCGCCAGGAAACCTTTTAGAGTAGTGGTTTGCCTTAACCAGAAGCTGAAATGTTTCAGGAAGAAAGAAAGAAAGAAAAATACGATAGTACTAAATAAAACAATAAGAAATTCCTGGAGGAAAATTTAGAATTTTATTTGCGTAAGGGTGTCGGGGAAACCGTGGTCGAAGCCTGGACTAAAACCCAGAATCTTTTCAATAATATGCAAAAGTATACAAGCAGTACAAATCCTTTTCGAGGTCGGCAGAAAGCCAAGTCTCGAAATAAAGAAAATGTATTAGAATAGAAAAATAGAAAAAAATAGAAGAGATGTGTGTCGTTTGAACACAAAGAAAAATTATATGTTGAAAGTTTCCGGAAAAGAATAAATAAGTAGGAAGAAAATTGAACGGTCGCGAGTCCCGCAATTTCGGGATAAACGGTAGGGCAACGAAGGTCTAGCGGATCTATGTATTTGCCTAATTAAGGCAACGCGAAAAATATTCGAAAAACCCTTGAAGATTAAAGGTTTTTCGATACACAACGAAATAGAAAAAAAAATACTAAGCTCTGATTCCTGGTGTGATTCTCCTACTCCTAGGGAAAACGCTTTCTCTATGAACTCCGGTTCTACTCCTAGAAATTCCCAACTGGAATTCTCGCAAATTTTCCAAACTCTCCTTTACCACAAAATTCCCAACTGGAATTTTGCCACTCGTTATCGCAAAAAAAAAAAAATCTCCTTTTTAATCAAAAAAATTCGAAAATCTTTTGGACGCTTTTCTCAGGTAATCCTTCTTCTTCTCAATCTGAAGTCAAAGAGACCATCAAGATGGCGTGTTTTTCTCGTCCATCCGGCATCGACCATATGGCCATCCTCACCAGACCTTATTGCGTGGGGTTGTTCGGTCTCACTTGCTCCGCAGCATCCCGCCATTAGGCGTGCGAGTGAGATGTCACGAATCAATCACCCGTCCTTCGCGTTCAGGTGATATGCTCACCAGAAGCCTAATGGACGAGTTCAACCCCTTACCAAAAGACTTACTCCGAAAAATTTATTTTAATCGCGCAAAGTCCCCGCCCCACATTAACCCAAATAAAACACAAAGAAAAACGTTTTCTCAAAGAACGAAGAACCAAGAAGCTAAGTTTTTATAGATTGACGGAAAATTCCGTAGACCTTCGTCCAGATAAAAAGAGGGAAATAAAAACGGAAACACGTCTCTAATAATTCTTCTTAGTGATTTTCAATTTAATCTGAATTGCAAGCTACTCGAAAATGTATGTTGGTGTGAGTATAGTTCACACATTGTTGGACAATGGACATGGGTAACAATCTTCATGTCTTTCTCCTTTTATCAATGTTTGCGTAGGCCACCTGCCGTACGACTATTGTGGACCGACCGTCACACAAGAAAAGTGTCTTCTGCTGTGCAATCTTTTGCATCGGGGAACAATATGACCTGAAAATGGCATTTCGAAAGTTTTAGAAGAACAGGTCTCTGGCTGATGGACCAGGTTTCAACTCAACTCTTCTACTACTTCCGAGCAGCTATGGATAAAGTTTATTAGCGAGAGAAGAACGGCGGATAGAACTTGTTGTGGTAAATTTTACCGCAACAAATTTTGGGAATCTATATTTTTGTCTTAACTGTTTTTCACCGAATTCGAACGGTTTGATTCTTGGTTTATAGGATTTTGGTGCCCTTGCACTTCTATGTGAACTTAGCACATTGAAAACATTTAAATCGCGAATAAAATCTTCCATATTTTTGTATTAAGAAAAGTTTATTTTTAGAAATTATATTACCTAAACAACAGAGCGAAATTGACACCGATTTTCCCGAAACGTCAGAATGAATTTTTAATTTGGATTTAAGAGACCTTTAAACGTCATTATTGGCATTTAAGTTAAGAGGGCTCTTAGCAAGGTTACTTAAATGTGAAATAAATTTGATTATCGATACGGATTCGTTACTTAAGTTTTACTTAAAGGGCAATTAAATCTAATCGATGATTAAAAGTTCTTTATTTTAAATTTTAAAACGTAACAAAAAAAAAAAAAGTAAAAAACACAAAAATCAAAAAAAATCAAAAAAAAAAACTTTAAGTGTCGTCGAAAACCAAAAAAATATCGTACAAAATCAAAATAAAAAAAAAATTTAAAAAACCAAGCTGCTCCCCAAAATCCAAAAAAAAATTAGAAAAAACAAAAAAAAATATAAAACCAAAAAAAAAAAAAAAAAAACAAAGAAAAGGCTGCTATAGTTTTAAGTAGTTTTTAAGTAGTTTTAGTTAGTTTTAAGTAGTTTTAATTAGTTGTAAGTAATTTTAAGAAAAAGCAAAAAATTGATCGAAGAAACTAAGTTTTTTAAACTTTCTTAGTTATTAATAATAGTTTTATTTTGAAATAGATATATTGTATCTTTAGGCCGAAAGGCATTAGAAATAAGTTATTGTGTAATTTAGAGTACCCGCCAAGGTTTAAAGTTTATTTTTAGAAATTATATTACCTAAACAACAGAGCGAAATTGACACCGATTTTCCCGAAACGTCAGAATGAATTTTTAATTTGGATTTAAGAGACCTTTAAACGTCATTACTGGCATTTAAGTTAAGAGGGCTCTTAGCAAGGTAACTTAAATGTGAAATTTGATTATCAATACGGATTCGTTACTTAAGTTTTACTTAAAGGGCAATTAAATCTAATCGATGATTAAAAGTTCTTTATACTTACGGCTGTTAGGGTATAGGGGGTAGGCACAGTGGCAACCAAAAAAATTTTAAAACGTAACAAAAAAAGAAAGTAAAAAACACAAAAATCAAAAAAAAAAAAAAAAAACTTAAAGTGTGGTCGAAAACCAAAAAAATATCGTAAAAAATCAAAATAAAAAAAAAATTTAAAAAACCAAGCTGCTTCCCAAAATCAAAAAAAAAATAGAAAAAACAAAAAACAAAGAAAAGCTACTGCGGCTGCTCTAGTTTTAAGTAGTTTTTAGGTAGTTTTAATTAGTTTTAAGTAGTTTTAATTAGTTGTAAGTAATTTTAAGAAAAAGCAAAAAATTTATCGAAGAAACTAAGTTTTTTAAACTTTCTTAGTTATTAATAATAGTTTTATTTTGAAATAGATATATTGTATCTTTAGGCCGAAAGGCATTAGAAATAAGTTATTGTGTAATTTAGAGTACCCGCCTAGGGTCAGTAAGTTAATTAAGTTATTATGTAAGCTAGTTTAAACATTTTTGTTAGCATGTAAGTAGTTATAAGTGATATACAATAAAAATTAATTTAAAACTAAAAAAAAAGAGTCGATGGCTATTAAACTCAGGGTCTCAGGTTCGAATCCCAGCCGTGGTCACAATTTTTATTTGTCAATTTTTATGAAGTCATGGCTGGGAATCCAACCTGAAACGCTGGGCTATGACGACTTTACAAACGAAATACGATGAGCCAAAAAATGGTGTCGGTCGCGAATTCAATGCTTTACTACCCCCATCGCAAAAGTGCCAAACGCACCTAAAGAAGTTTTCACTTCGAAAAAATCGGGTTCATTAAATATGAAGCCCAAATTCGCCTTTGATTTATAATTTCCCCATTCCCACAGTGAGGAGAGTCAGAGATGTTAATGACTCTCGAGGTTGCCCACCCACGCATCGTAGTGACACGACCTTGGTATTATTTCCCTCAACTGCTTATAATAGCCCCTAACTATAATTTCTCAAAACTTAAAGGTTCATCCTCTTCCAACTAAATTTTATGCTAACCTTTCAAAAAAAAATACTTATGTGCAACATAATGTAGTTGCAAAAAAAATCTAACCTTAACCAGGAACAGAATACATCCTATCCTCAGATCTTCAAAAAAAGATAGAATTGATCTTCCTACATACTAATCCCCATCCGTTCGGTCGTCACCTTAATTCATGAGTGCCACATCCACCAATTCGAACTTCGCTTAATCCATCATCATGTTTCGTCGTTGCATCTTAAACCTATATGGATAAAATTTGAACAACCTTCCCGAATGAATCCAACGATCGGAAGATGAATTTGTATAAACAAACTAATTAGCACCCAAATATTACATTTGCACAATCTCAAAATATTGCTATATTCAAAAAAAAAACTTAACTTAAAGTTTAATTTCCCTGTACCAAAATGCAACAAAATAAGTACATGATCGTAGTTATAAATTTGTAATTGACCGATTTTCTTTCAATACCGATAGATACATCATCATCATCAAGTCCTGTAACCCCGCTCGGGGCATAGGGCGTCAACAAAATGTCTCCATCCTTCTCGATCTGCAGCTAGATACCTTACTGTGGCCACGTCTTTCTATGGGAATTAGCTTCTGATATCACTGTAGATTTCCATGTTGTTCTTGGTCTTCCAACCCGCCGTGACCCCTGAGGATTCCATTCAAAGGACTGCTTCGCAATATCATCGTTTGGTTTCCTCAGTGTGTGGCCAATCCATTGCCATTTGCGCTTTCTGATGTCGATGTCCAAGCGCCTCTGACCTGTCCTACGCCACATTTCCTGGTTGGATATTGTTTGTGGCCAGCGAATTTTCAGGATGTGACGCAGACAGCGGTTCACAAAAGCCTGCGATTTTCTCGAGATGGTGGCCGAGACTGTCCATATTTCACAAGCATATAATAGCACGGACTTCACATTGGATTCGAAGAATCTCAGTTTAGTGCGTAAGGAGACTTGACTGGATTTCCAAATTTGGGACAGAGCACCAAAGGCAACGCGAGCTTTATTTATTCTGCTTTTTACGTCCAGATCCGTACCACCGTTTGCTGATACAATACTTCCGAGGTAATTAAATTGTTCGACCTCTTCAACAGGCGTGTCATGCAGAATAATACGATGTTGTGTTGGGGGGCCTGTTAGCATTATTTTTGTCTTTTTGCTATTTATTTTAAGACCGCACGATTCTCCTTTCACCCGTAAAGTTTGACACATCTCGTTCAGCCTACTGATGTTATTTGCTATGAGACATATATCGTCGACAAAGTCTAAGTGGCTAAGCCTTTCAAACGTTCTCCATTGAATACCCTGCCTCTCAGTTCTACCGACGCTGGCCGTCAAAACATCATCTATCGCCAGCAGAAAAAGAATTGGCGATAAAACATCCCTTGTCTCACACCCTAGGCGTGTGTTTTTCACACAACTGTTTTGTACATAACCTGATATCCAAAAAAAACGCTTCGGTTTTTTTGTATTTGAGGGTTGGTGTTCTTGATCAGTTGTCAAATCGAATAAAAAGTCAAAAAGAATTTTGTTTATAAAAGTCGACACAAGAAATACGCGAAATTTAACAAAAGAAACCAAATAAAATGGAAAATATTCCAGAAGAAGTGGTAATATATAGAAAAAGTTAGATTTTATTTGATTTACTAATTGGATTGCAGATTTTACGTGATTTAGTTCATTCAAGTGAGAGTGATAGCGAGTTTATACTCGAAACATTTTTCGCGGAAAACACAAGTCTTACTAGCTTGGAAGACTCTGTTGAGTTGTTAGAAGAACATGCCTCAGTCACATCTTTCCTTATGTCTATTGAAGCTTACAGTGAAGAAGACTTCAAGTCCCATTTTAGATTGCGTCGTTCAACAGTAGAACACTTGATAAGTATGTTTTTGTTTTTTATTTAACTCTTTCAATTTTTATCAAAGATTTCATTTTTATAGCAAGCTACTCTCAGCACTATGTATTTGTTCATTCACATAGAGGAGGACGAATCAAAATGGGATGTAGAAGAGAAGTTTTCATGTACGTATGGTACATTAGTAACTCAATTACGTTTCGACAACTCGGAAATTTGTTTGGTGTCACAAAGTCATCCAGTTGGGTGGCAGTAAATAGAGTAACTAGATGGCTTGTTTCAAGAGGCCACGACTATATAAAATGGCCTCAAGGAGCTGCTGTTACTGAAAATTGCAGAAAGTTTGAGGAGAAAAAAAGAATACCGGGTGTTCTTGGTGCCATAGATTGCACCCATATTACAGTAGCAGCACCAAAAGTCAACAAAGAATGCTATTACAACCGCAAGCACAACTTTACAATCGTTCTGCAAGCTGTTGTCGATGCTGATAAAAGATTTATTGATGTGAGTTGCGGTGAACCAGGTTCGTTACACGACAGCACAGTTTTGAGACGCTCTGAGCTGTTTAGAAAGTCGCAGAGCAGTTATAACCAACTGTTTTCTAACAACAGTTTTATCTTGGGTGATTCTGCGTATGCTTCTACCAGTTGGTTAGTTCCAGCATACAAAGACAATGGCAGACTAGCAGAACAACAAAGATCTTTCAACTATATTCATTCAGCAACGAGAATCGTGGTTGAGAACGCCTTCGGACTGTTGAAAGGAAGATTTAGACGTCATTTAAAATTTACCGAGCAACGTGACATACGGTCAATAACGAATATCGTTGTAAGTGCATGCATTTTACATAATTTGTGCATTTTGTTTGACGACACGTATGAAAACCTTGACCCTGATGAGACTAACACAAATGAAAATATTTTATCTGAAGAATCCACTTCTAACTCAACAACAAATCGTAGTCAAGTTCTATTTGACTACCTAATTGAAAACAACATAATCCACTAATGAAATAAGATGCAAATACACACATTTTCATACATAATTTATTATTTTTTATTTTAAAGTGAATACATTTAACGTATAACATATAACTAGCACTATTATTGTTCTTTAATGAAATATTTATAAGCATTTCAGCTTTTTGGCGGCGGCGTTCTTCCTTTTCGTTCTCCAATTTCATATACTCTGCCCACCTCTGGTTCCTCTCCTCCCTTTCAGCTTTTTTTCCTCTTTTCTCATCTCCAACTTCTTTTCCATGTATAGCTGGATTTGGTCATTGTTTACGATGCTTCTATCGTAGTGAATTCTAGTTGGATAACCTTTTCTTTACAAGTGAATTGACGGCCAGACCACAGTTCTTGTACTGTGACTGAGTAAGGTGGCTACAGTGAAACACTATAACACCTTGTTCACTTGTAATAGAATTGAAAACAGCTTCCAGCAGACTCACTGGAAGAAATGAATTAAAAGTCTTGGTCTCTGTCTCGTAGCTATCTCAGAAGTCTTTATTTGGCACACATTATTTATACACAAAAACTGCTTATTCCTAATTATTTACAAATGCGTGTTTATGCTGACTGCACAAAAGAAAATCATGAAAATTATTGATAGAGTTCAAAGTTATCGTGTTACAAGTTGAATTCACAAATTAATGCTAAATTAACGAAATTTGAAAGTAAAGAGGATTGTACAGTATGGTTAGCAAGTTTAATGAATTTAATGGTTAATAGTATGGCAAACAGAAACTTATTTATTATAACTATATGGTGATGGTTTGTTGATCTTGAACAGTCATCTTCCTTATTTTAGTTTCCGAACTGAACGACAGATCTTAGCAGCTCGAAGAATCTACTGTTGTTGCTGAAGTAGTTCGTGTGCGGCTGCAACTTGGCATTGACAGTTCAACAAAGTTGCTTGAAGGGGTGACAATTGGGTTGGGCGAAATCTCTAGAAGTGGCTCCGGAGTAAACGATACCAAGCAACTAGGAGTCTCCTCAATGCTTTCTCCTATCACGTCCACCCCAATTGTCACATTATGGACGTTGGAAATAATGGGTTTGCTCCCAAACAAATCATCCATGCGCTCCATAAATGGAGATATGCATGGTGCAGCACCCGTTTGGCGATTATTGTCCACCGCAGCCTTGTACGCTCTTAAGAGCGTGTGCATTTTATTTTCCAGGTGGCAGCTGTTGTTTGGGAATCCTGAGAAAAAACATTTATATTGAAAATCATATTAATCTTTCATTCAATCTATGTACTTACCACAAGGCCAGCCGAAAGCATATGTTATAACAAATGCTCGTAGGCAAATTTTTTTTTTCTGTAGTGCTGGAACTCATTTGCCCTCGCTGCATAAAAATCAAGCAGCCCTTCCGTCTGCCCAGGTCTTCCTTTGCTTTCTGTAAATAATTATAATCGTTTCAAACATATACTTTATAATCTATACATAAATTTTCTTACTTTTTTCTTTTTTTGCGGTTCCATTGTTCTTTCGGCCTTTTGTCTGGTTTCGGTTTGTTTACGTTTTCTGTGAAAAAAAAATCCAAATATCAAAAATAGGTCTGTTCAGAAAAGTAACAAGGAATTTCTCTTGGGTTTTTTTGACTCGTTTACACGCTGGGGTTGGATTCATATGAAACTTGTGATTTATGTCAGAACTGACAAAATTATTTTGTTACTTGTTTCAAACGAATTAAACTATCTTAATATATAAAACAAAGACGGGTTTGTTACAACACTTATAACTCGAGATCTGCTAAACCAATATTCATGGTTATTGATTCGTTGGATTTGTCTCCGCCCCGAATAGCATAATACATCATAAAAACAATGAAAACTCGATATGTGTAATAAATACTTAATCTATATATCTAAATATATAAAAGAAAGTCGTGTTAGTTACACTATTTATAACTCAAGAACGGCTGAACGGATTTGTCTGAAAATTGGTGGGGAGGTAGCCTGTGTACAATTCTAGATTACTCATTATTGGCACTGGAACACCAGCTTGCAGCCACTCTTGATAGTTCTATTTGGTTGAGAAACTCTATAGGGTTTGATGTGGCTTGCTCAGTGTCCATAATATTGTCTACTGATAGACATTGGACAAAATCCCCCAATACGTCAAACATAATTTATTAGTTTATATGGTTAACTATCTCATTAGTCGGCGGCGGCGCCGGCGCCGAAATCGACTTTTCGCACAGTCATTACCGATTGCCAATATTTATTTGATGATCAAGATAGACACTTCTTCTCAGGTCAACTGTGTAATCGACCATTTGACAGAAATCACCTCACGATGAAAAAACTTTTGAGATCGATCCAGTAGTTTCAAGGTACGTTGCCGTTCCCGTAGGAATATTGGGATCAAAAATACAGCCCATGTCCTTTTTCAGGCTCAAGACTATCTCTGCACCAAAATTCATATAAATAGGTTCAATAGTTTGGGCGGTAGATGGTAACAAAGAAAAACAGACCGACGGAATTGATTTCGGATCTATAATGTTAGTACGTTCTTCCATTCCCATGGGAATATGGGGATAAATTAAATATGTATATACATATAGCCTATATGTCCATACAGCCCATGTCCTTTTTCATTCTCAAGACTATATCTCTGTACCAAAATTCATATAAATAGGTTTAAAAATAGACAAACAGACATATGATAGAAGTAAAGACTCCCATTCCCGTGGGAATATGGTAACCGTTCCCGTAGGAATATGGGGATGACTTACAGCAGTTTATGTTACTCAGGGATAGTGTAGCATTCTAACGGTGGAAGAATTTTTGAAATCGGTGCAATAGTGTCAAAGTTCCCGTGTGCGTTCTCGTTCCCGTGGTAATATAGGGATAAAATATATAGCCTATGTCCATCCTCAGGTTCAAGACTATCTCTGTACAAAATTTCATTTCAATAAGTTTAGTAGTTTGATCGGGAGATGGTAACATAGAAAAAACAGACAGAGCTACTTTTGCATTTATAATATTAGTGAAGACTGGTTCCCGTTGGAATATTCGAATGAAATTTAACCTATGTCCTTTTTCAGGTTCTAGATCATCTCGGTATAAAATTTCATTTAAATCGGTTCTGTAGCTTGGGCGATAGATGGTAACATGGAAAGACGAACAGACAGAGCTACTTTCGCACTTATTATATTAGTAAAGACTCCGGTTCCCTATGGAATATGGAGATGAATTAATGTTTATGTTACTAGGGGATAATGTAGCATTCTAATGGTGGAAGAATTTTCGAAATCGGTGCTTTAACTTCTAAGTTACCGTATACGTTCCTGTTCCCGTAGGAATTTAGTGATAAAATATATAGCCTATGTCCTTCCTCAGGCTCGAGACTGTCTCTGTACAAAATTTCATATCAATCAGTCTAGTAGTTTTGGTGGGAGACGGTAACATGGAAAGTCGGACAGACGGAGTGACTTTCACATTTATAATATTAGTAATTTAGTAAGGATTTATCAACTGAGGAGAGACTTTTACTGCAAAATAGAGGTTTTCAAGGTTAAGAAAAATCCTCTTACAGAGTCCAACTATGCCTAGCAGTTTTAAAACAGCTGAGGGCTGGACAGAATCCTGCGAAGAATGCTACTGGACACTCATTTTTTAGGTGTCATGTAAGAACTTATGCAACTATGACTACAGAATCTCGTAGCATAATTGCAAACAACTCCGATCTGATTACAAAGATGTATTGGGCAATAACAGTTTTGAGCATACATCATGCCTGCTGAAAACATTAGAATGACTTTATGATATCCATTCGCGTGAGTTACGTACAACTATCTCCGGTTGTACTTTACCGCATAATATCAATAACCACAGTCATTGATTTTCTCACTGACCTGAAGTATTAGCATCACCCATCGAATTCAAGCGCAGGTGTCTGCCCGAACAAAGCCATCAACTTAGCTTTAATGTTGTTTTGTAAAAAGAAGAGAAAAAGAGAGACAGTCTTGCAATTACAACGGCACTGACAAATCTTAAAGCAGATAGTTCAATAGTGGAATTGATATATCTTATGCTTAAAAGTAGGAGAATCAACTCAACTCTAGGGGATTTTTCCGCGAAGAGATCTGACAGTAGAGGAACACCGCAATGCGGGTCCTATCCCCTCTTCAATGGAACCTAGTCGATAACGAACTTCTAGTTACCTTAGAAGCAGAGGGATTCAAAGTGATTGCATATGCAGGTGACATCTCCACTGCGGTATCGGGTAAACATACTAATGTCCATACGGATCTGATGCAAACCGCTCTTAACAAACTAGTAAAATGAGCAGGAAAAAGTGACCTAGGGTTCAACTCACAGAAAACTGAACTCGTTCTCTTCACCAGGAAATACAAAACTCCCCAACCAATAACTCCATCAATTAATGGAATCCGACTTAAACTTTCAAACAAAGCTAAATATCTAGATACCATTCTGGACAAAAAGCTAAACTGGAAATTCAATAAACCGGAAAGAATGAGTAAATCTACCATAGCTCTCTACTCCTGAGGAAAAGCTATTGGTAATAAATGGGGTTTTTCCCCCTAAATCACCCACTGGCTCTTCACCGCGGCCATCAGACCAATACTTACATGCGGAGTAGTGGTATGGTGGACTGCTCTTAATAAAAGGGCTTACTGCGATAATCTTAGCAAGGTCCAACAATTAGCCATGTGTATAAGTGGAGCACTGAGATGAACACCCTCAGCTGCCCTTAATATACTCCTTTATCTCAAACCATTAGTTAAGTCTTCAGCAAACACATGGTCGCATAGGTCCCGCTTCGATCCTGAATCTGTTCAGATCAATTCCTCGTCACTCCCACTACGCCATCCCCCAATTGATTTTTGAAAAAAAGTTCCAAGTCGCAATCCCCCCAAGAAGATGGAGAATTCTTGAGAGACGATTCAATTCATTTGTATACAACAGTTCAATATTCACCTTTTTTATTCCCCGTGCAAGGAGATATCCTAGGTAACTGCAAAGCCGACGACTTCGCCAGAAATGGAATCGTTTTAACGATCTCAACCAGTAGGTTGAACGTTTACCAATCGCTACATGCAAGCTCATGCTAAGGCATGAGGCAATGGATAGAACAAATAACAGATGGAGCAATATCACTACGTGTGTGGCAAAAAAACAGATATGGCCAAAGATAGATCTAAAACGCATAAGACATTTATTTAATCCATAACCCGATTGCACATGTGCTCCGTAATCAATGTCATTACCGGACATTGCCTATTAGGTAGACACACCACCACACCGGCGTGCGCGGCGCGGCGTTCCCTCTTACGACTTTTGCAGAAGCTGCTTCGGATAACGGAAAGAATTCGCCAATTGCGAATTTCTAGTTTGTAATTTGCGAAGTTTTTTTTTTTTGTAAATTACACCGCTTCAATTATAAATTGATCGAAAAAATAGCAATTTACTCTAAGTTAGTGTCATCTCAAATTACAAATTTTTTTAATTTGTGATTTGCAATCAAGTATCGTAATTTAAGAATTTTGTCTTTTTAGTAGTTTGCAAGATTTTAATCGCAATCTACTACTTCTCGTACTAAGTGCGGGTGGCACTCGCACGAGAATCGACGATTTATTCGTGTATTTTTCATCTTCTGAATATGATTGTTACGTTAACTGAAACCTGGCTGACTGCGAATCATCATAGCTCCGAATTATTTTATTGCGTTCAATATTCTGTGTTTAGGAAGGATCGTTGCTGTCTTACTACTGGCTTCGAAAGGGGTGGTGGTGTACTTACTGCTATTGGGTCAACATATCCATGTGAATTAATAAATTTGAATTCATCCTGTGATTCATATTCAAACTTTGATGTCGATCAACTTATTGTGAAGGTCAGTTTGGATTCCAACATTCAATTATTTATTATTAATAGTTATTTCCCTTCTGGATGTTCCTTTGAGCCTTACAAATTTCATTTAGATAATTGTAAATCAATATTTGAAAATCTCACTGACTCACAACATGTTTTTATGTAGGTGATTTTAATTTAGGTAATATTAAGTGGAAGCTTGACTGCGATGACTTGTGTTTAATACCTTATAATGTTATAACTGAAACTGAATCTTAAGTCGTTGATTTTTTTTGCCAAGTTTAATTGTATGCTGGTTAAAGGTTTTTATAATGGTTTAAATCGTATTCTTGATTTAGCATTTGTTGATAATGAATTAATTAATGATGCTAGCTTGGTGGAACTCCAACCATTAAGTAATACTTTGCATCATAATGCTTTACTCTTAAATTTTTAATTTTATAGTTATATGAAAGCTACTCCTATTAATAGTACTTATGCATTTAATTACAAAAATGCCGACTTTAATGCAATGAACAATTATCTCTCTTCGATACAGTGGAACGAAGTTTTAAATGCTTGCAATGTTGATGAACCCTTTAATATATTCCCCATGCAGAGGGACGCCAGCGACAACCGGGACGGAACATCCCGAGATCACCCAAGTCAACCAACTTATAATTAAGATTTTTCTTTTCTTTTCAGCTATATAATATTAAGTTATTATTTCAATTCTAGACAATGTATTTGGCCCCCTATGTGCCAACATTCTAACATTATCATTTTTAAATTCTAAAATTATCTAGTATAAGTATCAATTGTATATATATAACGTTCAATAAAATAATTATTATTATTACTTTAATATATTTTCTAGTATTTTTCAAAATGCAGTTGATCGTTTCATCCCTAAAATACGTTTGAAAAAAAAAATGCAAATCCACCTTGGTATAATAAAAGGCTCTTATTCAAATCGTACAAATCTAACTACTATAAGTACCAAAAAGAGTTCAATTTGCTTAACCTATTTTTGTACCTTCAATTTGTGCAGTCGTTTGAATATGATTTTAAACGTAATAGTAAATGTTTTTGGAACTTCATGGTTTTCCGAAATCCATGCGTTACTTGAACTCGACCTCAAGTAATGTTGAATCTATTTGTAACCTGCTTGCAAATTATTTTGAGTCAGTTCACACTTTAGATGATGCTAATGAGTTTCTTGGCACTAATGCTCCTAGCTTGGTAAATATTGAAGGATTTCTTGTAACTGAGTTAGATGTGGCAAATGCTTTGAAATCAATTGATTCTAGTAAAAGTTTAGGCCCGGATGGTTTTTCAGCAATAGCACAAAAAAATTGTATGTCTTCTATATCTGGTCCACTATCGTCTTTATTTAACTCCTCTTTGCTTTCGGGAACTTTTCTAAATTCATTGAAAGATTCTTTTGTTGCTATCCATAAGCAGGTTCTAAAGAGTTGGTAACTAACTATAGAGCTATATGCAAAATCACCGTTATACCCAAAATATTTGAAAAAATAGTTTATCACAAACTTTTTTTCCAAGTTAAGGAAATTATACCTGTTGACCAGCACGGTTTCTTTTCTGGTAGGTCCACTGCTACGAATTTAATTATGCTGTGCAACGGTACTGTAAAAAATTTTGAAGAAGGTTGTCAAACGGATATAATTTATACTGACTTTGCTAAAGCATTTGACAGAGTAATTAACAAGGTTCTGGTGCGTAAATTATCCATTTTAGGTTTTCACTCTAACTTTTCCAAGTGGATTGGATTTTACTTGATAAATCGCAAGAGATTTGTGAAAATTGGTGACTGCTTATCAAAAATGATTTCCGTCTCTTCCGGAGTCCCACAAGGAAGCCATTAAGGTCCTCTTCTATTTCGTCTCTTTGTCAATGACATACCTTCTTTATTTAAGCACTCTAATAGTCTTTTGTATGCAGATGACCTCAAAATCTACAAAAAAAATCTGAGAATGATTGTTATATGCTACAGGAAGATCTTAAAAGGCTAATGGATTGGTGTGATCGAAATTTTCTTTATTTAAATATCTCAAAATATTAAATTTTAGCGTGTTGCAGAATTTCTTCTCAAATTCTGTTCAACTATAAATTATTATCAAACGAAAAGTTGAACAGAGTTCTTATAATAAAAGATTTAGGAGTCATTTTTGATTCACAGTTTAAATTAAACGATCATATTGATTATAATTAATAAGGCTAACTCTATGCTTGGCTTCTTAAAACGAAATTCTAAAGATTTCCAAGATCCATATACATTGAAAGCGTTATTTGTTTCTTTAGTCAATTCTAATTTAGAATACTGTTCAACGGTATGGAATCCGTTTTATAATATTCATTCCATTAGAATTGAAAGAATTCAAAAAAATTTAACTAGGTTTGCAACTTATAACTTGAATTGGAATATTGAAATGCCTTCTTATTCAACTAGATGTGATCTTTACGTTTGCATAGCCTACAATCTCGTCGAAAGTACTACTCTATTATGCTCATAAGAGACTAAATACATTTTCACATTGATTGTCCGCCTCTGCTAAGCTTGTTGGGTTTGTATTTTCCATTTCGCTTACTCCGTGAACGACGTCCATTTTTTGAGCTATTACATCGCTGTAATTATGGTCTTAATGAGCCAGTTGCTCGTTGCATTAAGGAAGCAGATTCAATATCTGTATCTATTGACTTTTAAATCAACTGCACCAGAGATGCCTTCAAAAATAATCTGTTACTTTTATTATGAGCAATTTGTTATTGATTTTTAACGTATTTTATTTATACTTTGTTATTTTAATTATTACATTTCTTAGTTTGTTGTGAGTTCTTATTGTTCTCTGTAGATGAATAAATAAATAAATAAATAAATAAAAATATAAATAAACAATTTCGTTTTACAATTTATTCATGGTGGTTTACAAAATAAGTATGGCGATTCGCTTTCTCGAAATGCTCGAATCAGGAAATTTAAAGGAAGATGTAGATATTGACCCCAGAAAAACGTAGTCTACGAAAATACTGTACAGCAAATTGCAAATGATGAGTCGCATTTCTCTTAGCTCTTGAACACTACCTCCTATTTAACAATTAGTTTATGGTCATATTTTAAGCGATCATGATTTATTTACCTTCGCAGCTCAACGTTATCATCGCCGGCTCACAACCTCAAGACGTCTGGTTCAAATCCACACAGCGCCTAAGTCAGTATTGTTTTCTTTTTCATATCCACCCCGACACTGAATCACAACAAAACAATTCACCAGTCCCATATCGCCCTATAACTACCTATCCCACTGGCCTTCAATTTGAAAAAGGGATTGTAATTCGATTTTTGCTTTTACTGCAAATTGGTTTTGAATTGCGATTCGCGAGTCATAATGTTTTTTTTGCTGGAAAATATTTACTGATACTTAAAAATTCTGAAATACGATTTTTGAGTGTCAATATCATCATTTCGCTTTTTTTTCAGATTGCAAACAAAAAGTCGCAATTTGCTAATATCGGATCCAAGGTCTAAAGCTGGATTCATCGGTCGTGATTTATAGCCGCACCTCCTCTGCTTAAGTCCTGGATTCTCCCTCAAAAGGGTGTATGGGTGCTGTCCCCCCCCCCCCCCTCACCACGATATTCCCGAGTTAGCAAATCAAAGAAGGAAAACAAAGTAAATTTGCCGAGTTAAGGCAACCCAACCAAAAAGACACGAATGGAAGTGACTGTCGATTTGTTGATTTGTTGACAAAAAAAAAGGCTTGCACTAAATTAAAGACAGTTATTTTCTTTCTCTTTTTGCCTATTGCAGAAATAAGAATTCGTGAAGAGCTAAGCAGTGTCAATCATTCACATGCAATGAACGATTCAGTCATTAATCGTGAGTGATTGAATCATTAATCGTGAGTGATTCAATCATTAACCGTGAGCGATTGAATCATTAATCGGGATCGATTCAATCATTAATCGTTCAATGGATAGATTGGGCCATCTAACTGATTTTTTATCTCAATCATTTGAATTGTGGTATCCGTGGTGTGATGGATAGCATGTCCGCTTCAGTCGTTCATCAACTGTGAAAGCGCACAGACGTGTTGGCGACTTTGGCAGTGTCTAATTGAATTCGGAGTGTTTTTAAAAAAGTATTAGAAGCATTGATTTTTAATAAGGGCAGTAGTGGGTATAGAGTTCGACTCAGTCGATCTTTGACTTTCGAGCAGGAAAGACTTTAGCAGAGCAGTGTCAGTGCTTTTACAAGTGAGTGCAAGTTTAAGTGCAAATTAAGTTATCGATTTGATAACTAAAAGTTAGTAGAGTGGTAGAGTGGCGGACTCTGAAGCCGAGGGTCGTGGGATCAAATCCCACTCAGAGGCGACCAGAATTTTGGAAGCTTTTTTTCACAACCGAGAGGTGGAAAACGTTATCCATTGGGAAGAAAAACAAATGGTAAAGGAGAAAAGGGCAGGGGCATCGAAAGATGCCTCTGCGAGTAAAACATTGTTGGAAGCAACAACAACAAAAAACAATACAGCAGCGGAAACAACCGCAAAATCGATAGCGGCAACAACCGCAACAACAGCAGAGGCAACTGCAGTTAAAAGGAGGCGGCGCCTAAAGGTAAAGCCGAATTTAGTGCCCCGAAAGCAGAAGGCGAAGGGAGCGGCAGAGAAGGTCGACGACGATGGAATGTCGACCAGTTCAGAAAGTATCTTTAGTCTCAATTCGACTAACGACTATGAGTCAAACGGTGGCGAGGGCCGTTATACAGGTAGCGGCAATTCGTTCGCTGCCTTGGCAGAAAACAACGTCGACAACAACGACAACAAAGACGAAGACGAAGAGCGGATGCGGTTTCTCACCGAGACACTGGGAAAATTCCGTAAAGAAATTGCCGAAATTAAAGAAAGGCGGGAGAGGGAGGCGCATCAACAACAGTCGCAGTCAAAAGTTGATGCGCCAAAACAACAGCGACCAGCAGCAGCAGAAAAAACTGCGCCCGTGCAGCAACGCGGGACTACAGCTAAAAAAGCTGAAGTAATTAAGAAAACTGCTACCAATGAGCAGCCACGGGGGACCGCGGCTATAAAAGCCGCGACAACGAGTCAAGCCCAAAAGCAGCAGAAGCAGCCAGCAGCCAGCACAACAACTGAAGAAGAAGACACAAAAAAGCAGGGTGCCCCCTATTAACACCCTAAAAATGGAGTTGCAAGCAACGAAAAACATATGTAAGTCCGCCATTGGCGATAAATTTACTATTAAACGATTAGGTCAAAATCGGCATGCGATCCAATGTGAACACATTGGTGACCATAAGATCATTCGGGAGTTGTTGAAAGTGACAGCCACCGAACATTTTACTTTCACTCCCAAAGAGGAGAAACGCAAAAGAATGTTACTTAAAAGGGTAGAGCCTACCTCTGACCCAGAGGAGCTCTTAGTTGAACTCCGCAGGTTGGCGGGCGACGATGTCGAGTTTATCGGGGTGACTTGACCCCGATAAACTCGAGACCACGTTCACGACGGCCAAGGCAAGACGGGAGAAGCGGCTATTGCCGATGTTCCTCGTCACCCTATCACCCAATAGCCGTCTGGAGAGTCTAAGGAAAATCTCCGTCCTGGACTACCAGATGGTAAGATGGGAAAAATTAAACAGGCACGGGGACATTTTACAACGTCTTCGTTGCCAACGGTTCGGTCACGCTGCATTCAACTGCCAAATGCAGTCGAGGTGCGTCAAGTGTGGAGAGAACCACAACGACAAAGAGTGTAAGCTCGGTGAGACAAGGGTCGAAGACAAGACCCTACTGAAGTGCGTTCTCTGTGGTGTAGATGGACACCCTGCTAATTGTCCTCGATACCAGATTATTAAAAAATCAAAAAAAAACTGCTCCAACAGCAACTAAGGATGAGGGAAGGCAAACAGCCAGACCAATTCCAAGGGCCGTCGTTCCCGAAGTCTCTTACGCCCAAATGGCGTTGGGGGCTGGGAAAACGGTACAGCCTCCTCAGAAAGCGGCCGCACAGCCATCTGTGTCAAAGGCTGCTACTGGGGAGTCAGAGCTGATGGTAGCTCTTCGTGTCATTCAGGCACAAACGAGTGAACTATCACGGCAAATAAGTGAGCAGGCGCGTAGGGTGGATTTGATCTACCGTGCAGTGCCTTCGCTTGCGCAAATTTTGGGTTAAAGGGCGCGCTGCCGGAGAGGCCTTTCAAGATCCTAGCAGTGAATGTGAATTCGCTAGTTAGGGTAGAACGACGAGCCAACTTCTCTGAGTTGTTAAAAGACCAACGTCCCGATGTATGTATGATTAGCGAAACTAGGCTAAACCAGTATCACAATTTGACGAATAATAATTACAATATCGTAAGGAGGGACCGACCCAACTCGACTTTCGCGGGTGGGGTTGCGATCTTCATACGTAAGGGCATTGCTCATAAGGTAATATATAGTGGTGAAGTACGCCGATTCTAGTTGCTTGAAGCGTGTATCGTATGCATCCCCAAGCAACACACAAGCTCTTTATGAGTTGTACCAAAAAATTACTCAGCACTTAACTTGGACTTAATTTATACTTAAGAATACTATTCCACCTATGTACCTATTAATTAGCTCTTTGTATGTGGTTTTTCTTTTAGGTGTAACCAAAAACTCTTAAAGATATCTAAAATATTCCTTGACAAGCGTTTTTCGTATGGACACTTTGCAGTACTTATTTAAAATCTTCTAAAGTAACTTTTGCTCAGATTTCGTTGAAAATCTGTCACTCACTCTTCAAAAAAAGTTTTAAAGTGATGTTGAAGATACTTTTTGAGATGTTTGTATATGTATTTATTTAGAAACTAATCAGCTCCTGTCACTTTCAAATTCTTTTCCGCCATATTTCACTTTTGTTTAACTCAGTAAAGTTCTTAAAATAATGCAAAAAAACAAAGTGTTATGACGTGTGGAGACGAAAAAAAAATTCGGGGAACTATAAGAAACCAAAAAGCAAACAAAATTGCTAATCAATTTGATCAAAATGTAGCTGGAACATCAGATGCTGCACAGAATGCAACATCTCATCAAAATGCAGAAGAAAAAATCGTTGTCGTGAATAGAGACATGGAGAAAGTCCAGAACCGCAACAGCTCGGAAAGTGATGAAGGTGAAGTGCATGGAAATATTCATGAAGCGGAAGCAAGAACGGAAACGTTGTTATCAATGACTTCGATATTGATGGATGGAAAAAAAAAGTTTCGCACTGGCAATAAAAACAAACGTAAACCACACTCAGTTGAGATCATTTATAGCCATCTGGAATTATAATGTGCCCTTACCAAATCTACCAAAAGATCCACGAACGCTTTTACGGACACCAAGAGCGTTAGATATAACTACCAATGGCAAGCAACAGTACTGGCATTATGGCATAAGAACCTAACCTTACCTAACCTATTTCCGAAAGCTCGAAACAACAATTTTGGCTTATCCTCTATACGATTCATGAAATGAAGCAACTACCCGCAATGACAATTGGAATATTTTATGGCTACGGTAAACTCAAGTAGCGTTATATGAATCTCCAAAATAAAAATTTCATCTTTCAGAAAAACCTAGTAGTCTTGAGTGGTTAAGACAGTATGTAAACGAGATGAAAATATTGCTGGCAGAAGGAATCTTAGTTCGCAGAATGCAAGTTGGAATTAAAATTCGCTGCTTTGTTGCCGATTCTCCAGCTCGTGCGTTCTTAAAAGGTAACTCCACTCACTACATTTAGATAGTTAACAAATTGGAAATTTTGAAATATTTACTCAAAGTGAATTTGTATTAAGACTGCTCTTCATTTTCGAGCACATTTACATTCTTTTTGCAACTAATTGAAAACGACTATAAACTAACGACAACTGATTCGTTAAAATACAATTTCAAGTCTTCACTTGCTAAAATGTCATAAAGTGAAATTAAAAAAAAAATACTGATGTGATTTCAAGTATTTGCCCTTAAAATCAACCTTGTGTGTATGGTAATTTTCAAAACAGATTTTTCCGTTTTTTTTTTTGTTTTTCATTTAAGCTGTTGTCAATTTCAATGCAACTAAAGGATGTCTCAAATGCACAGTTGAAGGCTTCAGATCACCAATAACGAATGCTACGATTTTTCCCAACCTTAACGCTCCGAAGCGAACAGACCAAAGTTTCCGTGCGGGGATAACTTATATAATTATAAGGCAACAACACCACTATAAGAACTTCCGATTGACATGATTGAAGATTTTCCAATTGGAGACGCACTACACCTCATCGACTTGGGCATCACTAAATGGCTAATTAAATCGTGGAGTAAGGGATTCTTTCCCAATGCAGATGCAAAATGGTCGGCTGAGACCAAAAAAAAAAAATAACGGAGTTCTTGCTATCATGCAAGGTACCAAGTGAAATTCATCGTAAGATTCGTGGGATTGACGTTCTAGCGTTTTGGAAAGGAACTGAGTTCAGAACTTTCTTGTTGTACCTACACAAGTATTGTTGTGTTGAAACGCTATGTTCCAGATTACATATATAATCATTTCATTCTTTTTTTCTGTGCAGTCACCATTTTTTCTTCCGAATATCACTTGAAAACTATGCAGGAAATTGAAAGGGAGTTGATTAAGACTTACTTGCAACATTTTAAAGTTATTTATGGCAAAGACTACTGTGATGCTTCTTTTGCTAGGCTGGGGTATGACTCAGGGTGTCCGGGGTCTACCCAAGGAAGCGTCGTAAGACTTGGGTTTCGGCGGTCCAACTTCTCAAAATGAAGATGCGGCAACGGTAGGTTTTAAATTATAATTCTAAATTTATTACTAAAAGTCTCTTCAGGATAAAGTTTACAATATTGTTTTTACAAAGTTTAATAAGGTTAATAATTTCTTGAAAGAAGTACAATTATGATGCTAATTCAGGGACGGCTGGTATAGATCCTCACTCGAGTAAAGGCGATGGTTTCTCTGGGATACGGCTGCGTACTATGGCTTCTATTTCTCTCGTCCGGCGGCAGTAACTTCTTGACTAGGTCTGCGTTTAGGTAGGGCGCTCTATCGGCCGCAGCGGATTTCGTGGAAAAGGTCTGCGTTGGATGCAAGGCAGAACAATTTATCGGCGGCGACGGACTGCGTAGGAAGCGCCTGCTTTGTGTCGTACGGCAGGATAATTTTATCGACGATTGCGGACTTCGTCGAAAGTGCATGCGTCTGTGTAGAGGCAAAACACTCTGTCGGCGGTGGCAGACTTTGGGAGAACGGTCTGCGGGTTCAAATGCTCAGCTCGAGTAAGCCAGGGCAAGTTGAATCCCTTACGGCGGGGACAATTAAAGTCAAAACGAAGAAAGGAAAGACGATACCAAATGCTCAGCTCGAATAAGCCAGCGCAGGTTGAATCACTTACGGCGGTGACTGTTGAAGTCCAAAAAGAGAAATTAAATACGAGACCAAATGCTCAGCTCGAATTAGCCAGGGCAAGTTGAATCGCTTACGGCGGCGACTGTTAAAGTCAAAAACAAGAAAAGGTAAAGACGATACCAAATGCTCAGCTCGAATAAGCGAGGGCAAGTAGAATCTCTTACAGCGGTGACTGTTAAAGTCCAAAAAGAAAAAGTAAGGGCGATACCAAATGCTCAGCTCAAATAAGCCAGGGCAAGTTGAATCTCTTACGGCGGAACGAGAGAAAGTAATTTAATAAATTCCTTGTATTCAGCTCGAATAAGCTAAGATAAATGGAATCTGGTAAAACTTTTTCTGCCTCTCGGTGATTTATTCACCCGTATTCATAGACTTTGCTACAGAAACAAAATGTGATTTATAATTCAATGACAATTTTCCATATAAAAATTTTATGGCGATTGCCAATGCATTTCTCCATAAGAAAATGCGCATGAAGAGATACGCCGTGGGAAGTTAAAGAAAGCTTGGCCTTGGAATGTGTGTTTACTATGTCTTGCAAAAAGGGAGATGGAGATTGTCATTGCACAACTGCATTTCTCCATAAGAAAATGCGCATGAAGAGATACGCCGTGGAAAGGTAAAGAAAGTTTGGCCTTGGAATGTGTGTTTACTTTGTCTTGCAAAAAGAGAGATGGAGATTGTCATTGCACAACTCCATAAAGAAGTGTACACGCCTGAAAGGTAAACAACGCTTGGCCTTGGGGTGTGAGCTCCCCATACGTTTAGTAAAATAAATGCGTGTGTTGTTTTGGTGTGGCCTTTTGGGTAGGCGGAAGAAATCGTGACGCTTCGTCACAGATCCCCCCTTCTTCGAAAGACGAGAACCCTCTCGTATCAGTGTCCTCTGGTACTGGCTGGAGGAGTTATGCATGTTTCTGTGTTTTGAGGGACTTCAAATCCTGCCCTTTTTTTTTTTTTTTTTTTTTTTTTTTTTCTTTTTATATGTATATCTTCGAAAGATATACATAATATATATTATTATTATTATATTTTTTTTTTTTTTTTTTTTTTTTTTTTTTTTTTTTTTTTTTTTTTATTATTATATATTTTTTTCATTCATTTTCTTAATTTTTTTATATTTATTTTTTTTTTCCATAAACGTTATAAACAAAATAATTACGAAAACTAACTACTCATCCTGAGAGAATAAAAAAAATCTAAACCAATGGTCGTCCTACGATCGTACCAGCAAAACAAATTTTATTCATGCTGCGCCACTTCCCTGGGTGAGACCTTATTCTTCCAACCTCATTGGGATCACCTTCCCTCTTCCCTGGAACGACAGCAGAACCTCGGTCCCAGCGTCGTTGGGGGTCGCATCTATGATTCCGCATCCCCTGCGGATGGTGAATGGCTTTGTGTTCCTCCGGAACACGGAATCGATGCCTCGAAATGGGTCCATCCTCGGGTTTCTTTGGCGGTTGGCTCGCCTCTGTTGCGCTCTGGTGAGCGGAGGCTGTTCACGGTCTTCCTCTGGTGGTTTCAACTCAGGCATGCAGGTGCCACTGGTGCTCACCATATCTTCCTGGCAGTCCGGGGAGCTAGGGCTCTGGGTTGGTTCTTCCGATGGGGGGAACAAACGAGGATCCTTGCGGTTCAGACGGGAGGCTGTTGGGCCTGTCAATAGGTCGCGTACAGCCGAACGGCGCACTTCGACCATTGACGGTAAGTCAATCTCCCGCAGCTCCCAGGCGATGGGTGTCGGCTTCGGCTTAGGATTTTGAGGAGCCGCCCGTTGCAGCTCGTTAAGCTGGCGCTCATCCCATAGTGAGCTCGCCTTGTCCCTGACTGACTTGACCTGCGTCATCCGCCCTTCAGGGCCTGGCGGTGGTCGGATGAGTATGGCCGGTGGGTGGATTGGTTTGCAGTTCACTCGTCGGGTGGTGGTGACCTCGACGGCTGGCTCGGCTCGTACTAGCTGCAATACGACTGGACGGTCTCCGGGGTGGGGTCGACGGGGGTGAGTTGGCCGCCTTTTGCAAGGGTTGTCGGGAGAGACGGGTCGCGGTCTCTTAGATGGCCCTGGCTTTTCACCTTTTTCCATTTTTAATTCCTGGGTATAATTAACTTTTCTCCTTTCACAATTAGATCTGCGCTTGACGGTGGTTGGAGACTGACTGAAGTTTTCTTCGTTAATATTCGCCTGCGCATTACCTGTGGCCCAGCTGTCCTTTTTACTTGCGATTATAGGTACTATAAGGCAAGTCTTGCAATCGTACAGAAAAAAAAAATTGAGATAACAATTAAACATGACATTACGATGATAGAGAATACGAAAAAAGTGGGTCCTACAATTCTGTCAGTCTGTTTGTGTGTCTGTCTATCCGTATATGGATCTACAGTCTGAATCGCTGAACCGATTTTCTTCAAAATTTGCAGTCAGGGTTTATTTGGCATCCTACAGAGGGGTTTTTGAAATTGGGTCTCTAGGTCTTGAAATAACGGTACCTGCCATACAATTGATATGACAATACCTATTTTTCTCGAAAACGGCTTTAACGATTTTGATAAAATCTTACGTGAGGTATTATTTTTAAATAACTGTTCTAATAATGTAAAAATTTTTTTTAGAAAAAGTCTAAAAACGGTACCCCCCATAGTACGGTTTTTCTCTAAACCGACTTTCTCGCTAATGGCTATTACGATTTGGACGAAATTTCATATTTAAGAAGTTCTAAGTTGTTTAAGTAAGATTGCATATCTTCATTTGAAAAATTTAGTTTTTTTCGAATTTTCATTAATTAAAAAAAAAAAATTTGTTTTTTCGAATATTTTCAAAACGATATCTTTGATTTATTTCAAATTTTTTGTGAAAACATCTTTTAGCAAGATCTTAAAACTTGTGTACTTGAATTTTTAAAAGCTTATTTTTTAAAAAAATAAAAAACCGGTTTTTTAAAAAATGGCTCTAACGATTTTGATTAAATTTTAAGAGTTTATATGTATTAGCAATTGCAAAAGAATGGCGTTTTTAGATATTTGCTTGAAACTTTTGGAATATTTAATTTAACTTTTTTCAATATTTTTCGTGATTTAATTCAATTTTCATAATTAATGTATAGCTGGGAACCCTGTACCTACCTTTTATTCAGTCTTAAGATTTTGGTATTTTACTTAGCAAACGATCGCAAGTTCGTGCGACCCAGTCCTGCCCATTTTGATTACATGCATTTGCTGATGTTGTAACTCCTTTTAGATCTCGTACATGTGCTCGAGTCGTAGCAGCTGTATTATTACGAGGTCCCAGCTTACGTAGTACAACTAAAACGGGAGAAACAAATTTGATTACTTCGTACGGTCCGTCATATTTCGGTGCCAGTTTTTCGGTGAAGTAGTTCGCAGCTGATGAAATTACGCGGTCCTTTTTATATACTCTTTCGCCGAATCATGGGCGCCAAGGGCGGTGTCTTAAATTGTAATATCTCGCTTGTGTTTGAGAGGCGCGCTGGAAATTCATTTTGGCAAGCGAAAACAACGTTCGCATACGTTCGGTTCGAAGGTTGGGCTCCTCAAGGGGAGAATTCGGAGATGAATCGGATAGCAGATGGCCTGGCACTCGCAATTCTCGTCCGAAATTGAGAAATGCAGGGGAAAATCCCGTTGACTCATGACGACTGGTATTGAGTGCGAATGACAATTCGGGTATATGTTCATCCCATCTTCTCTGGTCGCCTTGAGTGTATTGCGCGTTCATGGTTTTCAACACACGATTCACACGTTCGGTATAGTTTTCTTGGGGTGTGTATGGGGCGGTCAAGCGGTGCGTAATTCCCAATTCTGACAGAAATTCTTTGAATGGACGGCTCGTGAATTGACTCCCGTTGTCTGATATGAAGGTGCGAGGCACTCCGAAACGAGTAATAATTCGCTCGCGTACGGCCTTTATCAAACCAGTGGCGGTCGCAGCATGAAGAGGGATTGCTTCTACCCATTTCGAAAACTTGTCTACTATCACTAGCAACATAGTGTTACCTCTGGCTGACCGTGGCAACGGCCCTACGAAATCAGCGCATATGACGTCCCAAGGAAAATCGGACGGGGTAGTGTGCATCATTCCACTAGGTTTCTGCTGCGAGGGTTTAAATTGGATGCATGCGTTGCATTGCTGCACATACTTGGCGATGTCTCGGAACATGCCCGGCCAGTAATAGTGCTGCATAATCCGCGCGGTCGTCTTCGCTATTCCCAGATGTCCAGCAGTTACTACGTCGTGATTTTCGAACAAAATCTTTTTGCGGTCGGCGGTCGGCATGCATAGCTTCCATTCGGACGTGTTCGGGTTAGCAGCAGGATTTGTAGAACTAAAACGGCGGAATAGTTGATCGTTTTCTATTTTGTAGTCGGGAAAATTGCTGGGAGCGAGATGTACCTGTTCTTTCCGATTCGCTGTCCAATCGGGGATGGCGTCGCGGGCGGCAGCAATTCGGTCTGGTGCGGAGATCGGCAAGGGGTCCCGAGACAAAGCATCCGATACGACGTTGAGTGCTCTCTTACGATATTGTATGGTAAAATCGTATTGTTGCAACTCCAATGCCCATCTGGCCAATCTCTCCGATGGGTTCTCTAACGAATGCAACCACTTCAGTGAATGATGGTCCGTCACTACCTTGAACTGGTACCCTTCTAAATACGGTCTCATCTTCCTGATACCCCATAGGATAGCCAAGCACTCTTTCTCAGTGGCCGCGTATTTGGCCTCTAGCTCCGTTAATGTGCGACTGGCGTACGCGATCACTTTTTCGTGCCCTTCCAAGTGTTAAGTTAACACCACCCCTAGTCCCGTTTGACTGGCATCATTTTGCAGCGTGAATTGTTGCGTAAAATCTGGACAGGCCAATACCGGGGCTTCGGTTAAACGTCGCTTCAGGGTCTCGAAAGCTTTTTGTTGCTCATGCGTCCAATCCCACTTCACGGCCTTCTTCAGCAGATGGATAAGAGGGGCGGCGACGGTGGAAAAATCTTGGATTAGTCGGCGGTACCATGAGCAAATTCCTAGGATTCTTCGGAGTTCTTTGAGACTAGTCGGAGCTTTTAAATCGCGAACGGCAACCTTGTCTGGATCGGTATGGATACCTTCTTTCGATATCACGTGGCCAAGGTATTTCAGGCTGGGTCTGCAGAAGTGGCATTTTTCTAAATTGATCCTCAGGTTTACTTCTCTAAGGCGGCGGAACACTTCTTTCAGATGCGCTAGGTGGTCATCGAACGTTTTACTCAAAACGATGATGTCGTCTAAGTACACTAGTACATGGTCTTGCATGTCGGGGTCGAATACTTCGTCCATGGCTCTCTGAAAGGTCGCTCCGGCCAAGTGTAGGCCGCAAGGCATGACATTCCATTCGTGGAGACCACGGCCGGGCACAGTAAAGGCCGTGTACGGGCGGCACTCAGGTTTCAGGGCGATCTGCCAGTAGCCTTGCTTTGGGTCGATGGTAGACATGAAACGGGCTCCTCGCAATTTATCCAAAATGGCAGTAATATACGGAAGGGGGTAAGCATCTTTAAATGAGATTTCGTTTAGCTGACGAAAGTCTATGCATACACGCTAGGATCCCTCCTTTTTCCGAACTAGCACCACCGGCGAACTGTACGGGCTTTTTGAAGGACTAATCTTACCGGACTGTTGTAAGTCATCAATTTCGTCGTCAATAATTTTCTGCATTGCGGGGTTACGCGGGTAGTACTGCTGTTTAAAAGGCTCGGTTGATTTCAGGCGTATGTTGTGCGGAGCGACGGTTGATATACCCTTCATCTCTTGGAACTTCGGGATTTCCCTTCCCAAAGACTCTTACAACTTCGCAGCTTGGTGGTGGGTACCCGCGTCCGACACTACACATACTCGCGTGGCCTCAGGTGGACTTGATGGGCCCCCCTTAACAATTCGGCGGCCTCCTATCTTTAGCGAGCATCCGGCCTTTTCCAAGAGTTTCATGCCCAAAATGACGTCTTCTGCCAAGGTAGCTAGAAAAATTGCTTCTCCCTGCACTACTTTCCCGTTCAAGTTCAGCGATAAGACGTAGTTATCGGACGTCACGGCTGTTCGGCCGTCGGCGAATTGCACAGCGTGCGGTTGATCTCTTTTGGCTGCTCCGAGCCGGCAACAGTCTTTTCGTAAATCAGGTCCGATGAAAGACCGAGAAGAACCGGTGTCAACTAAAGCGAAGTACGTTCGGTCGCCAGCCTCGATATGAACGAACGGTCGGGGGTCGGTGGGACCGGTGGGACCAGGTTGGCCGAGGACGGCGTTGGAATTCCGGTGACAAAAGCAATCCTTGGTGAGGCGACCGTCCTCACCACAGTATGAACAGAACAATCTGAAAGGGCGTCGGCAGTCTTTTTTATTATGCCCCCTTTGCTTGCATTGCCAACAATGCGTGTTTCTGTCATACGGGGCGGTTGGTTGCTGTAGCGGCGCTCGGGGCATAACGGCTTGGCGAGGGAAGGCGGGCGAAGGCGGTTGTACTTGTAATCGAGGGACGGGTGCGGTTTGGTACGGGTACTGCTGGTGGCTCGAGGTAGGGCGCGGATTACGGTCTTCTTGACGCACGAACTCGTATTCTTCCGCGAGATCCATCAACTCATCCAACGTCGTGAATTCCATGTGCTTAATGTAAAGTCGGTACTCAGGCCGTAATCCATCGTAAATGCGGTCTATGTTATCCTCGATCGTCATGCGTGGATGCTGTCGAATCGGGTACTGAGAAGAACGTACATAGTCTTTTGCCTTCTCTTTGAGGCCTTGTTTCTTTCGCATTATCTCGTCCTCCAGCTTATGATAATACCTTGCGGGCAAGAAATGAAGTAGAAAGGCCTGGCGAAATACCGCCCAGGTGGTAAGAGCGTCTCGGTTAATTCTAAACCATTCTAAGGTCGTGTTACGGAAAATCTCGGGAAGCGTCCGGAGCACATCATTTAAAGGTATCTCGTAGCATACTGCCAAGTCTTCGATTCTTTCCAAGAATTCCAACGGTTTACCGGAACCGTCGAATCGGAATCCCCACTTACGAACTGTGTTCATTAATTCGGCTTCGAAACTGCGTCCGAATCGGCCGGGTGCGGGATATGTGGCTGTGGCC
Organism: Melanostoma scalare; assembly: GCA_949752695.1. Classification (NCBI taxonomy): domain Eukaryota; kingdom Metazoa; phylum Arthropoda; class Insecta; order Diptera; family Syrphidae; genus Melanostoma; species Melanostoma scalare. The sequence goes on from OX456986.1 coordinate 94,642,467, forward strand.
GGGTATGTACGGGTATTATCATGTTGTTCGACCTGCGGAGGGGCGGAGATTGCTCGTTCGAATCTGGCGGGGGGAACATAACTTGCTGTTCGGGAAGACGTGGGTGCGGCCATGGCTGGTTGTTGGAACAGTGGAACCTGAAGTCTGCTTTGGAATAATTTCTGCTGCTTGTGGACCGACACGTGGACGGCGGTATGTTCGCTCCAGAAGCAGTTGCGTAGTCTTCTTCGTCCGAAGGGTCGGCATTATTCCTCTTTTCTACCTTGTCTTCCCACTCAGCGCACAAATTCTGTGTTTAGCGGTGCATGCGGGCTTCCTTCAGGTGGCGACTCAGTCGTTGACGTAGCTCTTGGACCTTTCCACTGGTGTCTTGTCCCCGTTGGGTCAGTGTCTCTATTAACTCCGGTTTTCTTAGGAAATAGATGAATCCTAAGTTCTGGTACGGATTTGGGTTTTCCTCCAATTCCTGGGCCTCGTCCTAAACCGGACCTACCAGCTTCCAAGATGCCTACCGATACCGACCCCAAATATCGGTAGGCATCTTGGAAGCTGGTCGGTCCGGTTTAGGTGTCGGTCGGTGGACTCTGCGTCAGTAAATGGACAGGTACGGGAAACGGTTGAACTTTCTTCAAGTCCCTGCTCGGGCGCCAATTTGTGATGCTTCTTTTGCTAGGCTGGGGTATGACTCAGGGTGTCCGGGGTCTACCCAAGGAAGCGTCGTAAGACTTGGGTTTCGGCGGTCCAACTTCTCAAAATGAAAATGTGGCAGCGGTAGGTTTTAAATTATAATTCTAAATTTATTACTAAAAGTCTCTTCAGGATAAAGTTTACAATGTTGTTTTTACAAAGTTTAATGAGGTTAATAATTTCTTGAACGAAGTACAATTATGATGTTAATTCAGGGACGGCTGGTATAGATCCTCACTCGAGTAAAAGCGATGGTTTCTCTGGGATACGGCTGCGTACTATGGCTTCTATTTCTCTCGTCCGGCGGCGGTAACTTCTTGACTAGGTCTGCGTTTAGGTAGGGCGCTCTATCGGCCGCAGCGGATTTCGTGGAAAAGGTCTGCGTTGGATGCAAGGCAGAACAATTTATCGGCGGCGACGGACTGCGTAGGAAGCGCCTGCTTTGTGTCGTACGGCAGGATAATTTTATCGACGATTGCGGACTTCGTCGAAAGTGCATGCGTCTGTGTAGAGGCAAAACACTCTGTCGGCGGTGGCAGACTTTGGGAGAACGGTCTGCGGGTTCAAATGCTCAGCTCGAGTAAGCCAGGGCAAGTTGAATCCCTTACGGCGGGGACAATTAAAGTCAAAACGAAGAAAGTAAAGACGATACCAAATGCTCAGCTCGAATAAGCCAGGGCAAGTTGAATCGCTTACGGCGGCGACTGTTAAAGTCAAAAACAAGAAAAGGTAAAGACGATACCAAATGCTCAGCTCGAATAAGCCAGGGCAAGTAGAATCTCTTACGGCGGCGACTGTTAAAGTCCAAAAAGAAAAAGTAAAGGCGATACCAAATGCTCAGCTCAAATAAGCCAGGGCAAGTTGAATCTCTTACGGCGGAACGAGAGAAAGTAATTTAATAAATTCCTTGTATTCAGCTCGAATAAGCCACTATAAATGGAATCTGGTAAAACTTTTTCTGCCTCTCGGTGATTTATTCACTCTATTCATAGATTTTGCTACAGAAACAAAATGTGAATTATAATTCAATGACAATTTTCCATATAAAAATTTGATGGCCATTGCCAATGCATTTCTCCATAAGAAAATGCGCATGAAGAGATACGCCGTGGAAAGGTAAAGAAAGTTTGGCCTTGGAATGTGTGTTTACTTTGTCTTGCAAAAAGAGAGATGGAGATTGTCATTGCACAACTCCATAAAGAAGTGTACACGCCTGAAAGGTAAACAACGTATGGGAATGATGCTGTTGTTGTTTCCTCTGCTGCTGTAATTGCTGCTGTTGGTGATGACGGACCTGCCGCTGCTGATGATGATGTTGCTGCTTGTTATGATTAAGTATCTTTATTGATTTTATTGTTTTTTTTTTTTTCCTATTGCTAACTTTTGTATGTAATTTTTCTCTCTTAATTTAATAGAGTTTTTCAATCTGAGCAATATGCTATTTGATTTACACTTCCATATGTGTTCTAATCCTTACTTTGAAAAACAATTCGATGAATTTCTTTTTATTTTAAGAATTTGGTATATTAATCTTTTCAAACTTGTATGTTCTTTTTTAAAATGTTTTTTGGTGATGGTGCAAATTTATTCCTCGTTAGGGCTGGTGATGTTGGCTTTTATTTGTAAAATTTTACTAATCTATGGTTGCTTGCATAGATCCTGATAACGTGAGGTGCGTTCTGAAAGTGTTGTGTGGTCTTTGATGGGCTTAATGTTTGTTGCTTAAATGCCGAAAGCATTAGAGCGAAGTATACAATGTTGTACCAAATTTTTCACGATTCTTCGATGGATGTTGTTATGGTGTCTGAATCTTGGCTGAATTTCAATGTCTTTGATACACTTATCTCGTTACCGGGCTACGGTATTCATAGGAATGATAGGAAAGATAGAGTGGGGGGTGGAGTATGTGTTTATGTAAGTGAAAATTTATCTGCGTCCACAGTATATAAATCAAAGAAAACTAGTATAGACTTTATTTGCGTTGAAGTTGGGAATACAGCTGATAAGTGCTTACTTGTTGCTATTTACTCGCCGCCAAATATGTTTCATATTGATAATATTGATGAGTTAGAAGAGACATTACAGATACTCAGTTCCAAATACAGTGATATCTTAATAGGAGGCGACTTTAATGTCAATTTCTTAGTTAATAATAGCTTGCTGAGGTTTTTCACTCATTTCTGTGATAAACTTGGCTTATCTGTGGTAAATAATAGATGGCCGACTTGTTATAAATCAAGTGCTAACCCCTCTCTGTTAGATATGTTCTTGACCACTTCAAGGCATAAAATTTTGGGTAATGATCAGGTTAGGCCAACTTCTGAGTTCATACATGATTTTATTTTTTGCTCCTTCCAGTTGGCCATTGACAGAGCTATTACTCCCCAAAAGTTCAGTTTTAGATCTTATCGTAGATTTAACTATGACGAGTTGCGGTCAAATTTTAGGCACTTTGAGTGGGATGATATATATTTTTCACCGGATATTAATGTTAAAGTGTCCTTGTTTAACAATTTGCTTTCTCGTATATATAATGATTACGTTCCAATTGTTACTAAAGAAGTAGTGAGGAAAAGTTGTCCGTGGTTCAACAATTCTATTAAGCTGTGTATAAGGGAAAGGGAGAGGTTCTTTCGTAGATATAAGATCAACCCATCTGTGTTCAATAAAAGGCAGTATACGTATGCGAGAAACAGAGTGACATCTCTTATACGTAACTCTAAGCGTAATTACTTACTACGAAAACTTGATCCTACGCTTAGTTCTAAAGAACTGTGGAGAAATCTGAAAGATCTCGGTGTGAAAGAAAACAAAAGCAAAAATAAATGTCCATTTAGCGCTGAAACGATGTCTAAAGTTCTGATTCCATCTTCCCCAAGTCTATTAAATTCCCAACCCGTTTTGTCTACCCCTGTTTGTGAAAACTCATTCTCGTTTGCTTGCATTGATTATTGTGAGCTTTTGAATGCTGTCAAATCAATTAAATCTAATGCTATTGGTCCAGATGATATATCGCCAAAGTTCTTGAAAATTGTACTTCCAATTGTTCAAAGTTATCTGCTTCATATTTTCAACTATTGCTTGTACAGTGGATACTTTCCAAACGTATGGAAAAATGCTAACGTTATACTAGTCCCTAAAAAAGCAAACTCGTCCAATCCTTCGGATTACAGACCTATTAGTATTCTGTCGTTTGCCTGTAAGGTACTTGAAAAGATTATGCATGACCAAATTCAGAAATATGTGAATGATCGTGGCCTGCTTTCGAAATGGCAGTCTGGGTTTCGCAATAAGCATAGCTGTGAAACCGCAGTTATCAAAGTGACATCGGACATTCGTCATGCTCTTGATTCTGACAATTTTGGTGTAATTGTTCTTCTAGACTTTTCGAAAGCGTTTGACTGCATTAACCACTCCATCCTCCTCAATAAACTCAAACAGAATTTTAATTTTTCTAATTCATCAGTGAAAATGCTATATAATTATCTAGCGAATAGAGTTCAAAGGATTAAAACTGAAGCTAGTATCTCAAATCCCTTAATTACCAACCTGGGAATACCTCAAGGTTCGGTTTTGGGTCCTCTGCTCTTTTCAATGTTTATAAATGATCTCCCTGACATAATTTACAATAGCCAAGTTCATTTGTATGCTGATGACGTTATTCTTTATATTTTTCGGCCTATTGGATTGATGGAGGACTGCATAGCTAGACTTAATGATGATTTAAGTCATCTTCACTGTTGGGCTGTTGAAAACAGCATGAAACTTAATCCTTCTAAGTCTGAAGCTATGATATGCACTAGATATGCGTGTAACCCCTTAGATTTCCATGTGGTAGTCGTTGATAATGAGGTAATAGCTTATGTAGATGATGTAACCTACCTAGGATATAAGATTAAGGGCAATCTTAGTTGTTGTAAGGCAATATCAGATACAATTAGGAAAATATACTCAGGATTACGAAGTCTCAGAATATCCTCTGCATTGCTTTTACCTAACATGAAAAAAAAGCTAATAAAGTCTCTGATATTGCCATACTTTACTTTTAATTGTTCGGTGTATTCTGTTTTGGACTGTGAGTGTAAACGCAAACTTAATGTTGCATTCAACGATTGTCTTCGTTTTATTCATAATATACCCCGACACACTAGTGTGTCTCATTTACGACATACTCTTTTCGGGATAGAATTAGATAAATTTTTAACTTTCAGAACCTTGTTGAGGCTCCATAGCATCATCCATAATTTGTGTCCTGACTATCTTAGAGAAACATTGCATTTTGCCCAGTCGCTGAGAGGTTTAAAGTTAATTTTGCCTCACTTTTCTCACAACATTGCGGAACGTTCCTTTTACGTTAATGCAATTCGTTTGTGGAACTTGCTCCCAAATGAACTGCAACAAACAGCAGCACCGGCGGCCTTTAAGAGGAATTTGTTTTTGCACTTATCACACCACCCTCAATAATAACCTATTTTTCAATAATCTTATCTTCTTTTTTTCTTCTTAATTGCTAGTTTTATCTATATAGAAACTTCTACTTTTTTGTTTTTGAATTACATCGAATTTTTAGATTTTTGTTTCTAATTAATTTCTTTTCTTTTTTCCCGTAATTTACTCAATCCAGTTAATAATGTTTTGATGCTCTAAAAGATTTATATCTTAATGTATCCCAGTTAATGTAACTATTCTCGAAATAAATAAATGAAATGAAATGAAACGTTTGGCCTTGGGGTGTGAGCTCCCCATACGTTTAGTAAAATAAATGCGTGTGTTGTTTTGGTGTGGCCTTTTGGGTAGGCGGAAGAAATCGTGACGCTTCGTCACACTACTTCTTCAGTAATTTGCATAATCTTTGTCACTTGCAGGATGATGTTGAGCGGTTGGGTCCCTTGGACACTTTTTCGGCATACGCTTTTGAATCAAAATTGTGTAAGCTAAAATCTTATTTGAGATCTGGTAATCAACCACTTGCTCAAGTTGGCAATCGAATTGTCGAAGAAGAACGGTACTTTGCTGATAAATGTATAAATAACTTACAAAAAGGCACTTCATATCATAAACCGTTTTCTTACAGTTGTGAATGTCTTATTAATTTAAACAAATCGAACGAAAAACTAAAGCTACCAAATTTTTTGATTTCAACTTCAAGTTCAAATAAATGGATTTTGACAAAGAAACTTGAAGTCATTGAAGTAAAGTGCATAGTTGTGACACCGATATTGAATGAAAATAATAAACAAGTTCAGATTTTAGGTAAAAGCGTAAGAAGTTAGAAGAATTTTTCCTAAGTCCACTTCCTTCAAGTGCGCTGCATATTTACAAAGCCAAATTTGTTTTGAACGAACCGAAATTTTTTAATTTAGGAGACATTAAATGCAAACTGTTCAAATTGCATAGTCTAGGAGATAATGTTATATTCAACAGAGACATAGATCTTTCATCTGACGATGAATATGAATTTTCGACGGAAATATTTCACAAAAATAATTTAATATTTATTCCTTTGCTACACACGTTGAACAAAAAAGATTAAGAAATGAATTGCAAACCATTAAATCACTTTAAAACCAAATTGTTATTTTATTTTTTATAAAATAGTATTCAGTCACTTATTTTGCTTTAAACATATTATGTACATTCTAAATGTATAGCTAAGGCTTACAAATATAATTTAGCAGTTTAAAAATTCAAGCGATTCAATTCCATTATCATCAGTGCCAGTGGATTAATTTGTAGTTGCCACTATCTCATCGTTGCCGTCATCGTCATTTGTTAAGTTCAGTCTCTTTCTTTTCAAGATTCTACTTCGTGATGCCTTTCTATTTGTTGTCGTTGGAACCTGGTTGCGACTTTTCATTTTCCCTTGAAAAAAAAGAGCAAAATCCTTATCGCTGTACAAAGGAACCCCAGCCACATCCCGCACCACTTCTTTAAAAAAATTCAAAAAAACTTCATGGTTTTGAAGAGCGAACTTAGGTTTATTTTCGTCCTTGGTTCCACCTGCCCATGACGTAAGATGCCAAAATTCATGCGAAATAAAAAAATCGCAAACCTCAAGGCAAATGGAACGCACTTCAGTTGGCTGCCTTTTTCCCAATCTAACGAACAGCTCCATTCGCCGTTCATCCTTCCATTCCTTACTCTGCGACTCGAAATGTATTAGGCTCTCTTGAGGTGATATTAGTTTCGTTGTATTTAAGATGGTTTTTTTTGTTTGCACTGGATGCTGCTGGAAGGAGCTTCTATTGAATTCATAATTCATAATTCTCCAATCGATATTGATGTTATGGGTTTGTATTTTGAAAAATTAACATTAGCTGACCCTAATCAATCGTATATTAGTTTTGCGTTACCTCTCATCTACATCGAAGAACTAGATGCTCCGTTCTCAATGTCAGAATTAGTGTTCGCATTGAAAAAAATGAAAAACAACAAAGCTTCGGGCTTAGATGGTATCCCAGCAGAGTTTTACAACAATGCCAGCTCACAATTTTTGGAACATATTTTATTATTATTAAACCGGATGTTCACTAATGAAACGATACCAAATAATTTCCGCCAGTCATGCATCTCTGCGGTTTATAAAAAAGATGATCCTAGTCTGCCTGAAAACTACAGAGGTATTTCTGTTCTTAGCTCTCTACGGAAGCTATTCACTCAAGTTCTGTATCTAAGACTTGTATCTTGGGTGGAAACAAACAGCAAAATAAATCACTTTCAGGCGGGTTTTCGAGCTAATCTCTCAACAGTGGATCAAATTTTTACATTAAATAGTGTTGCTAAACGGTTTTTGGAAAAGAAAACTAATCTCTATGCTTGTTTTGTTGATTTCAAAGCTGCATTTGATACTATAAACAGGAAACTATTGCTTTTCAAATTATCGAGTATTGGATTATCGACAAAATTTCTAAGAATTTATGAGCAACTTCTTTCAAATACAACTGCTGTGGTGATAAATGGCAAGGTCTCTTCAAGACAATTTAAGACAGAAATGGGTGTCCCACAAGGTTGCATTCTGAGTCCTTTGATTTTTTCGCTCTTTATCAACGACATTGAAGATAGTGTGCCAGGGGGTGTCTATTATGGTGATCAACTCATTAAAATTCTTTTATATGCGGATGACATTGTTGTCCTTACTGATAATCCGGTAACATTACAACTTCAAATCAATAAACTATACAATTATTGTAATCTATGGGATCTCCAAATAAAAAGTACAAAATCGAAGATTATGGTTTTTAGAACCCATAACCGTGGTGCCCGAAATGACCGTTCTTGGAACCTTAATGGAGAAACCTTAGAAGTTGTAAAAGAATTTAAGTACTTAGGTTTTACAATAACGAGTAATTTAAACCTAGCAGCACATATAAAAGACAAATCATCCATTGCGAAATCAGCTATTAACTGTATGTGGCCAAGGTTTTCAAAAACAAAAATGTAGATCCGACGGTCAAATTCAAAGTATTTGATGCTACCGTTAAAAACTCACTTTGTTATGCTAATGAAGTGTATGGTTACACAATATGTGAAGATTTTGAAGTTATCCAAGATCCAACGATATTTCTTTAAACGTGTCTTTAGACTTCCTTCAAACACCCCTAACTACGCGTTATATGTTGAATCTGGATTACCTCCGATTTCCCTAAAAAACCTAAAGGCAAATGCAGACTATATTGTTAAAGTCCTAGATAGGGCTAATAACAATCTGCAAAAAAGCATACTTATAACTGCATTTCACCGTAATTACACGCCGTTCAAAGATTGGCGAGAGCTAGCGACTAAATATAATTGCACATTGAACTTATACCTGAACAGCATTGGATCTTTGAAGGATAGTTTGTACGATTGTATTTCAGTCATTGATGATAAAATGTTTCAAAGTTTTCATAGTCGTGCGAAAGCATCCATGTCTAGAACGGTGTACAGCAAATTGAATCTCTGTTTGGGGGAGTTTAATTACTTTCGCAATACGTTCTCAGTCAATGAGATGAGTTTGATATTTAAGGTCCGTACAGAGATGCTTGAGTAAAATTATAGACCTCACAGAGGTGATATTAATCATAATTGGACTCTGTGTAATCTGAACTTGATCGAAAACGTTTATCATTTCCTAGCCTGCTGTCCAATGCTTCAAGAAATTCGGCGTTTATGCTTCAATAAGAGTTTTCTTTCGACAGAGGATTGCTATTCAATTTTAAATGGAGAGAGGGGATGGAAAGTTCTTATACGGTTTGTTTCTGAAGCTACCACTTATAGAAACTTGTACGTGAACATGTAGACTCAATCTATTGTTGTTTTGTTTTAGCTAAACTAAAAGCCCACTTTTCAACGGATATTGAAACACTTAAATTACCTTTAATTTTGTTTTTCTTTTGATTTTCTTTTTCTTTTTATGTTATTATTTTTTTGTACACTTAACGTTTTTGAATTTTAAATGTTAGATTATTCTACGTACTTTTTAATGCTCTTAATTTTTGTTTTGAGAATACATACTCTCAATGTAATTAATCTTTTGATAAAATCGGCAGACGGCTTTTAAGCCATGCTTGTAAATCATTGAATGTTAAATATTTGTAATATCATATGTGGAAAAAATAAAGATATAATAGAAATAATAATAAAAAGAAAAAATAATAATGAATTCATAATTAACGCAACAGCATTTTTTAGGTCTATCAACGTTTTAGTTATTTCTTTCAACTGCCCCACCAAGAACCTTAAAATAGAAAGGAATACAACATTTTTTTAAAAATCTATTGAGATGTAGCTTTTATATTCTAAGCACAAACTATTCAAACCATATCGTTATGTCAATTGTCAAACCGTGTTAGTGAGAAATGTCCAAATGTATGACAAAAAAATGCTCACACTGTGAAGTTTGGTACTTCCGATTCTTCAAGGATAGGTGTTTTTTGATTATCAGAGTTTCCAACGCTGGCGCTGTATCTTATAGGTGTATGGCAATCGTCTACCAACAAATACAGTTCGCTTTTGTTACCTGTGCACTGGTATTCGTCTAGGTATTCTAGTGTATCGAAACTTTCCGGTGTCGTAGGTTGCTCGGGTTCTGACAGATTATAAATAAAAGATTTAAAGAAAATGTAAATCAATGTCAGTAATTCAAACTCACAGGTCCAACTTGTAGAGAAATGGGCAGCATTTGAACGTTTTGGCTTTTTTTTTTCAAAGCGTTTTGTGGTAAATTTTGGTGCTGGACTCAATTCTATGTTGCTGGTTGGTGGCAGACACTGAAAATGAATCATGTTATGAATAAAAAACTAATAAATAAATATTGTTAACAATTTCCACTTACAGATTTAACCTGGTCGAAAATTGGGGGCAGTTGAAGTTGAAACTGTCTGTTGATTTTATGATTGACTTTGTTTTTTTTGCTTCTTGTTACCCATTGGTTTTCCTCTATGTCATGTGCCTCGCTGTCAGTGGTGAATTCGTTGAACATTTTGTCCAGAGCCTCTACCGCGGCGTCATAAGTTTAGAACCCGGCTCTTTTAATTCTAGAAACGTGGCACGACAACCACTCACTTGTGTCGGACACACTTTTGGAGTCCTGAATTAAGGCGTTCATGCTCTTTCTCGGGAAGTTGAATTTGGTCCCGACAACCCAAGAACTAGGAACAACTTCATATTCAAAAGTTCTGCCTTTCCTGCATTTCACTATTTGGAATTCTTCCATAGCAATCACAATTATTATTACTTTACTTACTGCGCAGTGCGCACCAACAAACAACAGTAAGCATTCGCATTGAACATTAATATTAGGCGCAAGCAAAAATTGGAATACTATTTACAGTTATATTTCACACATGACAACTTGTGCGTCCCTAACTTTTTAAAAAAATCTTATTCTTATTTTTATTTGACCGCGGTAGTGCAAATGAGAAGATAATTTTGTCTCGACGGGTTTCTCTTTCGCGCTACCATATTTTCAGTTTGTATATGGAATCTATAGTACCTACTATCGAAATCAAAAACGGTCCCTGAAATCCATCTATGTATCCGCCGGAGTACTAACATTCCCCCGTATTTTTTTAGAGCGCCGGCAGATACATAGATGGCTTTGATCGATCGTGTTTGTTTTCGATAGTAGGTACTATAGATTCCATATACAAACTGAAAATATAGTAGCGCGAAAGAGAAAACAATATTTTCAGTGAAAGTCATACGAAAAGTCAATGTGTGATGTGTGTGTATGGAATGGGTATAGCATTTGTAAGGTAATTAGTGGTACAGGGTGTATCTTTAAAAGAATTTAGTTTTGGAAAAAAAATTCAATTGTATGTGTGTGTGTTTTTATAATTTAGTCTGAGAGTATTTAGTGTGCCTTAAAAATTAGAATTTCGAGAGAATAAATAATTGCTGTTAAGGTTCGATCTGTAAAAGAACTGTTCGAAAGGGAAAAAATTAAACATTTAATAAATATATCTTAAAACCATATTTAAATATTGGAAAAAGATCCAAATAGCTTTCTTTTTGTTGATAAATCAAAAGCAACGCCATTAGTTCTCGTTTAAATTCAAAAAAGTAGCACAAGTTCAAGTTTATTTTCAAGAGAAAGTGCCGATTCTAGTTAATACCCCAGTAACTTCAAATGGTGTTATTAAATACGAAAACGATTTATGAACATTTCAATGTCACAATTTTAAAACCTGATTGGTTAAAGTAAATGTGAACAGTACCTGAATTTTGTTAGTTTAGGTAAATGAAGTAAAGTTACAGACCTAAAAAGCAAAAAAAATTTGGAAAGAAAGTTGATTTTTTGCCAAGAAATAAATACTTTATTTGGAACTAAAATTAGTTAAAAAATAAATAACACAAATTGTCAAGCAAATAACAAGAGTCAGATGAGTTAGAGCAAGGTCTTAAGTATTTAAAATGATGTGGTGAGCCCGAAATTAAATTTACAGTTATTCTGAAGAAAGAATGTAGTTAAAATGGACTATATATGGTTCGTGGGTAATATTTGAGCTAGTGACTGCACTCTGGCCTATTTTTAAGTCGATTTTAAACGGCTATTGACTTGCGCTTATACCTTTGAAAATGGGAAATCAATCAATCATTATGAGCTTCACGTGAACAGCATTCCCCTCGAAAAAGATCCGATTTCATTTTCTCTTTATTATGAGTTTCGGGGTTAAAGTTTTCCATGTTTGAAAAATTTCCCCGTGAAATGTAAAAACGTTGAGAGCAATTTATTTCACTTATTTTTGGGAGGCGAACAAGTGAACCACAAAAGCCGAAATATTGCAAGTCTGGAATTTCTTTTCAGGGGAAACTCATAATAAGTTTGTTCGTTGAAGCCCTAGGGTCGCCCTGGGGTCGCCATAAAGCGTTTTTTGAGAAACCCAAAGTCGCCCTGAATGTCAAATTGAGTGTTTTTTAAGCCCTAGCTTTTTGCTGTGGCGAGTTGAGAGCTTATGATGGCATGTATTTTTTTTTCAATGACAGGGATGTGTTGTGGTTTGTACTTTAACGTTTTTTGAGCACTGGGTTTTTTTGACAACTCATAGGGTTGTCAAGAAAACCTGGGTCAACCATGGGGAAAGTCCAACGAACAGACCTAATAGCATTTAAAATTCCGGGCGAACAAAAATGTTCCGGGCGAAAAGCTGCTCACGTGAAACTCATAATAAGGCTGAATATGTTCATTAAAAGTATCCACTTTGTATTTTACAGTTTGGTATCTATGAGTGTGTTTCAGGAATTGGACAATAATAAGATATAAAATCAAGCATTTTTATAAAAATATGCAATTCTTTTTTTTTCGTTTTTTAAATCCATTCATTTTTTTAATTGCACAACTGGTTTAATACTTATATGCTTAAGTCGTTGTGTAGAAAGTCGCATCCAAAAAAAGAAGAAAAATTATGATACATAACAAAAGAAATGATACAGCCTGTAGGACTAATTGTTGGGAAGACAACAGAAAAAAAATAGTCACCATGTTTATTTTTGCTTAATTTTAAAAATATATTTTTAAAATGCAATAAATTGTAATGTTTCAGAAAAAACAGTAGTTAAAAATTTAAGGCTGAGCATTTATTTGTACAACAACACTTTAGGACACCTTTGACATACTTTTTCGCATCATTGTCAATCGATTTCGATTTTTTTTTGCCATTTATTCATGAAAACTTATTTTTTTGAAGGCGCGTTTATTTTAAGGGAGGTAGAATGTGTGATTTTAAAGTAAATCTTTTCTGGCACATCAAACCGACGTTTAAATAAGTGGAAATATGCATTTAATGTTTTGCTTTTGTGGGAAAAATATCTACTTAAGGCGGTATTACACTATCATATATATATGAACAAAGTTGTCATATAATGTATGGCACATTTTCTGTAAATATTGCAAGTGCTATTACACTATGCCATATATATATGGACAATTTGTATGGCAAACAATAATTATATGACAAACAAAAGTATCGCTATTACACTTATATGGCAGCCTGTGCCATATAAATTATGGCAAGCATGAATATAAGGGACTAGCCATATAAAAATCGATTGATTTTATATGACTTGTGCTTATCATACAATCCGCATCCTATGTTTTTTATTTTTATTTATCTATTTGTAGTTATTTCTTTAATTCAATTTGTACGTTGAATGCACAGAGTGCTTATGTAAAATCATTTATTACACATGTATACTCGTACATAGATGTAAATTTCAATAAAAAGTGACAGAGATAACAATGAAGAAAAAAAACGAAGAAATATGCCTTTATTTCTACACGACTTTTGACACAAGACGAACATACTTATATGGAGACAATTATGATTTGGTATTACACTACACCATATATATATGGCTCTAGAATCATTGTCATATATATGGAGACATACAAATACTGCCATATATATATGACTATCACACTTATATGACGATGTTGTGCCATATTTTTTCTGTCAACTTGCCATATTTATATGATAGTGTAATATCGCCTTTAGCCTCTTTGTATATTAAAACTATAGTAACATCACGGAGAGGAAATCGATGGTATCGCCCCCTGTCGTCACCATTAAACGTACTACCTTCTCAATCGGAAAAAGTTTATCGTAGAACCCTAGCAACTTGCTACCAATACATCATATATTATTGTTTTTTACTAGGGGCGCTCTGCTTCTTAAATGTGTTAGCAATATAAAAGCGTGATGTGCTTTTTAATTCTAAATGATAAAAAGTCTGTTGTTTTGCATTTGGCGTATCATGACATTGTTTGAAAATCATTTAAGCACATTAAATTATTTTTGAAAATACTATCCACAACCATTAAAGCATCCTTAAAAATACCATCCACATAACTAAGTGAACAACCAGCGTTAAATTTTCAGAACCGTTAAAACCTTTAATGGAGACGTTGGTGGCGCTACCATCGAATTCCCCTCCGTGAAGTTACTATAGTTTTAATATACAAAGCTTAGTCTTTGACGAAAATAAACCACACATAATAATATATTCTTCTTTCATTCTATGTTTATTCCATTTCACAAATACTGTATTCAATTCGTATTTGTGTAAAAGAGAAAGAAACTTATTCTTCTGTTGTTCTGAAACTTTTCTTTCCTATTCATGTCAATTGTCTCACTCAATCAGACACATATTTAAAACCTTTTAAGTACATCTTCTAAAGATCACCGAAAACCAGTGCTCTTTACCTGTTCTTGGAAAGAATATATTAAGAACTCTTCAGTTCATGGAGCTGCCTCCTCCCCTTTGGTCCCTTTTGGGTCTTAACGATGTCTTATCGATTGGTTAAGGCGTGAAAACTCATATAAAATTGACACTTTACGTACTAGATAAGAGGCAAATGTGTTGCTTGGGTCCCTCTCCAACAGGGTAGGCGCTTGTACGTGGTCACGATTTATGCGCCGGAGGCTTCTCAAAATTCATGTTTTATAACAGAGCTTGAAACACTTTTTCGATGTCTGAAACTGAACTCAGAAGAAAACTATTTCCTTTTGGCCGGTGATTACAATGCTAAACACCAAGATTGGGGAAATCAATTAGCCAATCCAAGGGGGACCCAGCTATTCAATTGGCTGGGGCTCCACAGCATTGAGTGTAAAGTCGATCTGCTGGCTACTGACAGGCCTTCATATCCTCAAAGTGGCTCTTATTTGGATCTATTGCTTTTAGACTCAAGACTGAAACTGACAGACGACATTCTTCGACGGACGAAAAATTGTTTGACGACGGTTGAGTACGACAGTGACCACTGTGGACTTGCCGCCGTCATACTGCTTCCGAACGACCTTGTGGAACTGGAGGAGTACGTGCCGACGCACTCTTACAACTACGGTAAGACACGTTGGCCGCGCTTTTCCGGTGCCGTCTCAAGGGAACTTCGTTCGAACGGTATTGCGCCGCCATGCAACAGGAATCTGTCGAACGTTGAGATCGATGGGTACCTGCAACGTATGGAGGATGCAATCCGTAGTACAATGGACAGGACAATTCCTAAATATAGGCAACTTGACTCGACGAACATGTACAGAAACGCGACAATAGACGCACTTTACAAACAAAAAAGTAGACTCCTGTCAAGACTCAAACTCTTGCACAGGAGGTTTACTGACCGACACGATTTGGGGATTAGAACTCTGAAGTCACAGATCAAAAATCTCCAACAGTTAATAAAAGAAAATTACAGAATATTTATATCTCTTTTCTGGAACAACAAAATTCGAGCTGTACAGTCCAACAACCCGAGTATGTTTCTGGAAATAAATAAAAATTTTAGGAGAAAAGATCAAAATTACCTCCAGGGTATTAAACTCCAATGGACGACAGAGAGTAAAAACTTACTTTTGACAATAGGGATAGATCCTTATGAGGCCATCTTGGATGATGATCACTTTATAGTGGAAGATGCTCAGGAGAAGGTAGAGACGGTGGGTGCTGTTTTCGAGCGAGTATATAAGGTGAATGAGTGCATTCGTTCGAATTACGACCTTGAGAGCAGAGCTTTCGTTGGACACTTCTATCTTAGAGGCGAGATCTCGCATTGGCGATCCGAGAATCCTGGTTTCACTAGGTTCAATGACGATCGACTTGCAAATGTAGTCATCGCCCAGCGAAACGGGGATAACACCCTGTTCGTTTCTAAGATGGACCTCGTGGACATCTTTCACAAAATAAAGAAAAAGAAGTCAGCAGGAGTCGACGGCATACCCAATGTTGTGCTGCGAAACCTCCCTTCGGAAGCGGTGGATATATACACCACGTTGTTCAACAATGCGCTGAATAATGCATATTATCCAGTGCGTTGGAAGACAGCAGTGGTCCATCCTCTCCTTAAAAAAGGGAAGGATGGTTCCAATCCAGCAAATCTCCGGTCAATTAGTCTTCTCCCGAGTATCAGCAAGGTATTCGAGAAAGTTCTCAATAGAGCTCTGTCCACATGGGCTAAGGACAAACATATTCCAGAAAATCAGTTCGGTTTTAAGGCGGGCCAAACATGCCGCGTCTAAACTAGTATCAGATATTCAATGGAACAAAGCTAAAAATCAGTGTACGGGTGCAAAGAAAAAAACATTAGATGCTCTCCTTATTTGCACTACAGCTCACTAATTATACGTGCAAGAGACTTTTAATAGTGCTCATTTTAAAGCTTATTTCAAGCACTACAAAACATTCTCTTGTATTAGAATGCATAAAATGCATCTGCTCGCCGCCAAATGGCATTGACTACAACCATTAAATTTCAGACAAAAGAAAAAATTGTTTTGATCTTTTATATCTAGCTTAATATTGTTCTTAGAATACTTTA
This sequence comes from Melanostoma scalare, assembly GCA_949752695.1. Classification (NCBI taxonomy): domain Eukaryota; kingdom Metazoa; phylum Arthropoda; class Insecta; order Diptera; family Syrphidae; genus Melanostoma; species Melanostoma scalare. Next base: position 94,658,950 of record OX456986.1, read on the forward strand.
TAAAAAAACCAAATTGTTCATTGTTTTAGCTGCTACAATTTTGTTCTTTATAAAATTTTCAATAAAACGTATAGTTTTGGAGATATTTGCAATAAATAGATGAAAAACGTGAACAAATTGCGAATTTTCAATTGCCAATAACTCGAAAAGTATTGGACTTAACAAAAAACTTTATATTTGTTTTTTTTGCTTAAAATTAGGCCTTCTATCGATATCCGAGGTTATTTCAAAAAAAAAAAAAAATTCACCCCCGAGAAGGGGTGGTGGCGGTGTGCAAATCATTATCACTTTTGAATTTAAGGGTAAGATGAGCCTAATTCCAAAATTTCATGCAAATCGGTTCACAGTAAAAAAATTCGGACCTAAAACGCTTCATTGACTGCACTATTGGAGTTATAGAAGTATCTGGTCCTCCAAGTTAGGGGTCGTGCTGTCGAGGTGACTTCCCAGCCACGTAAAGCTATTTTAGTTGCGAAGCACCAACAAGCCTCGGATACGGACGGATTTACTACTGACGAACCAAACAAACGAGAACCGGACAACGAACTTCGGATATGTACGTGGAATGTTAGGTCCCTTAATACACCACATGCAGCCGAACAATTAGCGGAAGCCCGAAACTGCTACAAAGCAGATATACCGCTATTCAAGAAATGCGATGGGATGGACCAGGTAGACGTAAATTAAAAGACTGTGATATCTACTACGGCGATTGCTACCGAGAACAAAAGCAGCGACTGTTTGGATGTGGATTTGTTGTTGGAAATAGACACGGGCAAAAAGTCTTGAGTTTCAACTATCTGAACGAGCGCATAGCACAGTCCGCATCAAGGCTAAATTCGCCAACATAAGCCCCATTTGCGCACATGCCCCCACAGAGGAAAATTATGAAGACACCAAAGACGTATTCTACGAGCTCCTGGACAAAACAGATGAGCAGTGCCCTAGCTTCTCTCTTGAGATGTTTAAGAGAAAGTAACATAAAATAGTCGCTCTGTAAAAATTCTTGTAAATTGTAAATAAAAGTCAGTTATAAGTTGAATAAATTTGTCTTAACATCGAATAAAGTAAAAGTAATCATCTAAACTAAATCATCGAACTGTCATTTTAATTAAAGTGGTTAAAATTTAAGTTTAAATTATCATACAATATCGAATCTCAAATTAAATGAACAGAAAAAAAAGTTGCGGTCTGCGGAAAAGCTGTTAAACTCCTCTCCGTCATCTATACATTCCCCTACAACATCATCTTCGTCCTCTCTGTTGTGGAACAAAATTGAATCTCGGTTCGATATGCTGACAAAAACTCTCACTGAATCAATTGTTTCGCAACTAAAAACCGAAATTAACTCCCTACGTGATAGTCTCTCATCACGAATTAACAACATTGAAGTGGAGTTTGATAAAAAGATAAAAACAATGGAAAACACATTCAATGAAAGAATCATTCAATTTAACCACTCTTTGTTTTTGCTGAGTAGCAGACTTGACACATTGGAGCAAGAAATAGATAGATTGGACAGTCATGAAGATGAAATCTCATTAGTAAAAGCGCAATTGATGGAAAAAGACAACACCATACTAAAAATGCAAATTGATGCACTAGCCCGAAACAACATATCGGGTGATCTCGTTCTTCACGATATACCGATTAAGGCTGACGAAAACCTGGGAGTTCTCTTTCAACGCTATTGCTCCTTAATCGACCTACCACGACCACCTCCATCACCCATAAACATTCTCCGTACTAAGCCGAAAGCCAATTCAAGAGAAAGTGCAATCATTGTTAAGCTTCCCCATGAAACTGATAAAGTCAAAGTTTTATCTTGTGCAAACACATACTACAAAAAACACTCGAGAGCTGTCACACTAAACGATCTTGGCTTCTTGGGGAATAAGTTTGTGCGTGTGTATGAAAGCTTAACGAAGTACAATCATGCCATTTTCCGAAGAGCAAACGAGCTTAGAAAGAGAGGTTTTTTACATCGTGTCTTTACCAGACGTGGCAGAGTTTTCATTAGGCAAAACAATGAATTACCCAATAAGCATGTGTGCGTAAAAAGTCTGAACTCTCTGGAAATTTTTAATGTTGCTGGTGCTGGTGATGCTGATGTTGTTGATGCTGATGCTGATGTTTCTGCTGATGTGGCTGCAGACGATAGTGTTGCTGATGTGAATACTGCTGTAGATGATGTTGCTGTCGATTTTGATGCTGATGCTGTTGCTGCTGCTACTTAAGATGATGTACAAAATAGTAATTCAAAAAATTTATATGCATTTCCTGCACTTTATTTTCTTTATTTTTTTTTCAAGGCTAGGTGTCCCTTGCATTTTTCGTTAAAATTTGAAAGGTGCGTTGACTTATTGCTTCATAACTTTTGCAATTTTCTCGATAATTTTATGAAACAAAGTGTATTGTAAAGATAATAAACACACAAACATTTGTGTATAATTCAAATGCTGAAAGTTATTCCCTAACGGTTTTTATAGGGACCGGAAACCGTTTTTTTTTTTATTAAAAATTTCGATTTGTTTACTATTTTGGTCGGGGCATCCGTATTTATGAACTTTTTATTTTTTTCTTTTTCGTTTTATAACTAAAAAATATATATGCAACTAACCTCCGAGCGTTTTTTTTTTTTCAAATTTTGTCTCCTTATATGAAAAAAAACCTTCGTCAATTTGTTGTAATTTTTCGGTTTTCAGCATACTCTTATGGTAATAACTATATACCATTCTTAGTGTACTGGATGAAAAGATACATGAATCATTTATAGAAGAAGCTCGTTCATCCGTATATAGAGATTACTACTCCAAATTGAATATGGATACAAGCAAGACAAGCTATTTCATAAAAGATTTGTTAAAACTTCAAAATGTTAATGTTTACAGAATTTGAAAATGCAATAAAATCTTTATCTAATCTTAATCTGGTAATAACTTTGGCGTTTATTAATATTTTTTCATGAAATAAAAAGGAAATAGTAGATAGATATCAGGCGCATCTTATAAAATCATTGGTAATAGTTTTAAGTGTTTTGAAACAGGTGTTATGATGAGAAGTTGGTGAAACTGCCTTTTTTTAGCTTATAAAGCATGGGGCAAGGCGTGGGTGTTTTCAAGTACATATATATATACATTTTGTTGAAGGTAATAAAGCTCCTGAACTAAGCTCCGAGCCCAAAATCAATATTTTTTTCTCCACACCGCTAAAATTCAACTTCAATAAAGTCATATTTGCAAACGATTTTTGAAAAACGAGAAGCCAAAAGAACCTCAATTTTCTGTTGGTGTTTTTCTTTGATATAATCTTAATTAGTTTCAATAAAGAAATATACTATTGTGGTCACAGAATTTGGAATATTAATTCTAGAAAAACTGTCTACTTTGGGTTTTTTACTAGAAAAACTTGCTTAAAAACATATACATATGCATTTCAGTTCGAAGCAAATCCGCCACCAATCTTAGCGCCGTTTTCTCTTTTTTTGGTCCGTTCTCTGTGATTTGGAAAAGGAGTATCGCTCAGATGATCTTATGCGTTATGCATCATCTATATTCTATACCTATGACCTTATTTTGTGATCTTTTGTGCTATTCATTTCTCATTACAAACTGTGTGCCTGTTGTTTTTTTTTTGCTGGTAGCAGTAGCTTGCATTGTAAAAAAAAGTTTGAAATGACGAAGGATTGAAAGAAACGGACATAGGCAAACGCACAAAGGGAAAGGGGTGAGAAAATAGCACCACTGCACTAATAGAATGGAATTCCTTGATCAAGTGTACGCAACTTGATGAGAGTGTGTTTCATTTTTTTGACATAATACGGTTGGCATGAAAATGTATGTAGGTATAGGTCAGTAACTTATATAGGCATATAGAATTCAACTTATTTGGAATAAGATATGCGTTTGGGTAAGGTGTATGCGAAATAATTTTTTTAACTTTGTTTCAAAGTAGTTGGTTGTATTCTTCTTTCGTTATTGGTTTGTACCTACATATTTGTACCTATATTTTAATTATTTTATTTTTGTTTCATATTGTACATGTGGGAAGGCAATGTAAGGGTGGAAAAGTGTGGGTAGGTATAGGTACTTATATCTATGAAAATACATATCCGGAGGTTTATGGGCATTTAATTGCAATTCAGCGTCTTCTTTATTTCTGATAAAGAAGGATCTTTTTTGTATTTGAGAATTCTTTCAATTTAAAATAAATTATACATTGAGAGTTACAGTGTAGTTTTCTGTAAATTGTGTTGTGCTGATCGTTAGATACATGTTGAATTTGAATTAGTATAATATAACAAAGTGTTCGTGTCTACTTTTGTTTATTCGTGCTGGTTATAACATTTTAGCCCATTCATTCAACATAACAAAACTTGTAAAAATGTCTCAAAAATCTGTAGAAGTCGTTTTAAAAATAGCAGTTAAAAAAAGTCTTATACTTTCACAGTTATAAGCGGACCTAAAACTTTTTTCTCAGAACTGTGTTTTTCAGACTTTCCTCTATACTATCTAAAGTAAGTAATTTTGCTTTATTTCATGGTAACGCTACTTTATACAATTACATATTTACAATATTCAAGAAATATTATATATATACATATTACAGAAAAATGTACATGTTCGTATAAAATAAAAATTAATATTAATGAAAAAGGAGCATAACATGAAATAGTTAGGACTATTCTATTGACGAAGTGTCAAGATGCGAATAATCCGTTAATTGAAATGAGTACATTCAAGAGAATGGATAACATAGTTCTATCTATCTATACTATCTATACTATCTCAAAAGCTTGTTTACCGAATGACTTGATATTTGAAGGGTACACTCAGCAAATGTACTATGTGTGCATAGAACTACCAAAATGATAATTTCTTACAAAATGTTTTCAAAACTGCTTTTTAATCTTAACTTAATTATAAGTTCTCACCTTTTCTTTACTCTTCCTTATATGACTCTAACCTTCAATCTATCCTTAAATAATCTTTTTTCTATTAAATACTTATTGTGGGTGCAATTATTTTTCTCTTTTTTGCTGTTTGTGATGGTGGTGGTTAATCTCTTAACAATTTTTTACAGGCATGGATCCTAATCCTAATAATGTGAAATGCGTTCTGAATGTGCTGTGTGACGCGTATGGTAATGGGCTTAGATTTGTTGTTTGAATGCTGAGAGTATTCGAGCAAAGTAAACAATGTTGTATCAGACTTTTAGCACCTCGATGTTGGATGTTATTATGGTTTCAGAGTCTTGGTTGAACACCTGTAACGTACGTAATCGAAATGTAATGAAATGTAATGTAAATTAAAAAGACACACAACCTCTCGTTTCGGTGGTTAACAATAGACTCACCGTATTTCCGTTGACCTGGCTGGAACTTTTGATTGAACTCCAGAATGCATTGCTTAACTTGCATTCTGGAATTCAGCTTGACCTACTTAGCCATGTCGCAATAAGTGCGGCCGGAAACTGTTAGTATGCATAATATTGATAAAGCAATAATATGCATAATAACAGTTATGCTTACTGGCATAGTAGGTAAAGGTGAAGGAACCAAATTTAGGTGTATAACATCCCTCCGCCGTTGGATAGTTCAAGCCAGGTCTCCAGAAATAGGTTTGTCTTCTTTTATTCATTAAAATGTTAAATTTATTCTAAAATAACAGATTAAATCACAATGTCTATTCGTTATTAATTCAAATCAAATAATATTAAACTAGAAACTTAAACACACAGACAAAACATTACACATACATTTATAGTGAGTAAAGCTTAACAATATTTCACGTAGTATGATTATGTGTAAATAATATTTTTTTTTTTTTTTTTTTTTAGTTTAGCTATGTATATTAACTCGAAATCTTATACAATATATATTGGCTTAAATATAACACTGAAAAATAGGCATTTGCTTATAAATCTACATAAGATGTCATATTCACATGTTTATTTTTAAAATTTTTTTTTTTTTTTTTTTATTCAGAACATGATTTTTGCTTGCTTTGTAGTAAGTATATGCGTTATGTGTACATACTAATCATTTCAATAATAAAAATAATTACATATTTTCGGAAGTATTTACGTTAATTTACATTTAAGTTGATATAATTCTACGATTTTAAATTAAATAACAGTTTTTTGAAAAGAATATTTTTTTTTCTTACACCCGAGCATAGGTGACTCCGTAGACTGTTGAACTTTTGTTGTCGGTCTGTACTGGTGGTGGTGGTGGTCGTGTTACGGGCGCTCTTCTTTTTGGTAGATAAGCTGGCATTTCTATCACTTCGGAATTCGCTATATATTTTCGTTGGGCCGGAATGGTTGGTGGTCCTTTTCGTAGACAGCGGATCAAAAATACTACTGCGGTTACTACTGCTACTAACGAAACGAAGGACATCATGGAATATCGATGAATACTCAGTTCCCAGTCCTGGCTGTCTGCTTTACGTTCTGCCTCCAGGCCGTCCCAAGATTGAATTAGATCGTCAATACTCTTCTTCCCTTCATTTAAAATATTGGCAAAATTTTTATGATTGCCAATTTTTATCGGAAGTAACTCTGGTACAGGTGCTGATTTCGAGACGCTAACTTTTCTCAACAGTGCTTCTTTGAGTCCTGAGTGGTCTACCATGGGCTGTTTGTACTCAGTTATTGCTTCAGCACGAAATTCATAAAACAGTTTGAACCCTTTTGCAATTGCTTCGCATGGCTGCTTCATTTGCAATATTCCCGAATCGCTCAGTGTTACTGCGTAATTTTGGGTTTCACACTTCACGTTCAATGACATCGTTTCCTTAACTTTGAAAAGCCATTCGTTGGCGGACGTCATCTTAAGGAATATCGCCTCCGTTGCGGGAATCGCAGCATATTTACAAGAGTTCTTAGATGATGGCGCGTGCTGTATAAGCTCTACCAGACACTCATTAGATCCCGATGTAAGGATGGGTCTTTCATGCCGACAAATAGCCGTCCTGGTGAGGGAACCTCCTGTCAATACCATTGCACATTGTGCGTACTCTGTTTCGCTCATGATGACAAAACGATCATGGTTTTCTGCTTCGGCAATGTACTCATGCTTGGTGTCTAGCACAAGGTCCCAGTTCTCGTTAAAGGATGTTGGTAGGGGGTATATTTTCTGGACCTTGTACCGAACATATTCGGGTAAAGGTAGTATAATTTTTACCATAAAATTTCCCCCGTCAAGGTACACCGAGGTTTTGGCGACTTGGTTTATTATGAGGGGGTTGTCCAACAAAAATCTTCCTTTACTCGTTATGTTCCGCAATAGTCCGGTGATATTTCCCTCGTCTAATACCAAAGGATGTATCTTATTTTGGTACAGGTCATCCAAAATTGAAAGTTCCAAGGATTGTCGGTTTTGGACTTCTAAAACTTTTGTGGTTATGACTGAAGTCATTGCAGTCGCTTCACTTGTCGCTTTCAGCATCGCGATTTCCTTGTTCGTGACTTGACTGTACGTTCGGAAAGTGGCACTAAGGTTACCCATGCTCACAGCCATATTTTCGATTTCGTCTGTCAGTTGTGAAATGGGTTTGGATAACGTGTCGAAGTTTGATTTCATGACACTTAACTGTCGGTGCATTAATTCGAACGAGCTCGCATCCTGTTTGTGGAGAACTTCCAACTGGTGGTAAACGCTCCTAGCATCTTTGCTATCCATAGTACCGAAGGCCCATTTTGAAAATCCTCCTATGAACTCCAGTGCGCGTTTTTGACGTTTAGCATGTGTAAGTTGTTTCATACGAAAGGCAGTTCGTCGTAAGTTGTCGATGTTTGTCTCAGTCTCTTGAGCGATCAATTGACAGTAACGTTTGAAATCGTCGTCCGGAATGCTTCTGCACAGGGTTTCCAGTTTTTGTTCGCACTTTTCCACCATTTGAATAACCATTCCGGAGTCCAGTGGTGTGAACTTCGTAAATATTGTCCACGTCACGTATCACTATAAAATACAGCATTTTCCACCGCTTCGAACACCACTGGTGAGGTCAGCTTCAGTTGTTGGACGTTGAATGGCTGTTAACTATTCGTCTGCCCGGGGTAAATGCTTATAACTAATAACGCAACTGCTACTAAATTTATATTAAGATTAAACATTTTATTTTAATTTTAATGCAACTATTGAAAAGTTGTTGCAAATAAGGAAACACTCTTTTTTTTTACAGTTTAAATTAGGTTAAGATATTTTTTTTTTTTTTTTTTTTGGTTCTTTGGGCTTCTTTTAGTGAATCCTTTTCTTCAAATTCTGGAAAGACAAAAAGAATTAATAAGACTGTACGGATTGATGATAATAAATTCTCATTAAAATTAGATCATAAATGATGGAAAGCTTTTAGCTGGTTGTTGTGAACCCGCTTCGTTTTTCTACCCATTTTAATGGTTGTGTTGACGTCACCTCTAACCGAAACTACCTCATAGGGTCCTAACCAAATTTGTGAAAACTTGTTTTTTCGAACAGGATTTCTAAGCAACACTTTTTGCCCTGTTGTAAAGGACGTGGGATTAACCTTTCGGTCATACTGTTTTTTCGCTGCTATTTTGGCTTTTTCTAGATTGTTTCTAGCTATCTCATGCGACCTTTGGAGTTGAAACCTTAACTGTTGCGGATAGTCTTCGATATTATATAATGGAGTAGTTTTACCTTTTAGATTTGTAGGCATAACAAAATCGAGGCCAAACAAACTGTGAAGTGGTGTCAGTTTGGTGGATGTATGCTGAGTATTATTATGGACATGCATAGCCTGCCTAAGCCATTGGTCCCAATTTTGGCTGTCATTATCAACAAAACTCCTTAGATATTCCGCTAAGGGTCTGTGACTTCGCTCTAGTGAACCATTGGCCTGTGGATGGTAGGCTGTTATATGGATTTTCTTGACTCTCAAAAGTTTACATGTTTCAGAAAACAGTTTTGAAGTAAAGTTAGATCCATTATCCGTTATGAGCTTTTTCGGTATGAGAAAACGTGTTATGATTTCCTCATAAAAGGCTCTAGCAACAGTGGCTGCTTCAGCATCCGGAATTGCTACACAAGCCATGTACTTAGTCAAGTCGTCTTGGAACGTTAAAATATACCTGTTTCCGGAATGCGTTAGTGGAAGGGGCCCTACCATGTCCATATATAGTTTTTCGAAAGGGGAACATGGAGTATCCGTTAATTCCATTGGCATCTTCGTTAGATTTCCAGATTTATTCTTTTGGCATTTTTCACAGTTCCTTATATAGCTTGCGACGTCTTTGTGCATGTTCTTCCATCGAAACTGACAGCGAATGCGTGCTAACGTCTTTGATGTTCCCTGATGTCCGCCAAGTGGAGAGTCATGGAAATCACGGAGAACTGTTAAAATATCAGCAGGATCCGTTAAAGTGACAACCCTTTTGTTTGGGGCAGTGACTATTTTGTCATTGAGTTGGTTATTATTTTCTTTCCTGTTTTTAGAGTCTTGTGATGACTTTAGATTGAATTCTAAGTCTCCTGAATTGTTAGCGTTAAGAGCTTTAAGTCCCGATTGAAATATCTTTCGGCATTTTTCATAGTCTGGTGTCTCATTGTATTCCAGAGCAGAGACGTATTTCATGAATTCCATTATTGGATTTGGCACTCCTCTGGGGTATAGTTTTTCCAAACCAGTACTTACATCTCTCATAAAAGTTTCCTTAGACTTCTGGACTTTAATGGGAACCTTAAGGACGTTTTCTTGTTCCCAAGGCAGCCTCACGCCTGACCAATCGATTAGATTATACCCAAGGATCTCAAAGTCTCCTCGCATTGTTGCTACTCCGAGATGTGCATCTCTAGATGTGTATTCAATTGTACCATTGTGCATTTTCTTTGGATCTGGCTTGAAATCCTTTTGGGTGTAGTGACTAGCTAAACCAAAGTCTACCAAATATGCTTGGGAAGCACCGCCTTTCCCATAGCCTAATAAGATGTTGGCTCCTTTTAAATCGGCATGGACATACGTTCGGCCGTGGATGTACTCATACACATCCAACATCTGTAAGGCAAGACGATAAATTGTGTGTTCTGGAATCCTTCTTCCGTTTTCCAAGAAAAGCTTCCAAATATCGTCTCCATAACGTGGCATTACAACGAAGCGATGTTTCACATCGTTAATGTCGTGTGATCCCTTACCAACTAGATAAGGCATCCCAAAAGATTTAAGTCCGCGCTGCTGTTTGAACTGTGTAATGTCTTCAGAACGAGCATTGTGCATACAAAAATGCATTTCAACAAACAACGTCCCGTTGCCATGTGGTTCAATTTTGACGACATATTCATAGTCGGACGGATTCTTTGGTGAACTCGATGCCTTACACGCTGAATATATTTGACCATGACTTCCCATGCCTATAGACGGTCCGATTTTCCATGATGTTTTGGACAAATCAGTTATTATTTCACCTTCAGGAATTTGTTCTGATATGGCATGGTCGTTCTTCTTTTCCTCTATAGGTACCTTTGTACTCTCTATGTTCAACTTGTCCTTAGAGGTTGTTTTTTGTTTAGGAGCCACAGTTGCTTTTGCTTGAATATTATCTTCGAACTGTCTTTGTTTTTGCCCTCGTGTTACAACCAATATATTATTTTTTTGAGGTTTTTTGTTCTCACTTATTTTTGCCTTGCTCCTAGTTTGTACAGCTTGTATTGGATGTGTATCTATTGGGATCCTACTGAGTGCATCCGCATTGCAGTTTGTTTTGCCCGCCTTATACATTATCTTATAATCATAATCCGACAGCTTATGATGGAACCTAACTAGTCTTGTTGTTGGGTCCTTAACATTAAAAACACCAATCAGGGGGCGATGATCCGTATAGATAGTAAAATTACGACCAAGGAGGTATGTTCGGAAATGCTTGCAGGCCCAAACTATGGCAAGCAATTCTTTTTCTATGGTTGAGTAATTTTTTTCGGCCTGATTTAAAGATCGACTAGCAAAAGCTATAGGTTTATCTTCACTAACTTTGCCCTGAGACAAAACGGCTCCCAAAGCTTCGTTACTCGCATCGGTTGTCAAGATAAACGGCAACGAAAAATCTGGATATATCAATATAGGTGGTGAGGAAATAGCTTTTTTAAGAAATCTAAATGATTTTTCGCAATCTGGGGACCATTGGAACACCTCCCCTTTTCTCAATAGCTTCGTGATTGGAGCGGCTATTTGAGAGAAATTGGGTATGAACTTTCTATAGTAGTTCGCAAGCCCCAAAAATGATTGTACCTGCTTTACTGTCTTTGGGGTGGGAAAATTGGAGACACATTGAATTTTTGATGGGTCTGGAGTAGCTCCGTTTTCAGAGCACACGTGTCCTAAATACGTTACTTCACGGCGAAGAAAATTACATTTTTCAATATTTAACTTCAGGTTGTGTTGCCTTAACTTAGCTAAAACGTTTGCAAGCTTTTCGTTGTGTTGTTCAAGATTTTTGCCATACACGACAATATCATCCAAATAAACAAAACAATCGATGCCATGCAAACCAGTCAGGATGTGATTCATGATCCTTTGGAATGTTGCTGGGACACCGGTTAGCCCAAACGGCATTCTATTGAATTCGTAATGCCCTTTGCTAGTGCTAAACGCGGTTTTTGCCTTGTCAGCCGGATCGATCATTACCTGGTGGTAGCCACTTGCCAAATCCAATGTGGTAAAAAATTGGCAGTGTCCCAATTGATCAAGAATTTCTTCGATTCTTGGTAAGGGAAAAGCATCTTTTATCGTTATTTCGTTTAGTTTTCTGAAATCCACAACGACCCTCCACCTTTTCTGACCTTCAATGGATTTCTTAGGTACAATAAGCAATGGTGAATTCCATGGAGATTTACTTTCCGAAATTATGTTTTGATCAAGCATCTCTTGTACTTGTCTTTCAATTTCTTTCTTATGAATCTCCGGAGTTCGATATTGCTTAGTGTTAATCGGTCCTTGGTCAGATTTAGTGGGTATACTGTGTGCTAAGACAGGTGTGAAGCTTAAGTTATCACCCTTCAGTAAGAAAACGTCATTAAATTTGGAGCATAATTTTTCTACTGACTCCTTCTCTTCCCTATTCAGGTTTTCATCTAACTTTAAGGAACTAATCAGAGTACTGACCCGTTCACTAAGCTGTTGTCTTGGAAAATTAGCCAATATTCTGTTTTCCGCACTCTGGTTAATAATTTTAAAGTTTTTGAAATTCGAATGCTTTGGAACAAAATTTCCGTCCAAACAGTAGTCTTGTGTGGTACAATTCATGATAGGAACATGGACGTAGCTATTGTTTGCTTTTACTATTGCATTTCCCAAGTAGATTCCGCAATCAATCTCTTGTGAATGTATTAGCAATTCATTTGATTTTGAGTTGGGAATATAAAGCTTAACAGCTGTTTGTGTCCGAGCTCCTATTTTGAACTTCTCTTGTGTTTCCTGTATTGCAGATATTTTAGAAGGTAAACACTTTAGAGGTAATTCGATTATAACTTCCCTTTTCCTATTAAATAATGTTATTCTTTTTGAAACAGCGTCGATGATTGTTTGATTCCATAGGATATCACGTCCTAGGATACCGTCAGCAGGTATTTCATCTAAACCATCGACAACGTTCCACTTAGTACAGAACTTATTGTTGGGGAATGATAAGGAAGTTTTGATTGTGCCTTTTGTCATACCTACTCCACCGAAAACACCACCCAGTTGCTTTGTTTCATTTATATTTATATTGGTAGCATTTTTTAATGAGCTTCTTTTTAGTAAGCTCGAGTCTGCTCCTGTGTCGACCAGAAGAAGTACCTTTTCGGACTTGGCCATTGACATAGGCAGCTCGACGAACACGTCATGCTTACGAAGATTCCTAAATGCATATAATATTTTTTTCTTACTTTTCGGCAAAGCATACTGGTTGAAACACTTCAAAACAAAACACTTAAAATAATCATTCAAAAAGTTATAGACGAATTTCACCTTTGAATAGCACTTACTCCAAACGAAACGAAGATTGAAAATCAGAAATAAGAAACCAAACTGACCTAGGTTTATTTTTGTCCCAGAAACTAGTGGCCTTGATTTCTGCTTCGTTTTACGAATCGACTCAAAAGTAAAGAAATTTAACTCCTCCGAGTCAATGTTTTGTGTTCTTTTTTCTTTTTGTCGATCGTTTAATACAGGCGCTAATGGCTTTACTTCGTCTACATTGCTTTTTTTTGCTTTGTTTTTTTTATTTTTCGTTGTTGATTTTGTGGAGAGCGAATTTTCTGGGGCACAATTTAGTGATTCAAATTGGCCCCCAGGGCGTTTCCCGACTGGTCTTTGAGGTAATTTCTCTTAGAGAAACAATCGTCCTCCACATGACCCACCCTAGAACACCACTTGCATTTGACTCTAGGCCTTTGACTTATTGTCTGAGTAGCTCGTATTTGTGAGCGGGGACAACTGTTTTGAGCATGCCCATAGTCCTCGCAAGTGTCGCAGTATGGCGTTCTTTTACGAATATTACAATCAACATAGCTGTGATTTTTCTTGCCACAGAATCCACAGGTTTTAATGGGATTTGCAGACCTTGTTGACTGTCTATTGCTGGAGTGGGGAGGGTCTTGAAAATTCTGGATGTATTGAGGTGTTTCATTATGTGTGATGTGTGAAGGATGTTGTGCGGGTTTAGATGTGTAGTCTTGTGTCACTTGAGGTAAATTGTGAGGTAGTGTAGTATAATTGTTAAAAAGATGAGGCATGGAAGGCATAGATGGATATGCTTGAGTCAGGCTATTGTAATTTTGTTGGAAAGTACCGGGAATTTGGTACATTGAGCTAATACGATCAAAAGGTAAGTTTGGTGTTGTTCCAACTCCCATATAGCCCATCGAGTTTGGCTGTAGTAGCAAGGAAGTTTTCAAGGCTTCCTCAGAGATTTCGTTGAGATCTTTGCTTTTGCTCCCCAGCATAAACTGTCGAAGAGCTTGATCGACTAGCCCTTTTTTAAAAATTGTCAACACCGTGTTTTCAACTTCTTTTTTGAGGCCTACTGACTCAGTTGCGGAATATCTTGAGTCAATAATCTCAACAGATGTAGCTTTCAGTTTCGCTAGACGTCTAGCGAACGCTTTTACATCTTCGCCTAACAATTGATGGCATTGTTTTAATTCGTTCATCACATTGTCCAGAGTTTTTGGCACTAAATAACTGTCTTTAAACAGTTTTGCCAAACCCTCTATTGTGTTCACATTGTTTGAACGAATTAACTCAAACGCATCGCCTTGCAATCGGGTTGAGATTAGAGACACTAAGATCCCCTCTTCTTCTGGCTTTACCATTTTCAAAGCCAGATCGCATGCGTTTAAGAATTCATGAACTCTTTGTGAAAGTTCATGATTTCTCTCCCCGTTGAATATGGGGACTAACCTTGAAACTACCTTGCTTATACTCTCAAGTGGCATTTCGCAATTTTCTTCTATTTCTACCTGAGTGATTTTATTTGATTTAAATACTTCTACAACTGTGGTTTGAACTCCTGTGTTGACCAGGTTTCTTTCCAGAGACGATTTTGGTGTAGAAGTATGTTGAGGAGTGAGCAACGGAATAAGGTGTTTTGAACTGTCAGGATAAGGTGATGATTTACCTTTTTCCCTTAGCTCCCTTTGAGTTGTTAAACTTTTGTTTAACTCAATAGTGAGCTGGTCTATTTCCTGGTCAGCTTCTTCTGTTGTTTTCAGAAGTTGTTTTTCAGCTTCCTTACGCCTAAACTCGCTCTTTTTAAGCTGTTTTCTAAGGTCTTCTGCCTCTTTAGCGTGGTTTTCTACTAGAGCGTGAACGGCTTTGACGTATTCGTTAACGATTTCGTCAGTCGATTCTACTCTAGTTAATTTACCCCACTGAGACGTTAGCTGAAAACTTACCAGTTTGTAAACCTCAGGATTCAAAATATCCCTTAATTCTGTGAAAAGAAATTCATTCACCGACTTTAATTGTCGTTGATTTTCTTTCTTTTCTTTTTTAAAATACTCTAATTCCTCTATTATATCGTTAAGTTGGGCTTCAACTTGGGTGCGGGCCATTAACTAACGCCAACCAACAGATCTAATTTTTTTTTTCTTTTTTAATTCAAATAAAATCAAACGACCACCTCAACTAAAGTTACTACGAAAAACAAATGAAAGAAACGAAACTTGACTAAGAACTTGACTTGAAAAACTAAACCGAGAGAAAAAAAAAATAAATAAAATTTATAGGTACACAACTTTGTCACTTATGATCTAAAAAATAAAACATAGGTACATACGTTAAAGTATACTCACCTGTATTTCTCCCTTTGTATCTACTTTTAATTGTTCAGATATACAGTATCAGTAGTATGTTTCAAGTTTCTTTCCAATTCTTCTTTTGGCAAGTTGATTTTGGTGTAACTTATTTTATCCAAGTTTAAGAAAAAACCAAAGGTAGACGACAATTAAATGAATCCACAGAGCACTGCACACAAAAATACGAGTATTTTCCTTCACTTTTCCAATCACTTTTTCAATCACGACAACGTACGATAAGGTGTTTTATTCAAATTAAAAACACAAATTACTTTTTTTTTTTTAAAGGTTCGCGAACCGGCTGCGCCAAATGTAACGTACGTAATCGAAATGTAATGAAATGTAATGTAAATTAAAAAGACACACAACCTCTCGTTTCGGTGGTTAACAATAGACTCACCGTATTTCCGTTGACCTGGCTGGAACTTTTGATTGAACTCCAGAATGCATTGCTTAACTTGCATTCTGGAATTCAGCTTGACCTACTTAGCCATGTCGCAATAAGTGCGGCCGGAAACTGTTAGTATGCATAATATTGATAAAGCAATAATATGCATAATAACAGTTATGCTTACTGGCATAGTAGGTAAAGGTGAAGGAACCAAATTTAGGTGTATAACAACCTATATTACTGATGCACTTGTTTGTATCCCCGGTTTTAAACTATTGTAATGAACACCCAACATTTATACCAATTTCCTAATCGAAAAGGTTCAACCGAAAACACAACTGGCAACACTATAATGGAATGGTATAAAATGACAGGCATTGCTTGTAAGCCAGTGTGTGTGAGTGTAGAGATTTTTGACAGCAAATGTGGAAACCATGGAGAAGAAACTGGAACGCTCTAGATGAGTGTTATTCTATATAAATAGGACCGCTGACGCAACGAGCAGTCAGTTTTGATTATAGAGTGATAAAGTTAAGAGTGAAATGTTGTTAACCAGTGATAGTCCAATAGTCGAGTTGAGTTCGAATAAAGTATAGATACTGAATAAAGTGGTAGAAATAAATAAAAAGTGAAGTTTTATTTTGCGAACTAAGCGCACGTTACATTGGTGTCAGAAGTGTAAATAAAACTTATTTGACTAGTAAAGTGTAAAAAAAAAAAAAGTGAAAAAAAAAAAAAAAAGAAAAATAATAATTATATACAGTGAAAATGGGTAAGTTGTTAGAAGAGCTCAACTGCATTGAGCTTAAAAGTGAGTTAGGTAAGCGAAATCCTTCTAGAGCGGGATCGAAAAATGAGCTCGTCCTGCGCTTGCACAATTATTTGGAACAGCAAGGGGAAGACGTTAACACTTTTGTTTTTGAAACAGAAGTGGAAGAAGAGAAAGTAAGTGAAAGTGTAGATTTTTCTAGTATGATGAAACTTTTGTTAGAACAGCGAAACGAGCAAAAGAAGGAACAGCAGAATGTTCTCGAACAACTGGAAGCACAACGAAACGAACAAAAGAAGCTGATTGAAGAGCAACGAAACGAGCAAAAGAAGGAACAACAGAATATTCTCGAAAGACTTGAGGCGCAACAGAATGTTTTGGAAGGTCAGAAAAACATTCTAGAAGGTAAATTGGGTAACATTGAGAAAAATGTATGTGCCCTAGACGAACGCGTTGAAGGTGTGGAAAAACAGCTTTCTGTTGTAGAGAATCGTTTCGAAATCGTAGAAACCCGATGTGATAAACAGTTCTCTGTTCTGACCAAGGAATTGGACCAGATTCGGAATATAGAAATTCGAGAGTCTGCTGGGGAGTTTGCAAAGAAAAAGGAGATGAAACCCCCAACATTTGATGGACAGTCTTCTTGGCCAGTCTACAAGAGACAATTTGAGGCCGCCGCGACAACAAATGGCTGGGATGACGAAGACAAGTACATTGCACTGACTCTTGCTCTTAGAGGACCAGCAGCTGAATTACTTCAAACAGTTCCAGCTGGTAAGAGTGGCGATTTCAGTTCTCTCGTGGCAGCTATAGATAAACGCTTTGGCGATAGCCACTTGAAAGAAGTCTTCCGAGTCCAACTCAATAACAGAGTCCAGAAAAGGGGTGAAAGTCTACAGCAGCTCCAAGCAGACGTCGAAAGACTGGTTCACCTGGCATACCCGGATGCTGGAGAAGAAATCATCAACCAGCTTGCTGTTGAGTCCTTCGTCCGTGCCATTTCGGATATAAATCTTCAGAGGTATGTGCGAACTGCTAGAACACGTACTCTTTCCGAAACTTTAGCATTCGCATTGACAATTGAAGCAGCAGAACAGGCTTCTCAGGGAGTACATCGACTTAGAGAAGCCATAGTCGAAGAGTGCTCTTGCCATAGAGCTGATATACAAAAGAACCAGCGGAGCGGACTAGCAAGATGTTGGAACTGCAACAAGACCGGGCACTTACAGCGTCAATGCCGACTACCACCAAATAAAGCCGGTTGTCAACATTGTGGAAGCAAGAGATCCAACCTAGAGCAAGGTAACAACAACACCAGCGTTGCCTATGAATCCAACTTCGAGAGGCAGAGGCGGGTTTCTTGTATCGATGGCCCCAGAACCACCATCCAGGTCTCCCAGACCAAACGAGACAACAAAAGTCTGACTGTGGAGACTACTATTAACGGGAACAAACATGTGGCTACCATCGACACCGGTGCCACAGCCTCCATAGTACGTCGAGACCTGGTAAAGACGACGTGGCTTCATAACACCAATAGCTACCGTCTAAGAACCGCAACGGGAGAAGCAGCAAGAGTATATGGAGAAGTGTGTCTTAAGATCCGACTGGCCGATCTAGTGTTTACTCATCAATTCCTGGTGGCAGATATATGTGACGAGTGCATCATTGGAATCGACTTTATGAAACAGCACGGAGTTATTTTGGACATCGGTAATCAGGTTTTGAAGTACCAAAATAAGGAACTTCCAATGACTTATTCGAACGAGAGTACGTCGACACTGAGGATTGTCATCACGGAAGATCTGATTCTGCCTCCTTCTTCTGAAGTGTTCGTTTGGACAAAACTGTAAGGTGAGTTTGGAAGCCTTCGATACCTAATGGTGGAACCAGACCCAGAGTGTTCCTCCCAAAGCGTCATCATTGGGAAAACACTAGTAGCACCGAAAAACAAAATGGTCCCCGTACGATTACTAAACACCAGACCGCACGATGTAAGGTTGAAGAAAGGAGAAGTCGTTGGACGTTGCGAATCGGTTGCAGCAATTACGAAGATCACAGACGAAGCCCCGAGAAAAACTTTAACTCCGGAGGAGCTCAAAACCATCAGAGCTAAAATACTGTATTCATCCAACCTTGATCACCAACAAACAAGGATGGCTGAAAATCTCCTACAAGAGTACACTGACATCTTCGCATCGGCAAAAGGGCAATATGGTAGGACACAGTTGGTGCAGCATCGCATCAACACAGGAGATGCAAGACCGATTCGTCAGCCCGCAAGACGCCTTCCACTGGCCAAACAAGGTGAGGTTGAGGAAATGATAACAACAATGAAGAAGGACGGTCTTATCGAAAATTCCAAAAGTCCTTGGGCGTCACCAGTGGTTCTAGTGAAAAAGAAAGACGGAAGCACTCGTTTTTGTGTGGACTACCGAAGGCTGAACGATGTGACTAAGAAGGACAGCTATCCTCTGCCGAGAATCAGTGATACCCTGGATGCCATGGAGGGAGCCCAGTGGTTTTCGACGCTGGACTTGAAGAGTGGATATTGGCAAGTTGACATCCACCCTGATGATCGGGAAAAGACGGCGTTTTCTACAGGTAATGGGCTCTGGCAGTTCAAAGTTATGCCGTTTGGGCTATGCAACGCTCCGGCAACATTCGAGCGTTTGATGGAGTGCGTTCTTCAAGGACTGACGTGGAAAGCGTGCCTTGTCTACTTGGACGATGTCATTGTTTACGGGAAAACATTTGACCAACATTGCAAGAACCTAAAAGCCGTGTTTCAGAGACTTCGAGAGGCTAACCTTAAACTGAATCCGGAAAAATGTGCACTTTTCAAAACCGAAGTTAAGTATTTGGGACACATCATCTCTTGCCAAGGAGTGAAGACTGATCCTGAAAAAGTTGACTCCGTCAAAAATTGGCCAACACCACAGGACAAACATCAACTCCGAAGCTTTCTTGGTCTTGCCACATATTACCGACGTTTCGTTAAGAACTTTGCTGGAGTTGCAAAGAGTTTGCATCAGCTCACCGAAAAAGGGAAGCAGTTCAAATGGTCAGGTGAGTGTGAAAAATCTTTTCAGGAACTCAAATACCGCCTCTGTAACGCTCCAGTGCTGGCACATCCAACACCTGGCAAAACATTCATCATCGACGCAGATGCAAGCAACGTTGGAATCGGGGCGGTACTATCCCAAGTGCATGATGGCGAAGAGAAAGTGGTGGCATATTATAGTAAGGTCCTCTCGAAGCCTGAAAGAAACTACTGCGTGACCAGAAGGGAACTGCTGGCTCTTATCTTGGCAACAAAGCACTTCCATAAGTACATCTATGGACAGAAATTCCTTCTGCGGACAGACCATGGTGCTCTGAACTGGCTGTTGAACTTCAAAAATCCAGAAGGTCAAGTCGCAAGGTGGATAGAAAGACTGCAGACTGATGACTACCAGATTCAACACCGCAGAGGAAAGCTGCACTCCAACGCCGACGCATTGTCCCGAAGACCTTGCAAAGAGGATTGCAAGCATTGTAGGCGACAAGAAAACAAAGAAAATATTACCGCTCAGCGACTAAGAGCTGACCCCATATGCGGATGGAGCAATGAGGAAGTGAGGACCGCTCAACAGGAGGATCCAGATATCGAACCCATTCTCGCATGGAAAGAAAATGAAGAGAAACCTGAATGGGGAGACATTTCTGACCGGAGTCCAGTTCTCAAAGCCTATTGGGCACAGTGGGACTCACTATATGTGCAAGAAGGTGTCCTCAGGCGAAGATGGGAGTCCGTTGACGGTAAATCATATGTGATGCAGCTGATCGTACCGCAATCGAAAGTCAGTGAAGTTCTTCGGGAGATGCACGACGGACCTTCTGGAGGTCACCTGGGAGTTAACAAAACACTGGAGAAGGTGCGACATCGGTTCTACTGGTTACATGCTAGAGACGACGTGGAGAAGTGGTGCCGAACATGTGACAAGTGTGCTTCAACCAAAGGACCTGGTAGGAAGATTCAAGGTAAGATGCATCAGTACAACGTTGGATCGCCTTTTGAGAGGATTGCAGTAGATGTGGCTGGGCCTTTTCCAGAGACCAACGCTGGAAACAAGTACATTCTGGTTGTAATGGACTATTTTAGCAAATGGCCTGAGGCGTATGCCATCCCAAATCAAGAAGCCAAAACGGTAGTCGACCAGATTGTGCTTAACTGGGTAAGTAGGTTTGGCGTACCTATGGAACTCCATTCCGACCAAGGGAGGAACTTCGAGTCAAACATCTTCCAAGGAGTGTGCGGACTACTTGGCATCAAGAAGACCAGAACCACACCGCTTCATCCACAATCTGATGGGATGGTTGAAAGATTCAACCGGACCTTGAAAGAACACCTCACCAAGGTCGTAGGCGACTACCAAAGAGACTGGGATAGGCACGTACCGCTATTCCTGATGGCCTATAGAAGTGCCGAACATAGCTCGACAGGACAAACACCATCTGACATCCTGTTCGGGAAAACCATGCGGCTGCCCAGCGAACTTAAATTTGGATGCCCCACAGAGGAGCCACAGGACACGAACGAGTATGTGGATGACCTCAAGGAGAGAATCGCTGACATCCATAAAAGAACAAGGGAACGGATGAAAACCTACAGCGACCGGATGAAGACACGGTACGACACAAAAGCGACAACGGCAGGATTCCAAGCAGGAGATCGTGTGTGGCTTTATAATCCTCATCGTCAAAAGGGATTGTCACCGAAACTTCAGCAGAACTGGGAAGGTCCTTATACTGTTGTCACGAGGATTAACGACGTGGTTTACCGCATCCAAAGAGGATTAAGAGGCAAGTTAAAAGTAGTTCATTGTGACCGGCTGCATCGATATAGTGGCGAGGCTGCAGATGGAATTATTCGGGACGAACAATCTTAAGGAGGGGGCAGTGTAATGAACACCCAACATTTATACCAATTTCCTAATCGAAAAGGTTCAACCGAAAACACAACTGGCAACACTATAATGGAATGGTATAAAATGACAGGCATTGCTTGTAAGCCAGTGTGTGTGAGTGTAGAGATTTTTGACAGCAAATGTGGAAACCATGGAGAAGAAACTGGAACGCTCTAGATGAGTGTTGTTCTATATAAATAGGACCGCTGACGCAACGAGCAGTCAGTTTTGATTATAGAGTGATAAAGTTAAGAGTGAAATGTTGTTAACCAGTGATAGTCCAATAGTCGAGTTGAGTTCGAATAAAGTATAGATACTGAATAAAGTGGTAGAAATAAATAAAAAGTGAAGTTTTATTTTGCGAACTAAGCGCACGTTACACTATTTAGAAGTGACAGGAAAGATAGGGTTGGAGGAGGAGCATGTATATACGTACGTGAAAGTTTGATGGCGTCTTTAATTTATGTTTCAACTTGTAGTAATATTGATTTTGTTTGTGTTGAAATTAAGAGTTCGGTTGACAAACTGTTGCTAGTTGCTGTATATTGTCCACCCCTTATGTTTAGAGAGGAATGTATTTTGGAGCTTGAAGAAACTTTGTTGCGACTGAGTGCTAAATATAAGGATGTCTTGATTGGAGGTGATTTCAACGTAAACTTTTGATTAATAGTGTCTCCACGCGTCTTTTTACTCACTTCTGTGATAAACTCTGTCTTTCGGTAGTGAATTGTCAATGGCCAACGTGTTTTAAGTCATATACGAACCCTTCACTACTTGATATGTTTTTGACTAGTTCCAAACATAAAATTTTAGGTAATGACCAAATACGCCCTACGTCAGAGTTTATCCTCGATTTCATTTTTTGCGCTTTTCATTTAGATCTTATCAGACCTAATCCGATAAAAACCATTAGGTATAGGTGCTATAGAAATTTTAGCTATGACAACGTAGCGAATTCCTTCAATCGATCGGAATGGGATGAGATATTCTATTTTCATGATTTTAATGCTAAGGTTGCTTTGTTTAATAACTTAGTTATGAGCTTATTTGATGCTTATGTTCCAACTGTAACAAAACAAGTAAAGAGAAATCAATGCCCATGGTTTACAAACGACATTAAGGCTAGGTGTCCCTTGCATTTTTCGTTAAAATTTGAAAGGTGCGTTGACTTATTGCTTCATAACTTTTGCAATTTTCTTGATAATTTGATGAAACAAAATGTATTGTAAAGATGATAAACACACAAACATTTGTGTATCATTCAAATGCTGAAAGTTATATAACTAGAAAATATATATGCAACTAACCTCCGAGCGTTTTATTTTTTTCAAATTTTGTCTCCTTATATGAAAAAAACCTTCGTCAATTTGTTGTAATTTTTCGGTTTTCAGCATACTCTTATGGTAATAACTTTGGCGTTTATTAATATTTTTTCATGAAATAAAAAGGAAGTAGTAGGAAATAATAGACATCAGGCGCATCTTATAAAATCATTGGTTATAGTTTTAAGTGTTTTGAAACAGTTGTTGGTGAAACTGCCTATTTTTAGCTTATAAAGCATGGGGCAAGGCGTGGGTGTTTTCAAGTACATATATATATACATTTTTTTGAAGGTAATAAAGCTCCTGAACTAACTTGCGAGCCCAAAATCAATATTTTTTTCTCCACACCGCTAAAATTCTACTTCAATAAAGTCATATTTGCAAACGATTTTTGTAAAACGAGAAGCCAAAAGAACCTCAATTTTTTGTTGGTATTTTTCTTTGATATAATCTTAATTAGTCTCAATAAAGAAATATACTATTGTGGTCACAGAATTTGGAATATTAATTCTAGAAAAACTGTATACTTTGGGTTTTTTACTAGAAAAACTTGCTTAAAAACATATATACATATGCATTTCAGTTCGAAGCAAATCCGCCACCAATTTTAGCGCCGTTTTCTCTTTTTTTGGTCTGTTCTCTGTGATTTGGAAAAGGAGTATCGCTCAGATGATCTTATGCGTTATGCATTCCCTCATACATATCATCTATATTCTATACCTATGACCATATTTTGTGATCTTTTGTGCTATTCATTTCTCATTACAAACTGTGTGCCTGTTGTTTTTTTTGGTGGTAGCAGTAGCTTGCATTGTAAAAAAAAAGTTTGAAATGACGAAGGATTGAAAGAAACGGACATAGGCAAACGCACAAAGGGAAATGAATTCCTTGGTCAAAAGTGTACGCAACTTGAGTGTGAGAGAGTGTGTTTCTTTTTTTTCTTCAGCTAAAATTTTGTATTTGACTAGGTAGTTATTTTGTGTTTGAGAACTTCTATTGTTTTGTTGATGACATAACGCGGTTGGCATGAAAATGTTTCATATTGTGCATGTGGGAAGGCAAGCAGAGGGTGGATAAGTGTGGGTAGGAAGTAAGTACTTATGTATATCTATGAAAATACATGTCCG
This sequence comes from Melanostoma scalare, assembly GCA_949752695.1. Lineage (NCBI taxonomy): Eukaryota > Metazoa > Arthropoda > Insecta > Diptera > Syrphidae > Melanostoma > Melanostoma scalare. Next base: position 94,682,800 of record OX456986.1, read on the forward strand.
GATGTTTATGGGCATTTAATTGCAATTCAGCGTCTTCTTTATCTTAACATAGCATAAAATAAAGTCGCTTTCTCTGTCCCTATGTCCCTATGTATGCTTAGATTTTTAAAACAACGCAACGGATTTTGATGCCGTTTTTTTTAATGAATAGAGAGATTCAAGAGGAAGGTTTATATGTATAATACATGCATATTATAGCAGAGAAAAGCCAAGAAATTTAAAGTTTTGTAATGCGATGTCATAACAAACATATTTATTAAAAATATTTACTTTTACTTTTACTTCAATTTTATAATTTTCAAAATCGGTTTGAAACTCGCACGAAAAGCAAACTATTTCTTAAAGCATCGTAGTTTATGTTGAAAAGAATAGGTATCTTTTGTTTTTGTTTTTGAATGGTAAGTATTCAGATATTTTTTACTTACTGCGGCACATACTAATAATATGGCAATTCGTACATAGGTAATCATTCATATAGAACTAAGAAATTTTTGTTCAAGTCTGGAAGACGTCGGCGTTCGAGCATAGGTCGTAGTATAGTGAATGCCAAAAGAGTACGTTCAGCAAGAGATGAAGAATCGTCAACGGAACGTGAGGCTCGCCTCAGTCAGGCTCTTGCCTGACATTGATAACATAAGTTCAAAGACAATATCTTGGTTTAAAGAAAGAGCGATTCTGTCACCAACTAACGAACAAAATACGAAAATATACTACTCGGTCGATACTGTTCTCGATTTGGAAGAAGCTGTTCATTTTCCTACAGAATTTCTAAACTCTTTGAACCCATCAGGACTCCCTCCACACAAAATGGTGTTAAGTAGGTTGTCCAGTTATTTTATTAAAATAAGTAAATAAATAGGGTGGCGCAACAGAGAGAGGAGCCCTTGGGCCTACCGCATTTCTCACAACCATGCCTTGTGAGGGAATGGAGGGGACCTACAATTTTCTGCCGGTTCCGAACGGCTAATCGAGAAAGCGCTTTTCATGGCAATGAATACTAACGGAGGACTTGCCAGTTCCTCGCGAAAGGCGATACCCGTGGAAAAACATTTTTGCCTCTGTTGGGACTCGAACCTCTGGATTAACAGGCGGACATGCTATCCTTCACACCACGGGTACCACCTGTTATTTTATTAAGAAACCTGAATTCACCAAAACTTTGCAATGGCACGCGTTTGCTGGTAAAATCACTGAAAACTTTCATAATAGAGTGCACAATACTCACAGGATGTGGTACCGGAGAAAATGTATTGATTCCCCGAGTCCCTCTGATACCATCGGATTTACCCTTCCAATTTAAACGCTTGCAATTTCCGGTGAAGACATCTTTTGGAATGACCATTAATAAATCGCAGGGTCAAACCTTTAACGTTGCAGGCTTAGATTTGAGTGTTGACTGTTTTTCACATGGCTTGTTTCTGAGCAAATTAAAAATAAAACAAACTAATTTTATAGTGGAAAATATTAATCAAAAACCACTTCTATTCAATTTTATTTGACTACAATAAATCAACTTTCCCTTTATAATGTTTCGTCTTTCCCTTAATAAAACTAGGTCTTTCCTTCGCTCTGTTTGCAGTATAACTCCCCTCTTTAGATCAAAACTCATGTATTTATAGGAAAACTTTCAATATGAATAATTATCGATCTTTTTAATCATCGAACGCGAGAGTTGCCAGCTCTCGTCGTTCGATACAGTCCCGGCGAAAACCTACGGTTTTCCATCGTCAATATTCGATAATCATACATTTACTCCTGCGTTGGAAGGATGCAGATCTTCTGTACCGGCCTTGTCAGCTGATTGGTTGCCGTAGTTACTACCACATTCCTAACAAGTCCGTCCTTACTCCGAATCAGCTTCGAGATGCGCCCCAACGCCCACGCAGATGGTAGGAAGTTCTCACTCTTCATTATGCACAGCTCTCCTTCCTGCAATCCATATTTCTCTTTCCGCCATTTCTTTCTTTCGAATAGAGTAGTCAAATACTCTTCTTTCCACCTGACCCAAAAATGGGCAAGCATAGTCTTTGGGTCATTCCATTATCGCGGGTGCAACATTTAGACGCCTGTTTTAGTTTAACCTAATAAAAAAAAAAAAAAAAAAAAAAAAAAAAAAAAAAAAAACATTTTTAATTTCATTAGTCTATGAAAGACTACATTTTAATATGTTTATTTTATATTAATTAACAAATTTTTTAATATAGTACTCGAAAAGCTAGGAGAAAGGTTCAAATTGCCATCGCGGGTGCAACAAGTTTGGCCCAACCTTTCCAGATCACAAACAAAAAACACATAAATCTGTTAATTCTTACATATTTAATATATTATGCCTTAATGTTTTGAAATATATTAAAATAACAAAGAACATAAAATAAAAACTCTAAACAAAACAAAAATAAACAATGAATTATTATTTTTTTCAATAATTGCGGGTGCAACACTAAATTATCGCGGGTGCAACCAGTCTAATTTAAGTGAACATAAACATCAATTTTACTTATATAGGAACCAAATAAGAGATCAAATAATATTAATTACTAACAGTTATACTTTTTTTGTCGTTTAAATTAATTATTTCTTTTGAAATACGTCATCGATCGATAATATCGATAATTTAGTGTTGCACCCGCAATTATTGAAAAAAATAATAATTCATTGTTTATTTTAGTTTTGTTTAGAGTTTTTATTTTATGTTCTTTGTTACTTTATTATATTTCAAAACATTAAGGCATAATATATTAAATATGTAAGAATTAACAGATTTGTGTTTTTTGTTTGTGATCTGGCACCCGCGATGGCAATTTGAACCTTTCTCCTAGCTTTTCGAGTACTATATTAAAAAATTTGTTAATTAGTATAAAATAAACATATTAAAATTTAGTCTTTCATAGATTAATGAAATTAAAAATGTTTTTTATTTCATTAGGTTAAACTAAAACAGGCGCTGTAAAAAATATAGAATATAATATAGACACACATATTAAATATATATCATCAATCGTCTTCAGCATATATTATTAGTAAAGGTATATCAAAACAAGGAAATTTATAAATTAATCACCCAAAAACGTTACGTGAAAAAAAGTTGCACCCGCGATCTCAAATTGAGATCGCGGGTGCAACCAATTTAAGTTATCGTTAACTTTAACCTTACACTCATTGCACTCTTAAAAACAAATAATTTAAGTTTGGTTTTGATTTCTTCTTACTTTTGGAAAGTTTCAAAACGTTAGCTCTTTATTTTTGTGGAAAAAGTAAACTTTTATATCTTTTGCATCGCGGGTGCAACAAATTGACAGTGTATTCTAGCAATCAATTGTTCTTAATAAATAACAACAAATACTTACATTTTTTGACAGACGAAGATAAATGAATATTGCCACTTCAAGCTTAGCTGGTAAAACATAACCTCAAACTGTCAAGAACAACTGTTTCGCGCCAGTGTTGCTAGTTATGATTTCACAGTTTATACCAATTCTTCGGATGGTAATATTTTCAAACGCGCCAAAAAAGAAGATATGGTATAAAATCAAATAAAAATAAATTGATTATTATACTTAGACTTTCTTCTTTGCACTAATAAAAAAAAAAACAACAAATAGCGTTATTAAAAAAACCATGTCGGAAGTCATCTATAGCGGAATCGAAAATTTGAGTTTGGCAAATTGCCAGTGGTGAATGGTAACAGTAATACCAATGGTTCACCGACTAAAAAATGTCCCGGCGTTAACGCCTGTAGATCATTTGGATCGTCGCTGATAGGGTTTAGCGGCCGAGAATTCGGAATCGCCTCTACCCCGGTAAGCAAAGTTAATAATTGCTCATAAGTCAAAATCTTCGCGCCAATCACTCTCGTCAAGTGGAACTTCATTGATTTGACCGCTGCTTCGTATATGCCCCCTGATGTGGCGCTGCAGGAGTCATAAACTTCCATTCCGTCCCTTTTCTTCCTAAGAAGTCAAGGGTTTCTTTCCCATGCCAAGTCTTTCTCGCTCTTTCCAGTTCTTTCGCGGCTCCGACAAAGGCCGTGCCGTTGTCACTGTAAATTCTCTCGCATCTGCCCCTGCGAGCTATGAATCGTTCATAGCAGGCAATGAACGCTACCGAAGTAAGATTGGATACTACATCGATGTGCACTGCTCTTGTCTTAAGGCAAACGAAAACCGCAACCCAGCACTTCTGCCTTATGATTTGTTGACCAGCTCTGTCTATCATCTTTATCTCGAAAGGTCCTGCGTAGTCTACTCCAGAATGTAGAAACGCCTTTCCCGGGGTTACTCTTTCCTCTGGTAGATCGGCCATCAATTGTGTTTCGAAACGATGATTGTATCGAACACATACCAGACATTTATGCAGAAACATTCTCAATTCATTCCTAAGTCTCGGAATCCAATATCTTTCCCGTATGTGCTGCATCATAATCTGAACCGCCCCGTGCTTTGTTGCTCTATGAGCACTATCCATAATCAACCATGCTAATCGTGACCCTCTAGGTACGATTGCTGGGTGTCGTCTTTCATATTCTATCTTTGCTTTCTCCAGTCGTCCTCCAACCCTTAATATACTCTTATCATCTAGTATGGGCTTCAAGGATTCAATATTGCTTTTCTCTGGTAAGCACCCGTCTTTCCTTAAATGTGCCATGTCTTTCCCATACTATCTTTCCTGTTCCTTCGATAACATGTAATCAATTGCCTGACTCTTCTCAACAGATGTCAGCTGAATACATATTCCTTCTTTTCTTTCCATTAGACGCTTAGAGCGTTTATACCTCTTTCCGTATTTCCTTTCCTCTTCCTTTTGTTGCTTCATATTCGTTTTTAGTGAATTGACAAAGCGAAATATAAAACCTATTATATTGATTGCTTTTTCCAGCTTGTTTGCATATTCGGTCACTGAAACACTTTTTCCATCTTTCGTACGTATCGATAATGGTTCCGTGTATGTCATTACCGCGAGCACTCTCATCTCATCCCTCCCCCATCTGCAACATTTGGCACAAAATGTTCAGATTTCCAACTTGATCGCGGTTGCTGTAACCAATCTGGCCCGCACAGCCAAAATTTGTTGTCTACTAATGCTGAAGGTTTGATACCTCAGCTTAACAGATCAGCAGGATTGTCTTTCGTACTCACATGCCTAAATTTTCTTACCTCCGTATTTGTCTGGATGGACGAAACTCTATTTTCTACAAAGGTTTTGAGACTGCAAGGCAACTTGTTAATCCAATGCAGTGTGACTAACGAGTCTGTCCATAAGTTATATTCGACGTCTTTCCATTCCATCGTATTGATCACACTAAAGATCAATCTTCCCAAAAGCTCCGCTGCGGATAACTCCAGCCTCGGAATCGTTACTGTCTTCAACGGCGCTACTCTCGTTTTTGCTACGAGAATATTCGTTGCTGTCTTTAAATTCGGACATTCCGTCCTGACATAAATAAGCGCCCCTTATGCTTTCTCCGAAGCATCGGAGAAGCCATGCAATTCTTTCCGAACGACCGGTGATGTGCCCAACCATCGATCGATTCTAATCTTCTCCAGAAATATTATGTCTTTCCAAAAGTCTTTCCATCTTTTTTGTAACTCTCCCGACAATTCTTCGTCCCAATCTACATTTAACCGCCATATATCTTGAATAATGATCTTTCCAGTTATTATCGCCGGTGCTATGAATCCATTTGGGTAGTACAGCTGCGCAATACAACCGACAACTTTCCTCTTGGTCATTTGCTCTATCGCTGGTGACTTCACTAGGAATGTGAATTGATCCTTCTCCAGAAGCCATTTTAGCCCCAGAATAGAAGTCTTATCGTCATCCTGAAATACTACCGATGACTCTTCTCGTAATTCATGCTTTTCATCAGAAGTCTGGAATTTGACTTCCACTTTCTCAACTCAAAACCTGCACCTTTAAGCACAAGGTCGATCTCTGCCGACAGCGCTATTGCTTCTTCTTCGGAATCCGCACCTGTCGTACAGTCATCCATGTAGAAGTCTTCCATGATTGCCTTTGCGGCTCTCGGAAATTTCCTCTCTTCGTCTTTCGTACACTGCATAAGCGCTCTTACAGCATTGAAAGCTGAAGAAGTCATTCCATAGGTAACGACAGTTAACCAGTATTCTTTCAATCTTTCCTGTGGGTTCTCTCTCCAAAATATCCTTTGCAGGTCCCATTGCTCTCTTGCCACCTTAATCATTCTAAACATCATCTTTATGTCTGCGTTTATCGCAATTCTGTGGCGACGGAAACGCATTAAAATGTCAACCAGATCTTTCTGTAAATTCTCTCCGTTCATCTGCATTTCGTTCAGCGAAATTCCCTTGCTCGTCTTAAAACTGGCGTCAAAAACGACTCGGAATTTCTTCGTCACACAATGATGTGGTATGTGATAGACGATCTCTCCTTGGACTTCACCTTCGATTGGTCTCATATGCCCTAGTCTTTCGTATTCTCTCATGAAGTCAATAAACTTCTCTTTCAATTCACTATCGCCACATAATCTTCTTTCTAGCGCGAAGAATCTTTGTTTGGCTATCTGTTCGGTATTGCCTATGCCTTTTCCAAGTTCCTTTTATGGAATTGTAACTATATATCTTCCTTCCTTATCGCGCTTGTATGTCTTGATAAAATTTTGTTCAACTTGCTCCTCCTCTTTCGTTCTCATAGACGCAAACCCAATTTCGTCCATAGACCAGAATCGCTTGAGCAACTCATGCAGTTGATTGTTATCTCTACAAGCTAAAAAGGCTTGTTGACCATCATCTTGGGCTTTTAATCTGTCCTGCTCACCGAGAACAATCTTTCCAAAAGTCGTATCCATACATAGGACCCCACATCGATGCCGCCCTTCCACTGAAACCAACACCTCAGCCAGGAATTTGCACCCAAGTAGTAGTTCGATGCGACCCTCTTTCCAATATTGCGGATCGGCCAGCAATCAATCCTCAAATATGTCTTTCTCTACATCGATCGCATTGTGGCTTAGCCGCCACTGACTATCCTTTGGCAACACCCAAAATACTTGCTCGATTGAATCTACGTCTTTCGTGTCGAACCAAGGAAAAATCTTGAGAACGACCTGATGTTTGATATGGAAGGGCTCTCCTTCTATACCAATAATCTTTCGTGTTACCTGCATTGGTGGAAGCAACAGTCTTTCCCATAACTGATAAGAAATCAAATTTGGCTGGGCTCCAGTGTCCAAGAGTGCCCTGAACGGCCCAAATTTCTTTCCATCAATTTCTATTCTTACCTGTGCCGTTGGAGTCAAAACTAAACCTTCTCTTTCCTTATCAATAAAATAATTCGAATAAACCAATGAACATTCTTTATATTATATATATTATTAAAATTATCCTATGAGGCAACACTGCCTTCATTGGATAATGACTCACGTCTTTCCCATCTATTCTCTCCTACTGTCTTTCCTTCTATCTTTCCGTCTTTCCCGTCTCCTCCCACTTGCACGCCGTCTCTCTGTCCAACCTTTCATGGAGCATGTGCACTATTATTACGTAACAATGTTCAGTTGGGACTCCCTGCCCTGCCAGCTGCCGCAATGTTTCGTGGGTGATGTTCGACATCTTCTGCAACTCGCCTGCCTTAGGAAGGCCCTGCAGCATCGGCAACTTAAATAGCTTCCTCAGCAGCTCGCGGCATGTGGCATATTGCCGGTGGTACATTTCGTTCATCCTTTTCCAGGCCTCGTTGTAATTTTTTTCGGTCAGCTGCCACTCTCCCAGAGTTCGAGCAACCTTTCCGACCAGCGACGCTCTCAGGTACGAGAATTTGTATGCAGGAGATATCCGGTCATTGTCGTGGACCGCCGCAACAAACCTGTCGCGAAACCCTTGCCATTTCGTAATCTCTCCGTCGAATTGCCCCCATGTATTGTTCACATCCTGCTGGGAGAATGGCAGGTTCACTTGCACCGAAATAGGCGGCGCGTCTTTCCGTCTTTCCTGACTTTCCAACTCTGTCCGTCTTTCCTTAAGCGCGGCCGAGGCCGCAAAATATTTTTCCTCCGCCTCGGCGGCCTTCCTCTCTATCTCCGCCAATCGGAGCACTTCCTCTGTCTTGGCGATCTCCTTTTCGCCCGACTTCACCTGTCGCCATGCGTCCTCGAGCGCTTCTATCCTCACCTTGATTGCTTCCAAGGTGCTGGCGGCGAGCATCTCCGATTCCACGAATGCCACCATGCGGAACATGGCATTGCATCCTGCCTTAAAGGTGTACTCGTGATTCTCCTTTTCCATTTTCTTTCCAAATTTACGTCTTTCCAATTTACGTTTTCTTTCCTTTCTCTTACTCACATAAAATTTGTAACAAATTTGCGTCTTTCCAATTTAACTTATGTTTTCTTTCTGCTGGCTTTCTCACCAAACTATCTTTCCAAATCTTCAAATCTTTATAATATAGTTCTTATTAATTGTTTTTGTGTTCGCACTACTTCTACTACTAGCGATCGCTAATAATTTGCATTTACTCTACTATTCTACGTTTGACTTGTTTTTCAACAACAAAATTTACTTTCTTTTAAATTCTTCACTTAAAAAAAAAACACTTCTGATGTTTATTGCCCGGCACACGACAAACTAATGAATGCCACTCACAGCAGCAACAACCAACAGAAGCAACAGGCAATGGCATGCATATTTCTTTTGCACCCCTTTTCGCATGTATAAATCTATGTAATCGCATATTTGCTTGCTCCCTTTTTTTTTTATTCATTAAAATATTGCAGAGAAGTAAGCAAAAGAAAAGAATCGAACGAAAAAGAAGCGTTACCTGAGGATGAGTGTGTTGTTATTTTCTTGTTTCGTTGCCACGCAAATGGCAAATATTCATTCTGGTCTCTCCTCAATTGTCTTTCGTCTTGTGTATCTATATGTGATGTGTGTGTACCCTCTGTTATTATAAAAAATGCTGAAATAAAAATTCTTTCGTCGCGAGTCGCGACCACAGCCGCGCTGTGTTAAACTTTTTGTATGTCTTTCCGTGTGTTGTTCGTTTGTTATTTTTTGTTGCGTACATTCAGACCGTGTGTACGTACGTGCCTTATGTAGTATTGTTTTAATGAGTAGCGGACTGTACTTTCTTTCCTTCTATCGCTTTTGTATTTTATTATTTCATTTTGTACTTACATGTTCTCTGAAACTTTCCGATTTTGCGTTCTTATTTGTAACTTCTTTCCTTATGTATATCCACCGGATCCATCTGCGGCTCGTTATGGACCAATGTTTCTGAGCAAATTAAAAATAAAACAAACTAATTTTATAGTGGAAAATATTAATCAAAAACCACTTCTATTCAATTTTATTTGACTACAATAAATCAACTTTCCCTTTATAATGTTTCGTCTTTCCCTTAATAAAACTAGGTCTTTCCTTCGCTCTGTTTGCAGTATAACTCTCCTCTTTCGATCAAAACTCATGTATTTATAGGAAAACTTTCAATAGGAATAATTATCGTTCTTTTTAATCATCGAACGCGAGAGTTGCCAGCTCTCGTCGTTCGATACATGGCTAACTGTGTGTCGCTCTTTCAAGAGTAACTTCCAGAGAAAATATGTTTTTAATTTTATACCCTAACGAAGCCATAGCGGGCCGCTGTGTTTTTATATACAACGTTCACAGTTTTTCTGTAGGGTATTTAGTATCAGCATTGTACCCGTGCAAAGCCGGGGCGGGTCGCTACTCAACTATCCAACCCTGGGGAAAGTTCAATGAACAGACCTAATGATGGAAATAAATAAGTATAAACCTAGAAATTTTCAGGCATTCTTAAACTTAGTCTTCTTAGTTTTCGTTTCTTGACAGTTTTGTGTTAACAACGCTTTGAATAAGTTAAACCCGAGCAACGCCGGGTGGGTCAGCTAGTTTCTGATAAAGAAGGAACTTTTTTGTATTTGAAAATTCTTTCAATTGAATTTAAAATACATTATACATTGAGAGTTACAGTGTAATTTTCTGTAAATTGTGTTGTGCTGATTGGTAGATACATGTTGAATTTCAATTGGTATATTATATTAAAATATTCGTGTCTAATTTGGTTTATTCGTGCTGTTGACAAAATTTCAGCCCATTCATTCAACATAACAAAACTTGTAAAAATGTCTCAAAAATCGTTTTAAAAGAAAAAATTATGGAAGGTAATTATTCATAAGGTAGATTATTCCTAGAGAGATGGAATTCCTTTTTTTTATTTTGAAAAAAAAAAAACAGGTAGTTTTAGTAGTAGACTTCTAGTAGTTTTATGAAGTTTTAAATTCTGTAGTGATGAGAAAGACTTTTTTTATTATTAACCATGCATATATATATTTTTTAATAGGACCATCCCACGTGATCTGTTTTGGTTTTTCATAAATTGCTTTCTTAAAATGTCTAGAATACGATAGCAATGTGATTTTTGAAAATTCGAAGTCGTTTTAAAAATACAGCAGTGAAAAAAGTTTTATACTTTTACAGTTATAAGCGGACCTAAAACTTTTCTTATCAGAACTGTGCTTTTCAGACTTTCCTCTATACTATCATACTACACACTACACACTGCTATCAACTAAATATTCCCAAGTTTACGACTTTTTTTTTAGCAAAAACCAAAAAAACCAACGGAAATTCGTAACTATTTTTTCCAAATATTTACCAAAAGTCCAATTTTGTATATATTCACTTCATAATAGTTCATGCCATGCATTTAGGATTGCAGATGAAAACGACGATAACTTTTTTTTTTGTTTTCGACAAGCCAGTTGGAACCGTGGAGGAAGTGCGAGTTCATTTTTTGAAGCGGGGTATACAGAGAACTATAACTCATATTCTACCTTATATTTTCAGCTTAAAATTTATATTTATCAGTCGATATATATATTAGTAAATTATAGTAAATTTAAAGTTCTATCTATTTACTGGTCATTGAAAAAAATCCTAAGAACTCCCACAAAAAACAGGCCGTTTCATAAGATGACTTCTTTAAATCTCAATTTGCTTGGTTATGGCCCACAAGATTACTGTTTTTGTTCAAATTTCAAGTGAAAAAAAAAAGTAATAATAATTGTAACGGAAAATTTTTAAAATCAAATTTAACTTGAAAAATTTTTAATTTTCTTAGGGAATTTTTTGTCCTTCGATTGCATTTTTCAAAAAACATCCATTCCTTTATTTTCTTAAAATATATCTTCTTGCAAATGAAATTTAAATGGATACAAGTTATTGGCAAAAAAAAAATAGAAAAAAAAAATAAAATAAAATAATAAAAATAAATAAATGAAAAAAAATCAGTATTATCTAATTTCCTACCTCCAAAGTTATCCCCTTTTTCATTAATTTTGCTGATCAAACTAAGCCCAGAAACTGGCCTACATTTAAGGCTAGGCATTGTATATAGAATCTATAGTACTATCACTTCGGCCTTACTAGCGCCATTTAAAGACGGTGAATCACGCTACTAAAATGGCTTAAGAGCAGGAAATCACAAGAGAAATGATTTCCCTTGCCATTTCTCTTGCTATTATAAATTCGGAGGAGTAGTAGGCTAAAATGCTTAAGAATACAATTCTTCTTCTTCTTCTTGTGTATAATGCCGAAATGCGAAATGTGTATTCAATGGAGTATGGCAGATAGCGAAGCAAAAGAAGACAACTTATTGTTGTCTTATGGGTTTTCATTCCTTCATTCTCCATAGCATATGTAAGCATTTATTTTGGCTATCGTATGGGACATCGGACATGGGGTAAGACAACAGAGCATGTTAAGATGTGTGTGTGCTATTGATATAGGTCATGAGCTGATATGATCATATGACATGACTTGTGTGGATTACCTGTATGGTTGCAATGAGGTAGTGAAGGAGTAGAAGAAATTCGTTTGCAGGCTTTTTTTGTGTGCTTTTTGTGTGCGGTTGAATAAATGAGTTTGCAATGTATCATTGAATGTAGGTATATTATTTTTGGCAGTTACAACTGAATTTGGTGAAGGCTTACAGAGAATTATGGCGAATTCAGTCCTTTTTGAGGTCATAAAATTATTTGATGACCAGACCAAACTGAACTAATGACTATTTTTTTTGAGATAGGCATACCTGCCAGGAACAATTGATGTGGATGAATTTTACAATCAGTAATTACGTAAAACAGACATATCGAAAGGGATAAGCGTTAATCCCAGATTTGCGAAGTTAGGCAATTTCCATCGTTTTTGAAATTGAAAAATTTTATTGATGACCTCCTACATACATGCATAATGACATCTCTGCTTAAATTTCTTTATCACTGCTATTTGAAATACTTAGAAACAATTCATACAATAGCCAGAAGAACTATAACTGAACAATATAAGTCAGAAATCAAAAAAATTTCGAAGAAAAAATCGTCCATTTGGACCCCAGTTCGGGTGGACACGACTTTTGGCTGTTCGTAAATGAGGGTTAAGAACATTATTCGTTGTGATTTCAATTGGATAAGTTCTAAGCTGATAAAATCATAACAAATTTTGCCAAAGCAATTAAAAATTGTTTAATAAAAAAAAAACCAACAAACGTTCGAAAAAAACAGTGTTGTGTAGTGATAGTGCGTCAAAAACAATAACTTTCATCTGCATCAGCCATACCTTGAACAATAATAAAATCAACTTTGCAGAATAAAAGAAGTTTATTCAAGTAAAAACATATTGAAAAAAAAAATATTAAAATAGTGATCTGTTTTTGTGTTTTGTTGTTTTACTGTTGAAACAATTCATAAGTTTCAACGAGACAAAAATTTGCAGACGATAAAAACTGGAGAGTAAGAGTATTTAATCCATAATATTTCTTTTTCTTTTCAGCATTTCAATTTCAATTTCAATAATTTATTTAAAATCTATATTTCGCGTTACGAATTCGAATTCGATATTGTTAGAGCAAGATTTTCGTGAAATAATAGTCGATTTTGTTAGGTGTCTTATCGCGACTTGAGTGAAGTGATAGTGAAAAGTAATAAGTGAATCATAAGCTGGTGATATTTTGGTGAAGTTAAGTGTGTATATTCACTATATTTGTAATACTCTGTGTAATTTGTTATTAATTAAATACTTCGAAATATACCTTTCACTTCTGAACAGATATGTCGAAGTGCGTTTTCAAAGGCTGTGGTCAGTTTAAGACCTATCCGAGCTGTATATCTTTCTTCCTTATACCAAAGGACTGTAGAAGGCCAATATGGTTGAAACATGGAAATGTTTCAACCATCAAGCCATTGCCAAAAACGGCAAGTATGTGCTCAAAGCACTTTCATGAAAAAGACTTAGCTGTTCAAGCGTTTCGATGTTTCTGTCAAAGAAAGCACTTCCAATGTCTTCGCCAGCTATTTGCTGTTGCACGGTAGTTGCTGTTGACCATTCATGTCAAAGAATTATGGATGCTGAAGCTCTTAAAGCTCAAACCATTAAAACAGCAATTTCTGCCCAAAAATCGGCAACAACTTCTGCACAAAAATCGGCTACGAGCTCTGTCCATACAAGTGCTTCTAATTCTAATGTTACTTTTGAAACCCCTTGCACCAGTTCAGGCCCGTCTACTTCTTTTATTTCAAATGAAGCCTTAGATACAATTTTGGAGAATTTTCCTGATTCTTCTTTTAAAACTCCCCAAGCCCCAAAAATGCCGAAAAAACTTCAACCCACTGCTTCCAGAACGTGTTTGAATACACAGTTCGAAAGCATACCAGTAAGTCCAAATGTTCCTCTTCATAATTTGGCATCTACATCCACTAAGACTTATAGCTGGGACCACAACTTTCAAGATCTTCCGGAGGATACTCCGCTTTCACCCTCACAACTTCCGTCTCCAGTTCATAGACGTTTTGCAAAAGACAGAAAGCGGAAGATATGACGGAAATGGACCGGAAATGCGTACTCTTGTTCGACGCAATGGTTGTTGAACAGGAGAAAGAGTACAACAACAAGGACGACATTCAGTACGGATACACTGATTTTGGAGAGCATGGACGGACGAATCTGATAGCCTCCAAAGTAATGGTATTTACTTTGCGAGGGTTTAACAGAAACTGGAAACAATCTATCTCCTACTATGTGGGATCACCGAAAGGAGACATGCTTGCAAGGATTATGCAAAAGATGGCAGCAATTTATTACGCAGGCTTTGCAGCTGGAAAGCTCAAGTCCAAACTGAAGTGTGAAGCCTGTTCCAACTTCATGATCAGCAGCTCGGTTGAAAGGAGAGATCAACTGCAACTTATAGAACTAATGGCCTATGTCAGCACCGTTGCTACATCTGAATTTGGATCGCTAGCTGTTCCCTCAATCCAGCTGGAAAAATTGGCTGAGAAAGTGCAGAGGGTTTTTGAGGAAAACTTCAGAAGAAAACAGCATATAGAAGATCTCATGGAAAAATGGATGGAGACTGTACGTGATTCTAGAGATGCGAACCTGGAAATACCCTGCCCTAACACCGAACATAAAGAGACAATTGTCAGATTCCTTTTGCAAGGAATGATGTTGTTCTCTATAAAAAAGACAAACAAGGATCTTCGCGGGACTAAAAAATATAAGAAAAAGTATGTTTAAGTATTCTAAGGTTACCTATTTAAAAAAAAAAAAAAATGTTTAAGTACCTATTCTAAGATTATTTTTTAAGGGCAATGTAAATAATGTTTCTGAAATTAAAAATGTATATGGAAAACCTATTAATTTTTGTTAAAATCAATAATTTAACCTTTTTTCTTTATAGGTACCTTAAAACTGAACCTGGACCTGACATGCCTAGTCATTTTATTGCTTTGTTTTACTTTTTTGTTGTTTTTTACATTGATTTTTGTTGTTATGTATTTATTTTTTTGTAAATTCTAATTTATTTTACCTTTTCTTCTTCTTTACCCTTAAATTTTCTTTGTTACATAAGTATTCTTTCACTTTTTTTTCCTATTTATTATATGCAATATGAAGTGCAATTATTTTTCTCCTTTTCTTTCGCTTTTTTATTTTTTATTAACTTTTTTTGAATGTGCAATATTCAATTCCCTTAGCTAGTCATTTTGTTATGTTATGCTTTTTTGTTGATTTTTTATAAGTTATTTGAATTCGTTTTTGTTATTTTGTGATATAGTTTTACGTTTTGTTTATTGATGATATCAATGACAAATCAAGCAAATCAAGCATGCAAAGTAGTTAGTGAGGCAGGCCTACTGGGGAACCTCATTAAAAAAAACCAATCTTGTATTTTACCTCCTAGGTGATCCGGAAAAAAATACACTTTTTTTGTAGTTGCCTATAGTTTTCCTTTTAAAAAATCTTTTTATCAAAATACTAACGTTTTCCACCATTTTTCAGATCTGTTTTTACCTATCATAACCTTACATTTCCATACTTACTTTTATCAACTATAATTCCAACATTTCCGAAAAAATGTTCTTCAATATCATTTTTCACATATCAAATAATAAGTTCAAAACAAAAAAAAAATTTCTGCTCATTAATACAAATTTCAATTTTTCATGAACTTGAAATGAAATTTGCTTGCATTGCAATATAGCAATTTCATTTTATCCCTTCAAATTGAAATTTCAGTACCTCAAACAGAACAGTATGATCAGATGTTCAATTGTACGTAAAATCTTTCTTGACCTACTACCACCACTATACCCCACCCTAAAAGAAAGACAAAACAATTCATGTAATTATTTTTTCATACCTATTCTGCTTTGCTTAACCATAAGATTACTGATTCTCTATACTTTGTCTTGTGTTTTCGATTCTCCTCCCCACCTTAAATAATTTGCTCTGATTTTGGTTCTCTCGGCACTTTTTGAAATTTAAGCGCTTAATTCTCTCTTGTCTGTGTCTCTTTGCTTAAGCGATTTCAGCGCACCACTCGGTGAATAAAGGTCTCAGAAAAAGCTATCTGATGATAGTACTATAGATTATATATACAATGGGCTAGGTGGACTTTTTTAGCGAACTCAGAACTCATGTAAAAGTGTTTGCTTGTATTAGTAAATCATTTTGTTCTCTTAAAAGTGATCCCTCTTGCCATCGTCGCGTTCGCGTGTGATTTCAAATTCTCCCTCTTTTCTCTCTCTTTTTGGTATGGGCAACAGCAACAGCCAGAAACTAGAAAAGAATTACGCACTTGCATAAGCAGAACAAAGGGGTGAGAATTATACGAGCATGCGCTGTGCAAGTAAGAAAAGGAATATAAAAAAAACAGATATCATTCATAAGGCACACTGACGAAGATATATGCATGTACACAATATGTCCGAATGAACATTTTTTACGATTTTTTGTTTTTGGATGGGTTGAGATTTGAGAATAGAAATATGTATTGTGGCTAGTCAGGAAAGTAATAAAACCGGTTACTTTTTTTTGTCAGTTTGCTTGCTGAGATAAATATAGATAATTACAAATAATGAAGATGTTGCAGGTTTGATATTTCCTATCTTGTGTTTTTGCGGATGTGGAAGACATGATATTTGTATGATTTAAATGTAGGTCAGTTTCTTGGCTTAGTTTGATCAGCAAAATTAATGAAAAAGGGGATAACAAGTTAACTTAGATAATACTCATTTTTTTTTCATTTATTTTTTTTTATTATTTTATTTTTATTTTTTTTCTTATTTTTTTTTTTTTACTAATAACTTGTATCCATTTTAATTTCATTTGCAAGAAGATAGGTATATTTTAAGAAAATAAAGGAATGGATGTTTTTTGAAAACTGCAATCGAAGGACAAAAAATTCCCTAAGAAAATTCAAAATTTTTTAAGTTAAATTTGATTTTAAAAATTTTCCGTTACAATTATTATGATTTTTTTTTTTCACTTGAAATTTGAACAAAAACAGTAATCTTGTGGGCCATAACCAAGCAAATTGAGATTTAAAGAAGTCATCTTATGAAACGGCTTGTTTTTTGTGGGACTTCTTAGGATTTTTTTCAATGACCAGTAAATAGATAGAACTTTAAATTTACTATAATTTACAATTTAACATACATATCGACTGATAAATATAAGTTTTAAGCTAAAAATATAAGGTAGAATATGAGTTATAGTTCTCTGAATACCCCGCTTCAAAAAATTAACTCGCAATTCCTCCACGATTCCAACTGGCTTGTCGAAAACAAAAAAAAAAGTTATCGTCGTTTTCATCTGCAATCCTAAATGCATGGCATGAACTATTATGAAGTGAATATATACAAAATTGGACTTTTGGTAAATATTTGGAGAAATTAGTTACGAATTTGCGTTGGTTTTTTGGTTTTTGCAAAAAAAAGTCGTAAATTAGGGAATATTTGGTTGATAGTTCTATGCGCACATAGTACCTACATTTGCTGAGTGTACCCTTCAAATTTCAAGTCATTCGGTTAACAAGTTTTTGAGATAGTATAGAGGAAAGTCTGAAAAACACAGTTCTGAGAAAAAAAGTTTTAGGTCCGCTTATAACTGTGAAAGTATAAAACTTTTTTAACTGCTGTATTTTCAAAACGACTTCGAATTTTTAAAAATTACTTTGCTATCGTATTCTAGACATTTTAAGAAAGCAATTTATGAAAAAAACAAAACAAATCACGTGGGATGGTCCTCTTAAAAAATGTATACAGGGTGTCCCGTACTTCGTGTATTATCCTTTGGGGTGTGATTCTTGGTCATATTCTTAGAAAAAAATTGTTCTACAGTAAAGCTCGTTTCTCAACTTTGACATCGCTTTTTGACAATTTAAAAAAGGCTAACTTTGGTGTTCCCTGACCTATGTTAATTTCGATATCTCTGTCAATACTGATGATAGAGACCTAATCTTAGACTTAATTTTTTGAAGAAATAACAATCTTAAAGACTGTATTTAAGTTTAGCTTCCATAGCTTTAGGGTTGTCAGATTTTCAGATTTTAAGTGGTATTCAAATTTTCTTCCCGAAACAAAGTTTTGACTTTGAGGTCATTTTTTTGCAGAAAATGCCTGGTAAACATAGAGTTTCTTTATTTTTTACAGATGAAAAAAACAATAAAAAAAAACTTTTGAATAAGTTCACTCAAAAACTTATACATTTTATGATACTTGAAAAAATACAAAACGGGTAAAATTTAAAAAAAAATAAAAAAAATGTTTACCTTGAGGGTTGTTTAAATAAAGCAATAATATGGGTACTTTTAGTATTTTTTTTATGTATTTTATACAAATACAATCATAACAAGTGCTCAAAGTCCCCTCCTTCGTTTTGAAGGCATGCCACAGCCTGTTTCTGAATTTCATTGTGGGTGTTTGCTCTCGATAACTCTTGTCTTACTTCTAGTTTTGTAATCTTTGAATCTGTATTTATATTGGATTCCTATAGGCTTAGGGTTGCCAGTCGTAGCAGCACAGAAAATCTGGCAACCCTGAACCTATGGAAGCTAAATTTAAATACAGTCTTAAAGGTTGTTATTTCTACAAAAAATTAAGTCTAAGATTAGGTCTCTATCATCAGTATTGACAGAGATATCGAATTTAACATAGGTCAGGGTACACCAAAGAAAGCCTTTTTTTAAATTGTCAAAAAGTGATGTCAAAGTTGAGAAACAAGCTTTACTGTGGAACAATTTTTTTCTAAGAATATGACCAACAACCACACCCCAAAGGATAATACACGAAGTACGGGACACCTCGTAAATAAAGTCTTTCGCATCACTACAGAATTTAAAACTTCATGTACTTGGCCGTATCAACACCACCTTCCTTAGGTACCTACCTACTTGTTTTTTTAGAAAAAAAAAGGAATTCCATCTCTCTAGGAATAATCTACCTTATGAATAATTACCTTCCATAACTTTTTCTTGAAAAACGATTTTTGATTTTTTTGGATTTATACACAACAGATTTTTGAGGCATTCTTACAAGTTTTGTTAATGGGCTAAAATTTTGTCACTAGCACGAATAAACAAAAGTAGACACGAGCACTTTGTTATAATATACCAATTCAAATTCAACATGTATCTAACGATCAGCACAACACAATTTACAGAAAATTACACTGTAACTCTCAATGTATAATTTATTTTAAATTCAATTGAAAGAATTCTCAAATACAAAAAAGTTCCTTCTTTATCAGAAATAAAGAAGACGCTGAATTGCAATTAAATGTCCATAAACCTCCGGATATGTATTTTCATAGATATAAGTACCTACCAGTGGCGTGGCGTGGATATTTTCAAATTGTAAGTCGAGAAAAATGAATCACCTACGAGCCATTCCATATGAAAACGGTCAATCCGAAATGTTGCTATACCTCCGATTTTGCAAAAAATTTGTAGAAATGTTCCTTTGCTATCGAAATACGAAATCGTCAAAGGATTTTTTTTTGTAATTTTCCTCTCCCCTCCAGCCATACTCAAAGAACCGAACATAGCGATCTTATGGGCTTCAGACTTTGCACTCTTAAATTGTCTGTATTCAAGCGATTAGGACGATTAAGGTTTCATTTTAAAGCTGATAAAGCATTCTTTTCAAATCAATCAAAAGGTTTAAGATATTTGAGTTGCTTTAGAAACCTGATCCTTTTGAAATCAACACATTTTATATACATTTTTGCCATTTTTGAAGTAGTCCTGTGCCTAAAATATCAATAGTAAGTCCCTAAAAACTTCCCTGATTAAAAAAAAGCTTATTCTTTTAATAAAACACAATTCTTAGTTTCAAAGACTTTTTTTAATATCGTTCTATCCAAAAAATTTAAAAAATTTTTTTGTAAGCTTGTTTTTAATCAGCTGTAGCTTCAGTGTACATGCGAATAACAAAATGAAATTTTGAAGACTTAAGACTTTTTTAAGACTTAAAGTTGAAGAATAGACCTTTAAATCCTGCCCACTCCCGTATTGATATCTGGCAGTCAACATTCCCAAAAATGTGCCCAAAGATTGGCTTTTTCCATAGCTTAGAAATAAGCTTGTTTTTAATCATCTGTAACTTCAGTGTGCATGCGAATAACAAAATGAAATTTTCAGGACTTATAGTTGAAGAATAGGCCTTTAAATTCTACCTACTTTCATTTTTATATCTGGTAGTCAACATTCACAAAAATGCTCCCAAAGATTAGCTTTTTTTCAAAAGCTCAAAGTTTGAAAGGGATGTTTGTAAAGCACATAAAAAAATTTGTTTTTTAATCAACTTTGGATTTTTTATTTTGTAATTATTGTAAGGTTTAATTAGGGAGATTTTTAGGGACTTACCATTGATATTTTAGGCACAGGACTACTTCAAAAATGGAAGAAATGTATATAAAATGTGTTGATTTCAAAGGGATCAGGTTTCTAAAGCAACTCAAATATATTAAACCTTTTGATTGATTTGAAAAGAATGCTTTATCAGCTTTAAAATGACACCTTAATCGTCCTAATCGCTTGAATACAGACAATTTAAGAGTGCAAAGTCTGAAGCCCATAAAATCGCTATGTTCGGTTCTTTGAGTATGGCTGGAGGGGAGAGGAAAATTACAAAAAAAAAATCCTTTGACGATTTCGTATTTCGATAGCAAAGGAACATTTCTACAAAGTTTGAGCAAAATCGGAGGTATAGCAACATTTCGGATTGACCGTTTTCATATGGAATGGCTCCTACAAATTAATAAGGAATAAACAGAAGGTACCTTAAATTCCAAACGTGGATTAATCGAAGCCAATTTTTCTATACCTTAAGTCATTTAGGTTGAAATTCACTTTAAACTTGCAAATAATTCAAAACAATGATCAGTAGAACAAAAAAAAAACAGCACAACAAAGCCGAATTAGCCGTACATTACTCTAAGGCGAAAACAGTATTATTTTTTCCAAGCAGAAATTGCAGTAAGACGAAAATTATCGTCTTACTTTTTTCAATAAGAGAACGTGTATTGAAAAGGGAGGCACCGGGGTGGAAGTATATCGTAGGAAAGACAGGGACAAACACAGAATATGTTCTGCGCGGCGATTTTCAATGCTTTGTGTTTTGTGTATGCTTTGTGTATTGTGTGTGTATCTCGCAAATTTAAAAGTGCATGAAGAACATTGTATGTATGGACAAAGATAGGCTGTTGACTGCTTTGTAGACTTGTTGTAGACTTATGTTGCTGGTTTTTTCTACGAACAAGGGACACATTTTAAAAGGTAAGACGATAGGAATCGTGTTATATGGACGCCACGCCACTGGTACCTACCCACACTTATCCACCCTTACATTGCCTTCCCACATGTACAATATGAAACAAAAATAAAATAAATAAAATATAGGTACAAACCAATAACGAAAGAATAGTACAACCAACTACTTTGAAACAAAGTTAAAAAAATTATTTCGCATACACCTTACCCAAACGCATATCTTATTCCAAATATGTAAGTTGAATTCTATATGCCTATATAAGTTACTGACCTATTACGTCACCAACAAATAATAGAAGTTCTCAAACACAAAATAACTAGGTACCTAGTCAAATACAAAATTTTTAGCTGAAGAAAAAAATGAAACACACTCTCATCAAGTTGCGTATACTTGACCAAGGAATTCCGTTCTATTAGTGCAGTGGTGCTATTTTCTCACCCCTTTCCCTTTGTGCGTTTGCCTATGTCCGTTTCTTTCAGTCCTTCGTCATTTCAAACTTTTTTTTTACAATGCAAGCTACTGCTACTGCTACCAGCAAAAAAAAAAACAACAGGCACACAGTTTGTAATGAGAAATGAATAGCACAAAAGATCACAAAATAAGGTCATAGGTATAGAATATAGATGATATGTATGAGGAAATGCATAACGCATAAGATCATTTGAGCGATACTCCTTCTCCTTTTCCAAATCACAGAGAACAGACCAAAAAAGAGAAAACGGCGCTAAAATTGGTGGCGGATTTGCTTCGAACTGAAATGCATATGTATATGTTTTTAATCAAGTTTTTCTAGTAAAAAACCCAAAGTAGACAGTTTTTCTAGAATTAATATTCCAAATTCTGTGACCACAATAGTATATTTCTTTATTGAAACTAATTAAGATTATATCAAAGAAAAATACCAACAAAAAATTAATGTTCTTTTGGTTTCTCGTTTTTCAAAAATCGTTTGCAAATATGACTTTATTGAAGTTGAGTTTTAGCGGTGTGGAGAAAAAAATATTGATTTTGGGCTCGGAGGTTAGTTGAGGAGCTTTATTACCTTCAAAAAAATGTACATGTATATGTACTTGAAAACACCCACGCCTTGCCCCATGCTTTATAAGTTAAAAAAAGGCAGTTTTACCAACTTCTCATCATAACACCTATTTCAAAATACTTAAAACTATTACCAATGATTTTATAAGATGCGCCTGATATCTATCTACTATTTCCTTTTTATTTCATGAAAAAATATTAATAAACGGCAAAGTTATTACCATAAGAGTATACTGAAAACCGAAAAATTACAACAAATTGAGGAAGGTTTTTCTCATATAAGGAGACAAAATTTGAAAAAAAAAAAACGCTCGGAGGTTAGTTGCATATATATTTTCTAGTTATAAAACGAAAAAGAAAAAAATAAAAAGTTCATAAATATGGATGCCCCGACCAAAATAGTGAACAAATCGAAATTTTCAATAAAAAAAACAGCTTCCGGTCCCTATAAAAACAGTTATGGAATACATTTCAGCATTTGAGTGACACACAAATATTTGTGTGTTTATCATCTTTACAAAACATTTTGTTTCATCAAATTATCAAGAAAATTGCAAAAGTTATGAAGCAATAAGCCAACGAACCTTTTAAATTTTAACGAAAAGTGCGAGGGACACCTAGCCTTAAATCACACTAATATCATGTTTTCCACATCCGCAAAAACACAAGATAAGAAATATCGACCTACAACATCTTCATTATTTGTAATTATCTGTATTTATCTCAGTAAGCTAACTGACAAAAAAAAGTAACCGGTTTTCTTACTTTCCTGACTTGACAAAATATTTCTATTCTCAACCCATCCAAAAACAAGAAATCGTAAAAAATGTTCATTCGGACATATTGGGTACATACATATATCTTCATCAGTGTGCCTTATGATTTATGAATGATATCTGTTTTTTTTATATGCCTACATGCACAGCGAATGCTCGTATAATTCTCACCGCTTTGTTCTGCTTATGCAAGTGCGTAATTCTTTTCTAGTTTCTGGCTGTTGCCGAGACCAAAAAGAGAGAGAAAAGAGGGAAAATTTGAAATCAGACGCGACGATGGCAAGAGGGGTCATTTTTAAGAGAATAAAATGATTTACTAATACAAGCAAACACTTTTACATGAGTTCTGAGTTCGCTAAAAAAGTCCACCTAGCCTTAATATTTCCTTTTTGAATAGTAGAAAATTTATAATTGTAAAGTTTTTTGAATTTATTTTCTATGAATTTCCTCCTCTTAATAGAATTTTACTTTGCTGATTATTGATTTCCAAAATGATAATTTCTTACAAAATGTTTTCAAAACTGCTTTTTAATCTTAACTTAATTATAAGTTCTCACCTTTTTTTTACTCTTCCTTATATGACTCTAACCTTCAATCTATCCTTAAATAATCTTTTTTCTATTAAATACTTATTGTGGGTGCAATTATTTTTCTCTTTTTTGCTGTTTGTGATGGTGGTGGTTAATCTCTTAACAATTTTTTACAGGCATGGATCCTAATCCTAATAATGTGAAATGCGTTCTGAATGTGCTGTGTGACGCGTATGGTAATGGGCTTAGAGTTTGTTGTTTGAATGCTGAGAGTATTCGAGCAAAGTAAACAATGTTGTATCAGACTTTTAGCACCTCGATGTTGGATGTTATTATGGTTTCAGAATCTTGGTTGAACACCTATATAACTGATGCACTTGTTTGTATCCCCGGTTTTAAACTATTTAGAAGTGACAGGAAAGATAGGGTTGGAGGAGGAGCATGTATATACGTACGTGAAAGTTTGATGGCGTCTCTAATTTATGTTTCAACTTGTAGTAATATTGATTTTGTTTGTGTTGAAATTAAGAGTTCGGTTGACAAACTGTTGCTAGTTGCTGTATATTGTCCACCCCTTATGTTTAGAGAGGAATGTATTTTGGAGCTTGAAGAAACTTTGTTGCGACTGAGTGCTAAATATAAGGATGTCTTGATTGGAGGTGATTTCAACGTAAACTTTTGATTAATAGTGTCTCCACGCGTCTTTTTACTCACTTCTGTGATAAACTCTGTCTTTCGGTAGTGAATTGTCAATGGCCAAAGTGTTTTAAGTCATATACGAACCCTTCACTTCTTGATATGTTTTTGACTAGTTCCAAACATAAAATTTTAGGTAATGACCAAATACGCCCTACGTCAGAGTTTATCCTCGATTTCATTTTTTGCGCTTTTCATTTTGATCTTATCAGACCTAATCCGATAAAAACCATTTGGTATAGGTGCTATAGAAATTTTAGCTATGACAACGTAGCTAATTCCTTCAATCGATCGGAATGGGATGAGATATTCTACTTTCATGATCTTAATGCTAAGGTTGCTTTGTTTAATAACTTAGTTATGAGCTTATTTGATGCTTATGTTCCAATTGTAACAAAACAAGTAAAGAGAAATCATTGTCCATGGTTTACAAACGACATTAAGGCTAGGTGTCCCTTGCATTTTTCGTTAAAATTTGAAAGGTGCGTTGACTTATTGCTTCATAACTTTTGCAATTTTTTTGATAATTTGATGAAACAAAATGTATTGTAAAGATGATAAACACACAAACATTTGTGTATCATTCAAATGCTGAAAGTTATTCCCTAACGGTTTTTATAGGGACCAGAAGCCGTTTTTTTTATTGAAAATTTCGATTTGTTCACTATTTTGGTCGGGGCATCCGTATTTATGAACTTTTTATTTTTTTCTTTTTCGTTTTATAAATAGAAAATATATATGCAACTAACCTCCGAGTGTTTTTTTTTCTTCAAATTTTGTCTCCTTATATGAAAAAAACCTTCCTCAATTTGTTGTAATTTTTCGGTTTTCTGCATACTCTTATGGTAATAACTTTGCCGTTTATTAATATTTTTTCATGAAATAAAAAGGAAATAGTAGATAGATATCAGGCGCATCTTATAAAATCATTGGTAATAGTTTCAAGTATTTTGAACAGGTGTTATGATGAGAAGTTGGTGAAACTGCCTTTTTTAAGCTTATAAAGCATGGGGCAAGGCGTGGGTGTTTTCAAGTACACATATATATACATTTTTTTGAAGGTAATAAGGCTCCTGAACTAACCTCCGAGCCCAAAATCAATATTTTTTTCTCCACACCGCTAAAATTCAACTTCAATAAAGTCATATTTGCAAACGATTTTTGAAAAACGAGAAACCAAAAGAACAATAATTTTTTGTTGGTATTTTTCTTTGATATAATCTTACTTAGTTTCTATAAAGAAATATACTATTGTGGTCACAGAATTTGGAATATTAATTCTAGAAAAACTGTCTACTTTGGGTTTTTTACTAGAAAAATTTGCTTAAAAACATATACATATGCATTTGAGTTCGAAGCAAATCCGCCACCAATTTAAGTGCCGTTTTCTCTTTTTTGGTCTGTTCTCTGTGATTTGGAAAAGGAGAAGGAGTATCGCTCAAATGATCTTATGCGTTATGCATTCCCTCATACATATCATCTATATTCTATACCTATGACCTTATTTTGTGATCTTTTGTGCTATTCATTTCTCATTACAAACTGTGTGCCTGTTGTTTTTTTTTTTTGCTGGTAGCAGTAGCAGTAGCTTGCATTGTAAAAAAAAAAGTTTGAAATGACGAAGGACTGAAAGAAACGGACATAGGCAAACGCACAAAGGGAAAGGGGTGAGAAAATAGCACCACTGCACTAATAGAATGGAATCCCTTGGTCAAATGTACGCAACTTGATGAGAGTGTGTTTAATTTTTTCTTCAGCTAAAAATTTTGTATTTGACTAGGTAGTTATTTTGTGTTTGAGTACTTCTATTGTTTTGTTGATGACATAACGCGGTTGGCATGAAAATGTAGGTATATGTAGGTTAGGTATAGGTCAGTAACTTACATAGGTATATAGGATTCAACTTATTTGGAATAAGATATGCGTTTGGGTAAGGTGTATTCGAAATAATTTTTTTAACTTTGTTTCAAAGTCGTTGGTTGTACTATTCTTTCGTTATTGGTGTGTACCTTTTTGTGCATTTTATTTATTTTATTTTTGTTTCATATTGTGCATGTGAAAAGGCAAGCTGAGGGTGGATAAGTGTGGGTAGGTACTTATATCTATGAAAATACATATCCGAAGGTTTATGGGCATTTTTTTTTTTTTTTATTTTAATATCAATTAGAGTTAACAATCTCAGATAGATAACGAAAAACTATAAAAGTAAAGGTATTATAAAATTCAATTTGTTAAAAAGTACAAACTTAACATATTTTTAAAAGAGTTTCTACTCAAATGAAAATTGAAATCGATGTTATTTGAAATATTATTAATCTCCCTAACACTGCGAGTAATAGGTTCATTATAAGCATAATTTACTCTATGAGTATTTTCTCGGAATAGGGTACGAATTCTTAGTTCTCTTGAAGGAGCGTATAGATCTATTAGCGATAATAGAGCAGGACAATCTATATGGTATGATAAAATATCATTGATAAAATTTATAGCGAACATCTTACGGCGGTTTTCTAATGATTGAATACCAATAAGCTGACATCTAACATTATATGAAGGCATTTCAATGTTCCGTCCTAGCTTGTTTACTACAGATCTTGTAAATTTTTTTTGAACATTTTCAATTCTTTTAATATGAACGTTGTACTGAGGATTCCATACTACGCAGCAATATTCTAGGATTGATCTGACGTACGCAACATAAAGAGCTTTAAGAGCGTAGGGGTCCCTTAGATCAAACGAATTGCGCGAAACAAAGCCCAACATAGAGTTGGCTTTATTCACCACGAACTCAATATGATGTGTAAAATTAAGCTTACAATCAAAGATTACTCCAAGATCTTTCTTAACAGAAACTCTATCAAGAACATGGTTTTGAATGTTGTAATCGTAAATGATAGGTAACAAACGATGAGCAAACGAAAAACATTGGCATTTAGATATATTAAGTGATAATTGGTTTGTATTGCACCAATTGGTAAGATTAATAATATCATTATGGAGAAGCTTGCAGTCTGTTAAATTTTGTAAACGTCTAAAGAATTTCAAATCATCCGCAAACATAAGTGGCAAAGAGTTTGTAAGGACACTAGGTAGGTCATTAATAAAAATAAGGAACAGGATTGGACCTAAATGACTACCTTGTGGAACGCCGGAGGTTACAGAAAATGGATTAGAAATAATCGACTCAATAGAAACATGTTGACTACGTCCTGTCAGATAGCTTGACAACCATTTGAGTAGGTTTGAATGAAAACCTATATTCTCTAATTTTTTTAATAGAATTTTGTGATGCACCCTATCAAACGCCTTTGCGAAGTCTGTGTAGATAACGTCCACTTGATAACTCTTTTCTAATGAATTCAGAATATAATTCGTGAAAATGGTTTAGTTCGAGGACGTGGATCTACCAGATACAAACCCGTGCTGATAAGGGGATATAGTTTCTTTTAATAGGAATTTCAATTTATCACAAACTATTTTTTCAAATACCTTAGGTATTGACGACAGTTTACTGATTGGACGGTAGTTAGTTATTTCTTGTTTCGAACCACTTTTATGAATAGGAGTAACAAAGGACGTTTTCCATTCAGGCAGAAATGTACCATATGTTAAAGAGCAATTAAATATAAAACTCAAAAGTCTGGAAAGTGCAGTTGAACATTTTTTTAATAAAATGGGTGGAATGCCGTCCGGCCCAGAATTGCAATCGTCATTTAGACCAGATAGTGCCATTTCTACTTCTAATACGGTAATATTTAAATGACCTTAGCTTAAATTATTTACGGACGGACTTAAACAAGTACCTGTAGCATTACAAGAATCAATATAATTTGATTTAAAAAATTTTGCAAAAGCCTCACAAATGGTTGGTAGACTAGTTAAAGACGAACCTAGATATTGCATACTTTTAGGAAATCCACTTGATTTTTTTTTATTTTTGATGAAACTCCAAAAACATTTACTGTTGACTTTTAACTTCGATTCCATTGAGTTAACATATTGTTTATATAAAAATTTATTAAGAACATTGAAACTCTTTTCGAGTTCATTGTAAATATTGCGCAAATTGGCATCCGAAGAACACTTCCGTAAAGATTTATACGCTTTGTTTTTTCTATTATTTAAATTAATTAGACGACTATTGAACCAAGGCGGTTTCGATGTATTCTTGATTTTTGTTTTAGGAACGAATAGATCGATAGCCATCCTTAGAGAACTGAGAAAATTGTCATAAAAACTCGATAGTTCATTCGGTTGAATCAAGGCTGAAGGTAAAAATAAATTATTATTGATGTAACTCGCAATGTCACTGAAATTAACTTTATAAAAATTATATTTATACTGAAATGGCATTGTTGGCTTGAAAAAGTTTAATATTTTAAATTCAAAATTCAATGCAATGTGATGTTTTGTGTTACGAAATATAGGAAAAATAGATCTACTTACAGATAAATTTAAGTCTTTATCAACAAATAATAAATCAAGTGTTCTATATAATCTGTTTTTAAAATTGTTCATTTGAATCAAATTAACTGTGGAAAGTGCATCAATAACAAAATAATCACATTCATTAATTAAATTAAAAGGAATAAGCAAACCTTCATCAGAGTCGAATACCCAATTTGTATTCGGCAAGTTAAAATCAGCTACTAAAATAACATGTTGATTACTATTTAACGTAGAAATAAAATGAATACAATTATTTATGTGTTCTTTACATATATCCAAGTGGCTCTTTGGCGGAATATAACTCAATGTTATAAAAATATCTTTTTTACAATTCAATGATACCTTGACAACAATTTGATCAATGTCAAAAGATGAATAATTTGGTGCTGGCAATGATAATTCAGTACTCGCATACAAAGATCGCACTGCAAGCAAAACCCCTCCACCTCTTTCAAGGCCAGTGGAAAGATAATATCTGTCTTTGCGAAACACAGAGTATTGTTGACTACTGAACATCTCTGCATTGTTATGATTATCAGTTAACCACGTCTCGGTGAACGCTAAGAAATCAAATTGTTCTGAAGATGACGACAGCAGTAATTGTTGCATTTTAGTGCGCATTCCACCAATGTTTTGGTAATAACCAAGGAAATTAAATGCATCGGAATGAGAAGTATTATTTAAAGGTAATGTATTGGTGTAGTGGGATGTTACTGTTGATGATGATGGTGGTGGTGGCGGTGGTGTTGGAGGTGGCGGTGGAGGTGGAGGTGGTGGTGGTGGTGGTGGTGGTGGTGGTGATAGTAGCGGTGGTGACGGTGACGGTGACGACGATGAAGGTGTTGATGTTGAAGATGATGATGGTGGCGAAGAGAGAGTCGATATTATAAGAAGTGGTGTGATTGTAGATAGTGATGACGAAGATAGTGAAGGTGATTGAGAGATTAGGTTTGAGCTAAGAGACACGGAGGCACTGGTGGTATAGTCTGCGTTTTTTTTTTTTTTGTCCAGAGCAAAAAAATATTTTACTTGGACATGAATAGGCCAAATCGAAGAATCCATGACTATTGATAAATGCTAATGTGATACACTGAGTTTAAATGTAACAAATTTTAGTTCTGAAACATTCGTGTCCTTTTTTATCAACATAAAACATTTAAATGACTCAGGAGGAATGTTAGTTTTTAAAGATAAAAATGTAACAATGGCTTCAGGGGTAGTTGTGTTTGAGAAACGAGATAGATGAAGCCATTTTAATTTAGGTATTGCACTTAGATTTGTTGACGTATCAGTGCCGATTATCCTCACTTCTCTTTTATTTTTAGGTTTTTTTTTGTTCTCAACCATAACAAACTCGGAATTGTTCGAATTAATATTTTTGTTTGAAGGTCCGGGATTATTATTGAATACTGAAGGGTTTTGATCAATATGAGGGTCGTTGTTTATAATGATATCAACTTCTGATTTATCAGTTAAAATTTCACCAGGCAGGTCATTGTTTTCGCGGTTAAAATCATTATTTTTGTCGATTTGACTTGGCGAAGAGACAGGTATGATTTTTTTTTGCAACTTTGCGGGGTGGGGAATTTAACTGAGACACTTTAAAAGAAGAAAACTCTCTTTTGAGATCATTGACAATAGAAGTAAGGTTATTAAAACTGTTTATAAATTGAGAAAGATTAACACTTTGGCAAGAGTTACATTTCCAGAATAATCTTTTCTCAGAAATTATAACAAAATCGTTGTCACAAATCTCAGCACAATCTTTATGATAAAAACGACCGCAGAAATATTCGCATCTGACGTATTTGACTTCTTTGGAGCGTTTTATATTTTGATCGCACTTTGCACAGACTTTAGACATAGTGAAGATTTAATCAACTGACCGTGAGAGTAGTTAGTCGAAGACTTTAATTGCAATTCAGTGTCTTCTTTATCAATATATATAAAGTATGATGTATGTATGTATGTATGTATGTATGTCCGGGGTAAACTCCTAAACCACCCAACGGATTTTTATGAAATTTACAGGATAGACATAGTTTAGTTCAGAGATGGTTCCTGTCAAGGCTTGATCCCCATATTCCTACAGGAACGGGGTTGTGAACGGAAAATTAGAAACTACTCCACAGATTTCAAAAAATCTTTCAGCACTAGGGGTGCTACATTATATCCCTTCATCAGTAACTTAAACTATATTTCATCCCTATAATCCCACAGGAACAGAAACGAGAACGAGGAAAGGAACCATAAAGTTACTTGACCGATTTCAAAAATTCTTTCAACTCTGGGATGTTACATCATCCCTCAGTGACATAGACTTACACGGAAACTTCGAAGCTGCTGGATAGATTTCAAAAATTCTTTCAGCATTAGAATAACATTTAGTCCCACAGTAAGACAGATTATATTTCTTCCCCAAATTAGGTACCACGGAAGAGGAAAAACGAGAACTGGAACCTTAAAACTACAGACCCGAGCAAAGCCGGGCGGCTAGTTTCTGATAAAGAAGGAACTTTTTTGCATTTGAGAATTCTGGGAATTGAATTTAAAATAACATAGATACCTAAAGTGATAGTTACAGTGTAATTTTCTGTAAATTGTGTTGTGCTGATCTCTAGATACAGTTTGAATTTGAATTGTTATATTATAACAAAGTGTTCGTGTCTACTTTTGTTTATTCGCCTTGGTGACAAAATTTCAGCCCATAAACATAAAAAATCTAGTGAATATGTCTAAAAAATCTGTTGTGTACAAATCCAAAAAAATCAAAAATCGTTTTATAAGAAAAAGTTATGGAAGGTTTATTGAAGGATTATTTGAAAACATCTCTTCACTTTTTAAAAGGTTATTCCCACATTATCAATGGAAGTCTTGCCTAACCGAAAAACAAAACAAAAACAACTTGAATTTAGAAAAATGAGTATTATTTAAGCTCCTACCTCCCAAGTTATCCCCTTTTTCATTAATTTTGCTGATCAAACTAAGCCAAGAAATTGGCCTACATTTAAATCACACAAATATCATGTTTTCCACATCCTCAAAAACACAAGATAAGAAATATCAACCCTATAACATCTTCATTATTTGTAATTATCTGTATTTATCTCAGCAAGCAAACTGACAAAAAAAAGTAACCGGTTTTCTTTTTTTCCTGACTTGACACAGTATTTCTATTCTCAACCCATCCAAAAACAAGAAATCCTAAAAAAAATGTTCATTCGGACATATTGTGTACATACAAATATCTTCGTCAGTGTGCCTTATGATATCTGTTTTTTTATATGCCTACTTGCACAGCGCATGCTCCATGCTCGTATAATTGTCACCCCTTTGCTCTGCTTATGCAAGCAAGTGCGTAATTCCTTTCTAGTTTCTGGCTGTTGCCATGCCAAGACCAAAGAGAGAGAAAATAGGGAGAATTTGAAATCAAACTCGACGACGGCAAGAGGGACTACTTTTAAGAGAATAAAATGATCTACTAATACAAGCAAACACTTTTACATGAGTTCTGAGTTCGCTAAAAAAGTCCACCTAGCCTTAAGGAGGACAAAAGCAAATGCATATGCCCTTTTGATCCTGGTGTGATGATGAATGCCTTGATTCCTAGCCACTCTAGCTTTGAAATTCCCAAAGAATCTTTGACCTCCCTGACAATGTGAATTCATTTAGTTTCGTTTGTATTGGGGTTTCTGAGATTGTTAATTCAATTAAATCGGTTAAATCTAATGCTGTAGGCCCCGATGATATGTCCCCAAAATTTACAAAACTGATTTTACCATTAATTATGAGATATTTGCTCCATATTTTCAATTTCTGTCTTTACAGCAGTGAGTTTCCAAATGAATGGAAAAATTCAAGATTAATACCAGTACCTAAAAAGCCAAATGCCTCTAAACCTTCTGAGTACAGGCCTATAAGTATATTGTCTTTTCTCGGTAAATTACTTGAGAAAATAATGCATGATCAAATGCAGTTATACCTCAATGAAAGGCATTTGCTTACTGCATGGCAATCTGGATTTCGTAGCTTTCATAGTTGTGAAACTGCAGCAATTAAAGTAACCAATGACATCCGATTTGCTCTTGACTCAGACAGGTTTGGGGTCTTTGTGCTTTTGGATTTTTCTAAGGCCTTCGACAGTATTGACCATTCCATTCTCATTTGCAAACTTAAGTCTCAGTTTAATTTCTCCAAATCATCCCTCAATCTTTTATGTAGTTACATGAAAGATCGAGTCCAATCAATCAAAACCGAAACCGGAACCTCAAATTCTTTCATTACCAATATTGGAATTCCCCAAGGCTCGGTGTAAGGCCCATTGTTATTCTCGTTATTTATTAATGACCTTCCAGAAGTCATATCTAACTGCCAGATTCATTTGTATGCCGACGATGTTATGATTTATATGTTTAGTCCAATTGGTTTGATGGATGATTGTATTGTGAGATTGAATGAAGATTTAAGTCGTATCTTTGCTGGTGCAATGCAATAAGACCCGCGGCAATAAGACCCGTGGGTCTTATTGCCCAAGGAAATGGATATAACACCCACGGGCTTTGTTTCCACTTTGAAGAGGCAATAAGACCCATTAAAGAAAAGAATTAAGGCCCATGTCTTTTGTTGCCATTTTGAGCAACATTTATATGAGTCTGATGAACATGGGATCAAAAAATTAGTTTTCCTTCATAGAAAGGGTGAAGAACATAGTGGATGCGCTAAATGCATATATTCTTTTTATTTGAAGGAAACAACATTTTGAGGTACCGAAAAACAAAGCTCCAAAATTTCGAAACTTATTTCAGCTTTCCATGGATATGAATTCATATCATATTTGTCCCCCACTTCGTGACATAGGACATAGGATGGAAGCTCAATCCACTTTCTTATGCGCACATAATAACTAAATCTACTATCTTATTGTTTGTTTTGCTCTTAGCTACATTCTCCTGTTCTGTTCGTGTGAATTTTTTATGTTCAACTCCAAGCCCGTACTATGTACTTGAAGGGAAATTTCGTTAGCTTCGCTTTGCTTTTTACTCACGGATAGAATAATGAAGCTGAAAGCGAAGCGGAAAAAATTTTCTCAAGCGAATATGGATGTGTGGTGTAAAAATAAAAATTCGCGCGAATTTTTATTTTTACACCACACATCCATATTCCCTTGAGAAAATTTTTTCCTCTTCGCTTTCAGCTTCATTATTCTATCCGTGAGTAAAAAGCAAAGCGAACAAAATTTGCCTACGTGTAATACGTGCCTGCGGTTGAACTTAAGAAGTACGCGCGAATTGACCGCATTAAACACATAGTATGATTCATAGTTCCATAGATACTTATTATGTACGTGTGTTCCTCTTTGGTATGTCATAACCCACACCCACAATCAGAGCATGGACTTATGTCTAGTGGAGTTACGTCCCTGTGCAAGTTGATTCACATTAAAAATAAGTTTAAGTGCAAACGGTGAGACTTCTTTCCATTACGAAGTGGTTTTTAAGTTCACAGAAAAAGGAACTAAGGCCCGCGGCTGTTACTGCCATTTCATCATGGAAATAACCCCCGTGGGCCTTACTTCCAAAACAAAGAGGAAATAAGACCCGCGGGTCTTATTGCCGCGGGCCTTATTGCACTGCACCATCTTTGCTTGGTCTGAGACTAATATTCTTAAACTAAACCCTTCTAAGTCTGTAGCTATCAGTGGCGTGGCGTGGATATTTTCAAATGGTAAGTCGAGAAAAATGAATCACCTACGAGCCATTCCATATGAAAACGGACATCTTTCACATAGGAGATTATTTCACAATTAAGGACAACTGGAGGAAATTCACTAGGGTTGAGCTCATTCCTTGCACACAACATACATAGCTACCAGTGGCGTGGCGTCCATATAACACGATTCCTATCGTCTTACCTTTTAAAATGTGTCCCTTGTTCGTAGAAAAAACCAGCAACATAAGTCTACAACAAGTCTACAAAGCAGTCAACAGCCTATCTTTGCCCATACATACAATGTTCTTCAAGCACTTTTAAATTTGCGAGATACACACACAATACACAAAGCATACACAAAACACAAAGCATTGAAAATCGCCGCGCAGAACATATTCTGTGTTTGTCCCTGTCTTTCCTACGATATACTTCCACCCCGGTGCCTCCCTTTTCAATACACGTTCTCTTATTGAAAAAAGTAAGACGATAATTTTCGTCTTACTGCAATTTCTGCTTGGAAAAAATAATACAGTTTTCGCCTTAGAGTAATGTACGGCGAATTCGGTTTTGTTGTGCTGTTTTTTTTTTTTGTTCTACTGATCATTGTTTTGAATTATTTGCAAGTTTAAAGTGAATTTCAACCTAAATGACTTAAAGTATAGAAAAATTGGCTTCGATTAATCCACGTTTGGAATTTAAGGTACCTTCTGTTTATTCCTTATTAATTTGTGTAGGAGCCATTCCATATGAAAACGGTCAATCCGAAATGTTGCTATACCTCCGATTTTGCTCAAACTTTGTAGAAATTTTTCTTTGCTATCGAAATACGTAATAGTCAAAGGATTTTTTTTTTTGTAATTTTCCTCTCCCCTCCAGCCATACTCAAAGAACCGAACATAGCGATTTTATGGGCTTCAGACTTTGCACTCTTAAATTGTCTGTATTCAAGCGATTAGGACGATTAAGGTGTCATTTTAAAGCTGATAAAGCATTCTTTTCATAAAAAAATTTGTTTTTTGATCAACTTTGGATTTTTTATTTTGTAATTATTGTAAGGTTTAATCAGGGAAATTTTTAGGGACTTACTATTGATATTTTAGGCACAGG
Organism: Melanostoma scalare; assembly: GCA_949752695.1. Lineage (NCBI taxonomy): Eukaryota > Metazoa > Arthropoda > Insecta > Diptera > Syrphidae > Melanostoma > Melanostoma scalare. The sequence continues at coordinate 94,718,202 of OX456986.1, forward strand.
GCTACTTCAAAAATGGCAAAAAAGTATATAAAATGTGTTGATTTCAAAAGGATCAGGTTTCTAAAGCAACTCAAATGTCTTAAACCTTTTGATTGATTTGAAAAGAATGCTTTATCAGCTTTAAAATGACACCTTAAGCGTCCTAATCGCTTGAATACAGACAATTTAAGAGTGCAAAGTCTGAAGCCCATAAAATCGCTATGTTCGGTTCTTTGAGTATGGCTGGAGGGGAGAGGAAAATTACAAAAAAAAATCCTTTGACTATTTCGTATTTCGATAGCAAAGGAACATTTCTACAAAGTTTGAGCAAAATCGGAGGTATAGCAACATTTCGGATTGACCGTTTTCATATGGAATGGCTCGTAGGTGATTCATTTTTCTCGACTTACCATTTGAAAATATCCACGCCACGCCACTGATAGCTACAGACTTAGAAGGGTTTAGTTTAAGAATATTAGTCTCAGACCAAGCAAAGATGGTGCAGTGCAATAAGGCCCGCGGCAATAAGACCCGCGGGTCTTATTTCCTCTTTGTTTTGGAAGTAAGGCCCACGGGGGTTATTTCCATGATGAAATGGCAGTAACAGCCGCGGGCCTTAGTTCCTTTTTCTGTGAACTTAAAAACCACTTCGTAATGGAAAGAAGTCTCACCGTTTGCACTTAAACTTATTTTTAATGTGAATCAACTTGCACAGGGACGTAACTCCACTAGACATAAGTCCATGCTCTGATTGTGGGTGTGGGTTATGACATACCAAAGAGGAACACACGTACATAATAAGTATCTATGGAACTATGAATCATACTATGTGTTTAATGCGGTCAATTCGCGCGTACTTCTTAAGTTCAACCGCAGGCACGTATTACACGTAGGCAAATTTTGTTCGCTTTGCTTTTTACTCACGGATAGAATAATGAAGCTGAAAGCGAAGAGGAAAAAATTTTCTCAAGGGAATATGGATGTGTGGTGTAAAAATAAAAATTCGCGCGAATTTTTATTTTTACACCACACATCCATATTCCCTTGAGAAAATTTTTTCCTCTTCGCTTTCAGCTTCATTATTCTATCCGTGAGTAAAAAGCAAAGCGAACAAAATTTGCCTACGTGTAATACGTGCCTGCGGTTGAACTTAAGAAGTACGCGCGAATTGACCGCATTAAACACATAGTATGATTCATAGTTCCATAGATACTTATTATGTACGTGTGTTCCTCTTTGGTATGTCATAACCCACACCCACAATCAGAGCATGGACTTATGTCTAGTGGAGTTACGTCCCTGTGCAAGTTGATTCACATTAAAAATAAGTTTAAGTGCAAACGGTGAGACTTCTTTCCATTACGAAGTGGTTTTTAAGTTCACAGAAAAAGGAACTAAGGCCCGCGGCTGTTACTGCCATTTCATCATGGAAATAACCCCCGTGGGCCTTACTTCCAAAACAAAGAGGAAATAAGACCCGCGGGTCTTATTGCCGCGGGCCTTATTGCACTGCACCATCTTTGCTTGGTCTGAGACTAATATTCTTAAACTAAACCCTTCTAAGTCTGTAGCTATCAGTGGCGTGGCGTGGATATTTTCAAATGGTAAGTCGAGAAAAATGAATCACCTACGAGCCATTCCATATGAAAACGGTCAATCCGAAATGTTGCTATACCTCCGATTTTGCTCAAACTTTGTAGAAATGTTCCTTTGCTATCGAAATACGAAATAGTCAAAGGATTTTTTTTTGTAATTTTCCTCTCCCCTCCAGCCATACTCAAAGAACCGAACATAGCGATTTTATGGGCTTCAGACTTTGCACTCTTAAATTGTCTGTATTCAAGCGATTAGGACGCTTAAGGTGTCATTTTAAAGCTGATAAAGCATTCTTTTCAAATCAATCAAAAGGTTTAAGACATTTGAGTTGCTTTAGAAACCTGATCCTTTTGAAATCAACACATTTTATATACTTTTTTGCCATTTTTGAAGTAGCCCTGTGCCTAAAATATCAATAGTAAGTCCCTAAAAATTTCCCTGATTAAACCTTACAATAATTACAAAATAAAAAATCCAAAGTTGATCAAAAAACAAATTTTTTTATGAAAAGAATGCTTTATCAGCTTTAAAATGACACCTTAATCGTCCTAATCGCTTGAATACAGACAATTTAAGAGTGCAAAGTCTGAAGCCCATAAAATCGCTATGTTCGGTTCTTTGAGTATGGCTGGAGGGGAGAGGAAAATTACAAAAAAAAAAATCCTTTGACTATTACGTATTTCGATAGCAAAGAAAAATTTCTACAAAGTTTGAGCAAAATCGGAGGTATAGCAACATTTCGGATTGACCGTTTTCATATGGAATGGCTCCTACACAAATTAATAAGGAATAAACAGAAGGTACCTTAAATTCCAAACGTGGATTAATCGAAGCCAATTTTTCTATACTTTAAGTCATTTAGGTTGAAATTCACTTTAAACTTGCAAATAATTCAAAACAATGATCAGTAGAACAAAAAAAAAAAACAGCACAACAAAACCGAATTCGCCGTACATTACTCTAAGGCGAAAACTGTATTATTTTTTCCAAGCAGAAATTGCAGTAAGACGAAAATTATCGTCTTACTTTTTTCAATAAGAGAACGTGTATTGAAAAGGGAGGCACCGGGGTGGAAGTATATCGTAGGAAAGACAGGGACAAACACAGAATATGTTCTGCGCGGCGATTTTCAATGCTTTGTGTTTTGTGTATGCTTTGTGTATTGTGTGTGTATCTCGCAAATTTAAAAGTGCTTGAAGAACATTGTATGTATGGGCAAAGATAGGCTGTTGACTGCTTTGTAGACTTGTTGTAGACTTATGTTGCTGGTTTTTTCTACGAACAAGGGACACATTTTAAAAGGTAAGACGATAGGAATCGTGTTATATGGACGCCACGCCACTGGTAGCTATGTATGTTGTGTGCAAGGAATGAGCTCAACCCTAGTGAATTTCCTCCAGTTGTCCTTAATTGTGAAATAATCTCCTATGTGAAAGATGTCACTTACCTAGGCTTCAAAATCAATGCCAACCTTAATTGTTGTAAAGCAGTTTTTGACACAATCAGGAAAATTTACCATGGGTTGCACTGTTTGAGGTCTTCGTCTCATTTATTGTTGCCCAACTTAAAGCTTCAACTAGTTAAATCGCTTATTTTGCCTTATTTCACATACAATGTCTCTGTTTTTCCATCTTTGGACTGTGTTTGTAGAAGAAAACTAAATGTTGCTATCAATGATTGTGTTCGTTTTGTGTATTCTATGTAGACACACTAGTGTTTCACATTTACGTAATTTGATATTTGGTATGAACCTTGATAACTATCTTAACTTTAGGCTGCTTCTGAAACTCCATAATATTATCCATGGTCGAAGTCCAATGTACCTTAAAGACCCTCTAAGCTTTGCTCAATCTCAAAGAGGATTGAAATTAATTTTGCCTCGTTTCACGCACAGTATTGCAGAACGCTCCTTTTATGTATCTGCAGTTCGTTTATGGAATGCTCTACCAAACGAGCTGCAGAGCACTACCACTTATGCGACATTCAAGAGGAAATTATTTCTGCACCAATCTCATCTTAACTAACCTATTTTATACTTTCCGACTTTCTCACTTTTTACTTTTTTTTTCAACTGATCTCTTCTTTTTCCACTCTTTCTACTTCTTTTTTTTTTTACCGTCCTTTTCCTGTATATTACTTTTTTAACTATATTAGTTACTTTACCTTCCTATATTTTTATTTTCTTTACTTTTATAAGTTATATAAAATCTATTGTTAAACTTATTAGATGCTCTAGAAGATTTTAATCTTAATGTATCAGTGTAATTTATATATTTGTAGAAATAAATTGAAATTGAATTTTTCCTTGAATTTTTTTCTAACTATGACATTAAGATTTTCCTAGGAGATTTGAATGCCAAGCTAGGAAGAAAGGATATCTTTGGTGGAATAATCGGAAGATACAGCCTGCACGACAACACCTCCGATAACGGATTCAGGCTGATCCGTTTCGCTGCGTAGCGTGACGTTCAGGTAGCTAGTACGCGGTTCCAGCACCTCATATCCACAAAGAGACATGGAAATCCCATGATCAGTCAACCGTCAACCAGATTGACCACATTGCGATCGACGCATACTTCTCCAGTATAGAGGATGCCCGAACATTCCAAGCGGCCAACCCACGGACAAATACCTTGTTGTAGCCAAGGTACGACTGCGGATATTCCGATCTGAGAAAAAACCAGGAAATACTGCGAGAAAATTCGACGTTGGACAACTACAATCGCAAGAGATCGCCAAGTCCTTTTCCGATGGAGTCTATTACAACTTCTTAAGAAGTCTTATGCCACCAGCATCAAGTATAGAGAACCAGTGGCAGCACTGCCAATCACTTATCAGAGATGCCGCCTCTAAAGTGCTGGGTTTCACACGGCCACCACAACGAAACCCCTGGTTTGAGGGCGAATGCCGGCAAGCACATGCAGCTTTACAGGAAGCATACAAATCGGCGCTGCACAAAAAAACTAGAACTGCTCTACGAGCAGAAGAGGAGAGACAAACACCAACTTCTTAGACGAAAAAAGAGAGAGCATGAGATGCGCGCGATCGAGGAGATGGAAGGGTGCCACAGCAGGAATGAGGTTCGGAAAATTTACCAAAAGGTAAAAACAACAGCCTCGGGTTATAAACCCCGAGCCGAAGCCTGCAAACACGATCAAGGGAACATCGCGGTTGGAACCGCAGTCAATACTGAGGATATATAAAGACCATTTCTCCAAGCTCTATAACGACGATGATGAACCCAACTCCTGGTCAGAAGTATGCAACAGCTCATTTGCAAAATATGGTCTGAAGAGAGCATGCCCGATGAATGGAACCAGTCAGTTGTTTCCCCGGTCTTTAAGAAAGGAGACCCTCTGAACTGTGCCAACTACAGAGGTATCAGTCCTCTTGACATCGTATACAAGATCCTCTCTGCCGTATAGTGTGAGCGTCTGAAGCCATTCGTCAACAACCTGATAGGTCTTTATCAGTGCGGCTTTAGACCAGGAAAGTCCACCATAGCCCAAATCTTTACACTACGGCAGATCTTGGAAAAACCCATAGGAACTTCAAATTGATACCTACCACCATTTTATCGATTAAGGCTGCGTATGACAGCATTTATAGAGAGGAGTTATATAGAGACATGTCTAGTTTTGGCATCCCTACCAAACTTGTCCGATTGTGTAGGATGACGATGGAGAACGCACGCTGCTCGATCAGGGTCGGAAAAGATCTCACCGATAAATTCGATGTCAAAAAAGGTATTAGGCAAGGCGATGCACCGTCATGCGACTTCTTTAACATCGTTCTTGAAAGAATGGTGCAAAACTCCCACGTCTACACAAGAGGCACAATCTTTCAAAGATCCGTCCAATTACTCGGATATGCTGACGATATTGACATAATTGGAAGAACGAAGTGTGATGTCAATGGCGCGTTTATGAGCATTGAGACAGAAGCGAAGAAGATGGGTTAAGTGGTCAATGAGGGCAAGACCAAGTATATGCTGTCATCAAGAAAGTACACCCAACACCGACGTCTTGGCCAGAACGTCACGATAGACAGCTATAACTTTGAGGTAGTTAAGGACTAGGTAGACCTAGGCACCGCTATTAATTCAGACAACGACAAGGCAATTGAGTAGTAAAGTCCTCTCTCGAGCAACTAAAGTGTCCTTGTATAAGACACTTATCATCCCTGTTCTTGTATATGGCGCAGAGGCATAGACCTTGTCAAAGGTAGATGAATTATAAGGAATAAACAGAAGGTACCTTAAATTCCAAACGTGGATTAATCGAAGCCAATTTTTCTATACTTTAAGTCATTTAGGTTGAAATTCACTTTAAACTTGCAAATAATTCAAAACAATGATCAGTAGAACAAAAAAAAAAAACAGCACAACAAAACCGAATTCGCCGTACATTACTCTAAGGCGAAAACTGTATTATTTTTTCCAAGCAGAAATTGCAGTAAGACGAAAATTATCGTCTTACTTTTTTCAATAAGAGAACGTGTATTGAAAAGGGAGGCACCGGGGTGGAAGTATATCGTAGGAAAGACAGGGACAAACACAGAATATGTTCTGCGCGGCGATTTTCAATGCTTTGTGTTTTGTGTATGCTTTGTGTATTGTGTGTGTATCTCGCAAATTTAAAAGTGCTTGAAGAACATTGTATGTATGGGCAAAGATAGGCTGTTGACTGCTTTGTAGACTTGTTGTAGACTTATGTTGCTGGTTTTTTCTACGAACAAGGGACACATTTTAAAAGGTAAGACGATAGGAATCGTGTTATATGGACGCCACGCCACTGGTAGCTATGTATGTTGTGTGCAAGGAATGAGCTCAACCCTAGTGAATTTCCTCCAGTTGTCCTTAATTGTGAAATAATCTCCTATGTGAAAGATGTCACTTACCTAGGCTTCAAAATCAATGCCAACCTAAATTGTTGTAAAGCAGTTTTTGACACAATCAGGAAAATTTACCATGGGTTGCACTGTTTGAGGTCTTCGTCTCATTTATTGTTGCCCAACTTAAAGCTTCAACTAGTTAAATCGCTTATTTTGCCTTATTTCACATACAATGTCTCTGTTTTTCCATCTTTGGACTGTGTTTGTAGAAGAAAACTAAATGTTGCTATCAATGATTGTGTTCGTTTTGTGTATTCTATGTAGACACACTAGTGTTTCACATTTACGTAATTTGATATTTGGTATGAACCTTGATAACTATCTTAACTTTAGGCTGCTTCTGAAACTCCATAATATTATCCATGGTCGAAGTCCAATGTACCTTAAAGACCCTCTAAGCTTTGCTCAATCTCAAAGAGGATTGAAATTAATTTTGCCTCGTTTCACGCACAGTATTGCAGAACGCTCCTTTTATGTATCTGCAGTTTATGGAATGCTCTACCAAACGAGCTGCAGAGCACTACCACTTATGCGACATTCAAGAGGAAATTATTTCTGCACCAATCTCATCTTAACTAACCTATTTTATACTTTCCGACTTTCTCACTTTTTACTTTTTTTTTCAACTGATCTCTTCTTTTTCCACTCTTTCTACTTCTTTTTTTTTCTACCGTCCTTTTCCTGTATATTACTTTTTTAACTATATTAGTTACTTTACCTTCCTATATTTTTATTTTCTTTACTTTTATAAGTTATATAAAATCTATTGTTAAACTTATTAGATGCTCTAGAAGATTTTAATCTTAATGTTTCAGTGTAATTTATATATTTGTAGAAATAAATTGAAATTGAATTTTTCCTTGAATTTTTTTCTAACTATGACATTAAGATTTTCCTAGGAGATTTGAATGCCAAGCTAGGAAGAAAGGATATCTTTGGTGGAATAATCGGAAGATACAGCCTGCACGACAACACCTCCGATAACGGATTCAGGCTGATCCGTTTCGCTGCGTAGCGTGACGTTCAGGTAGCTAGTACGCGGTTCCAGCACCTCATATCCACAAAGAGACATGGAAATCCCATGATCAGTCAACCGTCAACCAGATTGACCACATTGCGATCGACGCATACTTCTCCAGTATAGAGGATGCCCGAACATTCCAAGCGGCCAACCCACGGACAAATACCTTGTTGTAGCCAAGGTACGACTGCGGATATTCCGATCTAAGAAAAAACCAGGAAATACTGCGAGAAAATTCGACGTTGGACAACTACAATCGCAAGAGATCGCCAAGTCCTTTTCCGATGGAGTCTATTACAACTTCTTAAGAAGTCTTATGCCACCAGCATCAAGTATAGAGAACCAGTGGCAGCACTGCCAATCACTTATCAGAGATGCCGCCTCTAAAGTGCTGGGTTTCACACGGCCACCACAACGAAACCCCTGGTTTGAGGGCGAATGCCGGCAAGCACATGCAGCTTTACAGGAAGCATACAAATCGGCGCTGCACAAAAAAACTAGAACTGCTCTACGAGCAGAAGAAGAGAGACAAACACCAACTTCTTAGACGAAAAAAGAGAGAGCATGAGATGCGCGCGATCGAGGAGATGGAAGGGTGCCACAGCAGGAATGAGGTTCGGAAAATTTACCAAAAGGTAAAAACAACAGCCTCGGGTTATAAACTCCGAGCCGAAGCCTGCAAACACGATCAAGGGAACATCGCGGTTGGAACCGCAGTCAATACTGAGGATATATAAAGACCATTTCTCCAAGCTCTATAACGACGATGATGAACCCAACTCCTGGTCAGAAGTATGCAACAGCTCATTTGCAAAATATGGTCTGAAGAGAGCATGCCCGATGAATGGAACCAGTCAGTTGTTTCCCCGGTCTTTAAGAAAGGAGACCCTCTGAACTGTGCCAACTACAGAGGTATCAGTCCTCTTGACATCGTATACAAGATCCTCTCTGCCGTATAGTGTGAGCGTCTGAAGCCATTCGTCAACAACCTGATAGGTCCTTATCAGTGCGGCTTTAGACCAGGAAAGTCCACCATAGCCCAAATCTTTACACTACGGCAGATCTTGGAAAAACCCATAGGAACTTCAAATTGATACCTACCACCATTTTATCGATTAAGGCTGCGTATGACAGCATTTATAGAGAGGAGTTATATAGAGACATGTCTAGTTTTGGCATCCCTACCAAACTTGTCCGATTGTGTAGGATGACGATGGAGAACGCACGCTGCTCGATCAGGGTCGGAAAAGATCTCACGGATAAATTCGATGTCAAAAAAGGTATTAGGCAAGGCGGTGCACCGTCATGCGACTTCTTTAACATCGTTCTTGAAAGAATGGTGCAAAACTCCCACGTCTACACAAGAGGCACAATCTTTCAAAGATCCGTCCAATTACTCGGATATGCTGACGATATTGACATAATTGGAAGAACGAAGTGTGATGTCAATGGCGCGTTTATGAGCATTGAGACAGAAGCGAAGAAGATGGGTTAAGTGGTCAATGAGGGCAAGACCAAGTATATGCTGTCATCAAGAAAGTACACCCAACACCGACGTCTTGGCCAGAACGTCACGATAGACAGCTATAACTTTGAGGTAGTTAAGGACTAGGTAGACCTAGGCACCGCTATTAATTCAGACAACGACAAGGCAATTGAGTAGTAAAGTCCTCTCTCGAGCAACTAAAGTGTCCTTGTATAAGACACTTATCATCCCTGTTCTTGTATATGGCGCAGAGGCATAGACCTTGTCAAAGGTAGATGAGAACGCTTTAGGATGCTTCGAAAGAAAAATTCTTCGGGTGATTTTTGGTCCCTTCTGCATAGATGGAGAGTGGAGAAGAAGATTTATCCACGAACTGTACGGGCTGTACAGCGACACTGACCCGGTCAAACGAGTCAAGGTTCAGCGGCTTAGATGGCTGGGTCCGAATGGACACCAACGATCCGGCCCGGAAAGTCTTCGAATCCAATCCCGAGGGACGGCGCAGTAGAGGAAGACCGTGACTCAGGTGGCACATGCAAGTAGGAGTTGACCTCACCCAACTTTGCGTGCAAAACTGGAGGCAGCAAGCTAGGGACTGAGTGGGCTGGAGAAGCATGTTGGTTGAGGCCCTGGTCCGACCCGGACTGTAGCGCCACCTTAAGTAAGTAAGAAGGCTTGATTTCAAACATCAATATTTTATCCAGCATTTAGGAAAATCAGTGAGGATTTCAAAGGAGACACTGATGCACGTTGCTTTCGAACTTTTGCGAATCGTAAAGTAGGGGAAAAACAGGGTTAGGTAGAGCATTTCACATTCGGGTGGTGCGACTTAAATAAGAATCTCTATATTTGACTGTACGCCCGAAGTTGGGCTCAAGGTAAAACTGATGAGAATTCCTAGCGAGGCGAGTGTTGAGGCTAAGTTGTTTCAGTGGAGGAATGCAACTGGCTATTTCACTAGAGCAGTTTTTGTGAAAAAAGCGGTAAAAGAGATAGAGAGACAGGCAACGTTTCGACGAATTCCAAGAGAATCCATCGATTCTACGAGTGAACCTATCAATTTTGACGCTCTATTTTGTACCCTATCAAGTAGGCGCAAAGATGTTTGAGGAGCACCTGACCAGATATGGGAGTTATACTCCAGTTTTGGGCGGATGAAGGCCTTATAAATTTTAGTCAGATCAGAAGGGGTGATGAACTTCCTGCATCGTCTTAAGAAACCTAAACATTTAGCAGCGTTTTTGGCGACATCAAATATGTGGTCGTTCCAACGAAGATCATCGTTTACACACATACCAAGTACTATTAACTTTTCGGTTTCTTTTTTGCAGGTACCATTCATGGATAATGGCAATGTTGGAATGTTCAGCTTCAACGACAAGAGACAGCTTTGAGTTTTCGAAGCATTGAATTCTACTCGGTTTTTATTACCCCATGTAACAATGCTGTCAAGGTCAGAATTCAATGAGCTTATCATACGCAACCGTTCCAGTTCCACATCCAAAGAGCAGGGACGTGAATTTGGAAACGAATATGAAAAGCTGAGGGTCGAGTCGTCAGCAAAACAGTTAAGCGGATTAGAAAAATACCGATATGACACAATGATCCGATTTGCCTAAAGGAGATGATACTATAACCCTAAATTTTTCGGGATGAGAAGTAAGAAATAAGTCAAGAGTATTGGCCGCATGGCTTTCAAAGTCTGGAACCCGAGTGGGCTCATCAACAAGTTGAGTTAATTCGTTAAACTCGGCGAAGATCTCAACACATTTTTCTTCGGGTGTTGTCTGGCCAGAATGTCGAAGCCAACCAGTATTGTGTACATTGAAATCGCCCGCAATTGCGATTTCAGAGTGAGGATAAAGGGAAACAATTCTTATTATGGAGTCAGATAGCGCATCAAACTCGTTAGAGGTTGAATTGCTATCTAAATCGGGTCTTCTATAGATAAAAAAATAATGAATGATTTGCTTACGGAGTACGGACGGTGAATTTTAACGACATGAAGTTAAAGTTCGTATTAGAACAGAGGCCGTATTGTGGTAGAAGTTGGTAAGCAATATCATTTCGAACAAATACGGCGAGGCCATGGGAGAAAAAGAATAATGGCACTAACCCGCCATTGGTTACGTCAATTTGACTTTCATCGTTGGTAACGCCGCGCCGCGCCGGTCCCACGCACCGGGGTTTTCTACAAAAGTTTTTTTCAAATCGAGTTACTAATAAATAATTTTTTTTTAATATTTATGCTTGCTCTTTGACAGTAAAACAAAGATATTTTATCAACATAAGCTCTTTTATTTCATTATTAATAATTAAAAAAAAATGTATTTATTGCATTAAAAATCGCAATGTCCTTAGACATAAATTTTTTAAATTAAGAAAAAAACAAAAAACCACATATTCACCTTAAAAAGTTTAGTCTTTTAGTCTTTTGACATTATGAACTTTCATAAAAATGCAAAAACTGGTATTCTTTCAAATAAAAAATAATAAAAGTAACATCTCAAAAAATCCTATTCTTCAGCCAAACAGTCTCTGCAACAGGGCACTACATGTTCAAGGAACAAATATTTTCGACATTTATGACAAAAGTGGTGCAGTGCAATTTTTTGTTTTTTTTTTTTTGCTTTGGAAGTAAGGCCCACGGGGTTATTTCCATGATGAAATGGCAGTAAGAGCCGCGAACCTTAGTTCCCTTTTCTGCGAACTCAAATACCATTTCGTAATTGAAAGAAGTCTCACCATTTGCACTTAAACTTATTTTCAATGTGAATAAACTGGCACAGGGACGTAACTCAACTAGACATTAGTAAATGCTCTGATTGTGGATTATGACATACCAAAGAGGAACACACGTACATAAGAAATATTTATGGAACTATGAATCATACTATGTGTTCAGTTCGGTCAATTCGCGTGAATTTCTTAAGTTCAACCGCAAGCCCGTATTACAGGAGGCAAATTTTGTTCGCTTTGCTTTTTACTCACGGATAGAATAATGAAGCTGAAAGCGAAGCGGAAAAAATTTTCTCAAAGGAGTATGGATGTGTGGTGTAAAAATAAAAATTCGGGCTTATTGTATTGCACCGACAAAAGTACTTGGTCTTCTTATTTTTCTTCAATCCACACTCAAAGCACCGGCCATTTCTTGAAGGACCAGCAGTCCCAGGTACGGTGCAGTTTAATAAGCCAAGCGGCAACAAGACCCGTGGGCCTTATGGCTCAAAAAAATGGAAATAACACCCACGGGCTTTGTTTCCACTTTTTTTTTACCAAGTTACGAGTTAACTTTATTGAGGCATATAAAATCTGTACATTTATACTTTTTTTTTTTAAACTAGGTATGCATTTCATCTTTGGTCGACTTCATGATATGTCTGACTGTAACATAAATTCAAAATATTTCAAAAATATAATAAAAATAAAAATATCTAGTCGATAATTAACATATTGATTTGATTACCTGCTCCCGGTGATCAATACTCTGCTTTGCTCTTTTATGGCATTCTTAACTTAATGACTAGGACTAATACTAAAAAACTTAAAAAACTTAAAAACTAAAAATCCACAGTTTTGAGGAAGATATCTTAATTTATATCAGGTATGATAAAATAGTGCAGATATCAAGAAATCCCTATTAATTTAAAAAACAAAATTACAAGGAAAGCTCAACAATCTGCATTGAACAATGGCTTATGTTAGCAACGTCTACCAAAACATATCTAAAATTTTTTTTTTCTTTTTTTTTTTTTTTTTCATTTGCATAACAATTATCAATATCAATTATCATCCCCTATAGTTAAAAGGATGCCTTTTTAAAGAACGGCACTTTTGTAGTTTCGTTTGTATCTTGTCCTAAAAGAGAAAAAGACCCCTCATTTAGAAAATTAAATGGAGATAAATAATAGTTATCGAATAGGCAGTTATTAATATTAGAGCCCATCAAGGATCTTACAAGTGCGTTTTCATGATATCTTATACGCTCCATTTTTTTATCAAAAGTTCTATTTGATATTTCGCGTTTCTAAAACAAGTTAGTCCACATTTTCTTGTATTAATTTTCAATCCCCACTTTTTGAAATAATTTTCGACGAAGGAAGCTCTTGCTTTATTTTGCTTAAAGCTACAGTTGGTCGGGTACTACTAGCCAATATGATAGTATCATCTGCATAATGAATTGAACCTAGTTCATTAGTCATTGGGTCAGAGAGAGGAAAATCTTGCAAAAAAATATTGAATAGGAATGGCCCCATTATCGATCCCTGTGGAACGCCTGTGATGACAGGATAGAATTCTGAACGTTCAGCTCCAATAAATATGGAATTCGACCCGTTTGATAAAAAACTGAGTATTATTCTACTCAACCAATGTGGAAAATTTAGTTGTATAAGCTTAAACATAAGACCCTGATGCCAAACAGAATCAAATGCTTTCTCAAGATCAATTTCCAAGCTCACTGTGCATTTTTTGTTTCTCAGGTTTTGCATTACTTTCTCTTGAAACAAGAGCAATGCATGTTCTGTGGAGTTCCCTTTTCTGAACCCAAATTGATTTCTTGGGATTATCTCTTCATCATCACAAAAAGTGTTTAAAGGATTTATTAAAATCCTTTCGAATAATTTGCCAATATTTGAAAGAAGCGCGATTGGACGAAAACGAAAGTTACTAACTTCTCTTGCAGCTTTTTTCTTTGCTAATGGCATTTAGGAAATACCTTTATATTTGATGTAATAAACAAAAAGTGTGAAAATATTAAGGTGTTTTAATTAGTATTTAATTAATGTTCATGTAAATTGTGTTCGGTTTTCACGTGTTCGGTTTAGTATAATAATTACAATGGCAACCAAGCCAAATCTGAACAAAATCTCTCGATTGAAAAGAAAGGTGAAATTCTTATTGGAAGATATTCAATTCCTTCAATTGTGCAAAAAGAGCAACGTAATGCCAAATTTTATAAAAGTGACGTGTGCGGTTAGTAATTCTCGCACAGAAAAAGTAATCGCGTTTGCACAAAAGAAATGGCTTAGACTGGAAATAAAACATCATTTCGAAAAGTTAGCCAAAATTTAATTAGAATTATACAGCTTGCATCTAGAAATTACAAAAAGTTTAACTGTAGCGGAATCGTCGGAGTGGTTTGAGTTTGAGAACAGAATACAAGACCAAATTTCAAGTGCAGCTAATAAGAAAAAAGAAACACACCGTAAAAAATATGAAAAATTAAAAGAAGTAAATAATAAAAAGTGTATTCAACCAAAATTCATACCGGATTTCATATGCAATGAATCGGATGTCGTTTTTAATGAAAGTGAAATAGAGTTGCTAAGCAAAGGTTTGAATTTTACTCCAAAACCTAATAAACCACAACTAGTGGACGCCGATGTGGATATAGAAGCCGCTTTGAAGTTTAAAACGCACTCGGTTCAAGATGATGTTAGGCGGGCGACAAAAGAAATTATTGAAGATATAAACAATGTTACAAGTACGCAAAGAAAAAGAAAAAATAATGATTTCGATATCATTAAATCGTTAAAATCTAAAGAATGCGTATATGTTAAAGCTGATAAAGGTAATAAGTTAGTGGTTTTAAACAAATGTGACTATGAAAAAAGAATGTTAAGTGTAACTAACAAACAAAAACCCTTTACCAAAAATGATAAAAGAAAGTAGTGAAATAGTTAAGAAAGTGAGCTTAGTTTTTGGTTTTTGGCTTAAAAGAAAATTGTCCGTGTCCAATCCACAAGTCCCCCTAATTTATTCTTCCAAAAATTCATAAAACCGGTGATAGACCAATTGCCAGCAGCATTTCGTCTCCTAGTTATTTATTGGCAAAATGGTTGGTTAGTGAAATGAGACTTTTACCTCCAATTAACAGCCTCTCCGTAAAAAATTCATTTGAATTTGTCGAAAAAGTAATGAGTGAAACAATACTAGAAGATGAAGTGATGGTGTCGTTTGATTTGTGTCTCTTTTTCCAAGTATCCCAGTTGATGTTGCATTATGTGAGTTTGAAAACTATTTGAATACTGTTGAGTTAAGTAACGAGAAAAAAGCGTGTTTTTTGAGTGTAGCTAAACTTTGTATGCAACAAAACTTTTCCAATTCAGGGATAAGTTTTATAAGGTTGAAAAGGGAACAAATATGGGTAACCCATTGAGTCCTCTAATATCGGAATTGTTTATGTCAGCGTTTGAAATTCGGTTGATAAATAGAAATGTATTACCAAGGTTCTGGTGTCGATATGTGGATGATGTTTTTTCGATTGTGAAAAAAGATAAGATAGAAGATACATTGAGTGTTTTAAACTGTGAATTTGAAACAATTAAATTTACAATTGAAATGGAGGCAAACAATAAAATTTGTTTTCTAGACCTTGAAGTCAGAAAAACGTGTGAAAATAAAATAGATGTTTCAGTTTACCATAAACCAACAAGTTTATTACAAGTGATTCACATTGTCCAATTCAACATAAACATGCCGCGTTTCATTCAATGATTTTCAGAATGTGTAGACTCCCTTTGTCAGCTTCAAACTACAAGATTGGGTATGAATACATAAAAAAAGCTGCAGATGTAAACGGGTACAGTGCGAGTTTAGTAGATAGAATGATAAGGAAACATTCTAACAAAATTAAAAAATCTTCATTGTCGACTCTTTTTTTCACAAAATATTGAAAAAAGTGAAGTTAAACGAGCTTCAGTGTGTTATGTGCCTGAATTAACAAACAAAATATCAAAAAACTTCCGAGAGCATAACATTCAATTAGTCTTTTCAAGTAAAACAAAACTAAAAAATCTACTCGGGTCGACGAAAGATAAAATTGATAACATGAAAAAGTCGGGTATATATGCAATAAAGTGTGGTGACTGCGATGGTGTTTACTATGGTCAAAACAAAAGGACCATCGAAAAAAGATTTAAAGAACATAGTGCGTACATCAAGCAAAATAAAAATCAAAGTTCTGCTATTGCAGACCACGTCTTAAAGCTCAACCACTTTAATATAAATGCAAGCTGTGTGAGTCTAAAAAAACAAATAACAGATGAGAGAAAACTGGACGCGTATGAAAGCTACTTCATACAAAGAGATAGCCGTTCTATCAATGCTGATAACGGCAACATTACTTCGATCACTGATTTGATCGAGCCACTGATTTGATCAGTCGTGATGCTGATGATGGACTGCATGCAGTCCGAAATGCATTCAAGGTACGTGTTTTTGATCGTTTTTTCGTTTTTTGTTGTGACTATTTGTTGACGCGAAACGCGAAAGAAAGACAAAACAAAAAGTGTGAAAACATTAATGTGTTTTAATTAGTATTTAATTAATATTCATGTAAATCTATAAGCTCTTGTCCATTATAAAAAAGAGTGTCTTTCGAAATATCTGTACCAAAGAATTTTCGGCCTGCTACTTTATCGATTTCCTTGAAAGCTTGGGGGGAAGGTTTAATTTGTTTGAGTTTCTTTCTAAGGAAATTATATAGGTCTAAATTAACATTTCGTTTTATAATGCAACTCAAACAATCTATTTTTGCACGAAGCTCATTATATTCAGGGTTAACACTGTTTAGATATCGATTATCGAGTCTTTTAAGTTGTTTTAACCATATTTTCCGTAACTCAATCAACTTCTTGGTCAAATCTGATATACATTTGTATTTGTTATCTACAATATTATGAACTTTTGAATGAAGCTCAACATTGGAACTAATTGAGTCTACTATACGATTTATAAGAGCATCGATTTCTAGGTTTGTTAAAGGAGGTGGTGCATACTTGGGCCCAGGGCGTACACCTATGAGACTAGTACCAAATGAAAGCTTCAGCCCAATCAGTCTGTCAAATATTTTTGAATTCGGTCTTGGTGATTTTGAGATAATTAGACCTGAAGTTGAGCGCCGGAAATGGGAAAAATCTTAGATTTCTGCAAATAATTACGTGTATCTCGAAAAGTATAGCACGTAGGACAATGATTTAGATATCATATATAAAATACATTTTTTGAAATGCCTTATATTTCGAAAAAACAGACCTAAAAGTTGTTTGAATAGAAACATTTTCATTGACGTTTGCCAGCCAATATCTCGAAAAATTCAGTGATGACCTATATTTTTTTTTGCACCACTTTAATCCTTAATTGGTAAGCTTGAATTTAGTATATATTTACGCTATCATACATAGAGCATATCACGTACATTATAAGCAAATCCTAAAAAAAATTAAACAAAAAATATGTTCCACAGCAAATGCATTTTTTCATTTAATTTTTCGCAGTACCTACTCTGTTTTTTACAAAACATAAGACCAGAATACATATTAATGCTACAAATGAAAAAAAAAAAGCTAATCCTCGTTTAGATCTATCAAAATGCCATCCAAAAACAAAACTGGTGCTATATTTATTGCTTCCTGGTGTCTTGCGTAACCCAAATACCATAAAATGATCATGACATGAGCGCAACAACCAACAACCCTCATTCCAACGAGACAGTTACAATAGTAAGCTTTTGAATTGCGTTTGAATTTGAACTATGTGCTGCGTTTGCTTCGCTATCCAGAAGGAACAGACTTATTCCCAACGAACTGTTTGGAAACATTAATTTAAATGAAAATGATCGTCCATCTATAGTCATTTGCGATGGAACATAAGTGTACCTTCAAAAAAGTTCAAACTACGGTTTTCAGAAACAATCGTACAGCCTACATAAGTATCAAAATCCGGTTAAGCCTTCTGCGATCACATGCTGTGATGAGTTTATTCTGGACGTTTTAGCACCTTATGCTACAACTGTATCTGATGCTAACATAATAAAACATCTTTTCAGAGACGATTATGGAACGTTCAGGCAATACTTTAGACAAAATGATGTTTTTATTTTGGACAGAGGATTAAGAGACGCAATCCCACATCTTGAATCTCAACGATATAAGGCTTACATGCCTGAATCTGTTGCTGAAGGTAACTTTCAACTTACCACAGAGCAGGCTAATAGATCCAGGTCTATGGTCAGATGGTCGTGAACGGACGGTTTAAAAGGGATTTTAAACTCATCATTCATTTGATGGACGACTTCAAAATTGCAGCTGCACTTCTTGATAAGTTTCATCCAACCATTGAAGACAGTGCTATTGCGAACGTTCAGCTAGAACTGGCCTTAAATCGTTTGAATACTCCTAATTATTTAGGTGCCTATGTAAGAGAAATTAATCGATGGTAATATCCCGAGTTTAAGTAATTTCCCACAACTCACTATTCTAGAACTTCGTATGATATCATTGGGGAATTACCAAATGAACCAGGCTCGATCCTACTCTGGTCAACATTTAAAAGACCAGGGAACCTATACAATCGAAGTCTGCGAAGATCGGATGCGAATTACCTCTACTGCTCATCATAGTCTTTTAGGCATGACTTTTATTGCGAGGGCGAATCAAATCCAGGCATGTAAGTAAAAAGTGTATCTCACTTACATCTTAGTGAATAGCAAAGCAAACGCAGCACATAGTTCAAACGCAAATAAAGCTTACTATTGTAACTGTCTCGTTGGAATAAGGATTGTTGGTTGTTGCGCTCATGTCATGATCATTTTATGGTATTTGGGTTACGCAAGACACCAGGAAGCAATAAATATAGCACCAGTTTTGTTTTTGGATGGCATTTTGATAGATCTAAACGAAGATTAGTTTTTTTTTTCATTTGTAGCACTAATATGTATTCTGGTCTTATGTTTTGTAAAAAACAGAGTAGGTACTGCGAAAAATTAAATGAAAAAATGCATTTGCTGTGGAACATATTTTTTGTTTAATTTTTTTTAGGAATTGTGTATAATGTACGTGATATGCTCTATGTATGATAGCGTAAATATAAACCAAATTCAAGCTTACCAATTAAGGATTAAAGTGGTGCAAAAAAAAATATAGGTCATCACTGATTTTTTCGAGATTTTGGCTGGCAAACGTCAATGAAAATGTTTCTATTCAAACAACTTTTAGGTCTGTTTTTCCGAAATATAAGGCATTTCAAAAAATGTATTTTATATGAAATGAAAGATATTTTTATGATCTTTCATATGATACCTAAATGATTGTCCTACGCGCTATACTTTTCGAGATATACGTAATTATTTGCAGAAATCTAAGATTTTTCCCATTTCCGGCGCTCAACTTCAGGTCTAATTATCTCAAAATCACCAAGACCGAATTCAAAAATATTTGACAGACTGATTGGGCTGAACGTAAGCTTTTATTTGGTACTAGTCTCATAGGTGTACGTCCTGGGCCCAGGCTCCATAGAAATATGCACCACCTCCTTTCTTGTGTTTGGCCAGTCGATAGAAGACAAAGAGTTATGAATATTTAGCTGAAAAGCTCTCCAGTCAGTGTCTTTGAAACTTCTGTAAGAAGGTAGAGTTGTTAAAATAGGGCAATAATCTTCGAGAGTAACATCATAGCTTATTCCTCGATGATCAGAAATCGTTGTAAACGTTTTACAGGTGGAAGGGCTTATTGAATTCGTTGGGTTGAGGTATGAAGACATTATGAAAAAATCCAAGTAAGAGTTGGATCTTGGATAAGTAGGATTGTTCGATGGGATCAAATCAAGAGTTAAGTATGGACCGCTATTGAACCAATTATTCAGAATATTTCCGTTACTGTTGTGAATGTTATCTCCCCAAGTAGTGTGTCGGGCATTGAAATCACCGCCTACTATAGCCGCATCATAATTGTTGATAAGAGCATTTAAGTTGTCAAGATCCCTAGTTAAATGCTGTCCTGCGTTTGATGGTATATACTAACAATCAATAGGCGAAAAAGTGACCCATTCGATCTTAAAAATGACACTGACGAAAGACACGCGGAAAATATTTGGCTTTGAAAAGGGACTGAATTATACTTGAACTTATTGTCTAGTTCTAGTAGGATTGCCGTTCCTCTTCCAAAGTCATTCCTAATAATATTGAAACCATCGAACGAAGGTCTATACCTTTGAGATAATCTGGTTTCAGAAAGCAAGCAAACCTGAGGTTTTTTAGATTTTAACGTGTATAAAAGCTCGAGTCTTCTTTCATGTGAAATTATTGAGTTAAAATTCATCGATATAATTTTGAGTTTAGTTGTAGCCATCATTATACAGCGATGGATGCCACAAACTCCAAGTAAGAAAACATTTTTTCTTCTTGGTTTTGGATTAGTTTATATCTAGGCCAGAATTGCCGTATTTTGGTTAAAAGTTTTACGAACGAAATATTGAAGAACTTTTTTGCTTCGTTTAGAAAATCGTTAAGTTCACCTTTTTGAGCATTTGAATTGTTCAGTCCGCCTAAAAGAGGTAACTTTTCATGGTGGTTTTTATTTTTAGCCTTTATTTTATCAGCGAACGAAATATTGGGTTTAGTAAAATTATAGACCGATTCTTCAACGTTAAACCTTATGTTACTTACCGCTTCCTTAGCCTTTTGAGAGTAAAGCGGGGAATACACGATACAATTATCGTATGCGACTTGGATCGCAATTTTTCCCAATAAACACGCTGGCGAAGAAGATACCTAACACACATAAGATCCTTAATGGACTCTCCTACCTGTAAATGCACAACAAACATATTTAGTTTCAAATTCAATTCTTTAGTTCTGTTAGTTGTAAAAGGGGAAATCTTGCTTATTCTTACATTGGGAACCGTGTCACTCAGTGCTTTTTCAATTTTGTTAATTGGGGTATCCCCATCAAGACCTTTCAACAAAATCGAAACTTTTTTTATGTCTTTCGGAGAAAGGGAAAATGCTCCTACGCCTGTACCGCAAAGGCGATCAATTATAAGTTTATGAACAGCAGAGTGGCTAACATAAACCTTTGTTTTACGATAACCCATATTAACATATTTATGTTCTAAATCCATAATATTACATTCAGTAGCTGCAAGTTTTATCAAATCATTAATAAGTGTGCAATTAGCACCAAAAATAAATATCGGGGGGCAAAAATTTTTTTTTTTTTAACACTAGGCATTGAATTTGCGTTTAAAATATTATTTTCTGCATTCTGACTAGGCTGCTCATTTGTTTTGTTTTTGGTTGAGGTATCTGTGCTGCTCTTATCTACTGTCACATCAAACGGGTTTCCTTCTGAGTTTACCAGAGGAAAGAATTTGTTTTTTGATAGGCTCGATTCGTTTGTAGATGACTCATCTGGTTGATTTCTCAAACGTCTCGCTGCTTGCTGCTCTCTTTAAATTGTTCATGACTGTTGTCCACCCTAAGGTGTTATCATTGGTATCGTCGCCGTCGTCATTCATCATAGTAGCAAAAAACTTTGCCGGATTAATGCTTCGGCTTAGAGATGTTGGCGAAGATAATTCTGCGTCTCTCTTTAAATTGTTTGTTTTAGTGGGGTTCGGATTTAAAAGAGAACTATTGTTTGCGAATTCATTTGCAGACTGTAAACCGGTTTCAACTAGATTCGGTTTATGATATTTTTGATTGGCAAGGAAATCACATGCACTTAATTGAGATGTACTTGCACTCTCATCAATTTTTTCAGTTTCCAGCATTAATGCAATTTTTATTTGTTTTATCACCAATTTTCAATTTTGTTTAGAGTCACTGTCTCAAGGAAAATTTTTAATGAGCGGCAAAAGCCGTCTCGGTTAAAGTACAGCACTGAATTTCTTTCGTTACAGTGAAAGTTAATCTGTTCGTCACGACGCGACGGTCAGATTCGCACTCGCTTTGTTTCCACTTTGAAGAGGCAATAAGACCCACCAAAGAAAGGAATTTAGGCCCATGTCTTTTGTTGAAAAGACATGGGCAACAAAATTTTTATTTTTTTTTATTACACTGTTCCCCCCAGGGGTGCAGAGTAATAAGCCCCGCGGCAACAAGACCCGTGGGCCTTATTGCTCAAAAAATTGGAAATAACACCCACGGGCTTTGTTTCCACTTTGAAGAGGCAATAAGACCCACCAAAGAAAGGAATTTAGGCCCATGTCTTTTGTTGCCATTTTGAAGCAGCATTTATATGACTCTGATGCACATGGGATCTTAAAACTAGTTTTCCTTCCTAGAAAGGATTAAGAACATAGTGGATGCGCTAAATGTATATTCTAGCTTTCTTTTATTTGAAGGAAAAACATTTTGAGGTACAGAAAAACAAAGCTCCAAAATTTGGCACTTATGTCACGTTGTCTCCCACTTCGCGACATAGGATGATGGAAACTCAGTCCACTTTCTTATGCGCACATAATACCTAAATAAATCTACTTTCTTAATGTTTGTTTTGCTCTTAGCTTCTTGCTCCTGGTCTGTTCGTGTGAATCTTTTATGTTCAACCACAAGCCCGTACTACTCGAAGGGAAATTTCGTTCGCTTCGATTCACTTTTTACTCACGGATAAAATAATGAAGCTAAAAGCGAAGCAGAAAAAATTTGCGCGAATTTTTATTTTTACACCAAACATCCTTAAGGGAGTACTTTAGAAAATTTTTTCCGCTTCGCTTTTAGCTTCATTATTTTATCCGTGAATAAAAAGCAACAAAATTTGCCTACGGGTAATACGGGCTTGTGGTTGAACTTAAGAAATTCGTGAGACTACTTTCCATTACGAAATGATGTTTGAGTTCGCAGAAAAGGAGCAAAGGCCCACGGCTCTTACTGCCATTTCATCATGGAAATAACCCCCATGGGCCTAACTTCCAAAACAAAGAGGAATTATGACCCACGGGTCTTATTGCCGCGGGCCTTAATGCACTGCACCCCCAGGTACATCGTCCAACTTTAAAATCTCTGATAATCTTTGTCTCACAGACCGTGGTTTCTTTACTCATACTTGGTGACACACGGTCTCACACACCGGGTTAGTAACAAAACTACAAAACGTGTGCCCGTTAAGACGTTTCGTCGTAAGCTGACGATGGGGGATGCGTAATGCGGCAGCTACTCGAAACTACAGCAAAAATGGATGACGGCGGATAAAGCTATTCAAGTTTTTAATGACACCCGGTCTCACAGACACATGGGACACCAATGGTGGGCTAAGCTATATTCAGGCAGGTTGAACTCTGAGGGATCAGAATCAACACCTACCTGTGTTTCACTCAGTGCCAAAACAGCTGGCAGTGTGTGTATAGTATACAGCAAAGAAATTCGATCGCAACCCCCTAATGTTGCTAAAATCGACCGTAAATTTAGCCAACACTACGAATCACAAACATAAAAAACAAAGTATCAACGCAAACGCTACCTAAGTCAAACCAACAATTGTAGGCTCTAGTTAGAAAATCAAAGCAAATTACTAGCGGTGTTATGCCCAGCTAGCAACTTGACTTCGGTTCACTAACGGAAACCCCACCCGTTCACTATCCGCCTGACAGATTCAAAGTCTCTACATCTGCACACACTGCATTGATAAGAAGAAAAAAATCAGATCAAAAGAAATGTATGCAGGTGCCGAGAATACGAGAGTGGTGTAGGGCAGGAGATGACAAACGATGGGCCCGCACAAGTGTGTGTAGATTATGGCTATTTTTTTTTATGTGGTTTTTTTTTATGTGCCATTTAAACCTAACCCTGTATTGATTTGACCAATTGTTTAGATTATGTTTGTTTTTATGTGAAATTGGGCTTTTTTGGTCACTTAACCCTGTATATTTTAGTTCCTGAAAGAATACAGTATTATTGAATAAAGAACAAAAAACAAGAGCTTAAAATTGTTATTTAAATATCTTAAATACACAAAAAAACTTACGTTTATACTGAAGTCAAATGTTTTATTATACGAACAGCGTGGGCTTGAGTTTGTATAAAAGAGGTTATATTAAACATATTTTCATTTATAAATATACCAATTTTATAATCCTGGCAATACCTAGCCTTAATAAAAATCTGTTCCTTTGTTATTATTCTAAATTTTATTTCTTTCAAAGATTTAATGCTTAACGTAATTTATACATTCCAAGATACATACCTATATTTTTCTTTTTCCTTTTATTAAACAAAAATATATTACTATTTTTTAAAACAAAACTGTTTTTCTGTTTATTTTAAGCAACTTTTGATTCATTATAATATTTGTGTATTTTGCTTTGATTTAGTAAAAATAAATAATTTCTTGTCATTATTATTTTAATTGGTATTTAAAATGCTTATATCCATTAAAACAAAAAAATTACGCAGAATACACTTCTTATTTTTGGAGTTTATTGTTTTTGATTGATTTGTTTTTAAGAAATGAAATGAAGAAATGAAGATACTGATAAAATTAGGAAAAGTTTAAGACTGTGCATGATTATTTCATTTTTCTATTACTTGAAAAGGTAAACAATAAGTTTGAATGTTGAGTTTTTGAATTTTGTTTAGTTTGGTTTTTCGTTCAACTTACACCTTTTACGTATTTGTGTTCGTTCTACAGAAAAATATAATTTAAGGCAGATTTTGGTTTAAAATACACATTGCTTTGAGAAAATAAAATAAAAAAAAAATTCCTATTAATTGCTTTTCCTTATAACGATCGAAATGTTTTAATTTTAATATGTTCAATATTTTAATAAATTACATTTTTTAACTTCAATTTCTTTTCAATTTTAATCTTGTTTTAATTTTTGTTTTCTTAAAGATAAGGCGCGAAGGTGCTTAAAATAAGCTTGTACTTTTTTCGTGATATTTTAATTTTTACATTTTCCGAGGATTTTTTTGTTTTGATTTAAGATTAAGTTTTTTTTTCTCATAATTCAACATTAAAACAGACCAAGATTTTTCCAAATGATTCCAAAAATTTTCAAGTTTGTTTTGATATTTCATATAGTACAATTCGTTACTGAAAATTTGTAAAACATATACTGGTAATTTAATAAAGGATATGCTGCCTGTAAATTATAAACTTTTGTGATTTTTTTTAAGTTTACTTCATTTGTCTGGCTAATGGTGTTTAGTCGATTACAACTTTTTCGTCAAGGATCACAACGAGTGTTTCAATGTGGTTTTAAACATTTTTCATCAATTTAACTATACATATGAAGGTCTTTCTTTTTCATGAAATTTTAAATCTAATAATTGTTTTTTTTTTGTTAATACGTATAGGAACATTACCGAAAGATTTTTTACACTTATATCTAGACACACACTTTTTTTTGAAAGGGTTTTGTTTCTGACACCAAAAAAACACTCGCTGTGTCTGATGAATCAGTTGATTGTCACTCACATTAGTTGTTCACATTTCGTTTAGATAGCTAGTTTATTCCCGAAATTTGCCGAAAAGTTTTGAACATTAATGATTTAGTTAATTATTGATTAAAAGACATTTGTGTTTTCCGAGCTCAATACATCGTCTTGAGTAATATATAATCTTTTACACAAACATTTAAATATTTCGTTTTTTTTTCTACTGCTCTTCTAAGTAAGACATCTAAAACATTACGAAAAAAAAATGCAATAAATAAACGGTTACCTTTGCATATTGCCTTCCAACAGAACGCTTGGTCAGAACGAGCAAAATATTTGAGAATTTTTACTAAATGTATCCTGAAACAAGTTAGAAAATAAAGGCCTTATAACAGCTTAATAAAAAGCCAGGATTTTATTAATAAAAAAGTGAGAATTTGCTTTTGCAATCCATGCTCTGTTCGAAACAAACAATATGACAGGAGTTTCATGTTAAGTTTACCTAAGGAAGTAAATACCAGAATATAATGATCAAAATAAGTTATTTCATGAGGAACAATTATAAACTAAGATTAATAGGTTTTTGAACAAGTTAACAATAGACAAAGTTTCGTAAAAATATACTGTTTCAGGGACTGAATAAGATTTTACTGCATCTCTTTAATTGAAAGGTTAAACATTTTCTATACAACATAGAAAAAAAATATAGACTTCATTTAATTCACACTTTTTTCCCTAAAAAGTATAATTTTTTAACATTGCTCAAACTAACACCTTTCATAGTTCACTGGAGATATAAAATATGTATAGCAATGTTATATCTCCTTATAGGAATACAAAGTGTCAACTCTTGAATTGAGGATATTTGTCCGTTTGGGTTTCTTATTTAAACACTTCTTGACTTTAGTATTTTTTTTACTGTGTCTGTAATTTGTCAGTAAGAATAAAGGTTGTAATTTTCTCCATTGGTTGACTTCAATATAAAAATGTGCCATTTATAACTAAAATATATATTTTATATTTTTTTGAAGTTTTCCATTTAAAGTTAACTCGGCTTTTAATCTTTTGTTGAACCTCCTAGGTTGGTTTATTTTGGAGATGGTAGGTTTATGACTTTATGATGTTTTTATTTACAGGATCTTAACACTACTTATCAATTGATAGTATACTAGAGAAAATATAAATTTCGTCCCGGAGCTTATTTTGTTTACTTCGGACTTAATATCTTCATGAATTTCTATAAATAATACTTTTATTTTGCTAAGAAGTTTTTTTCGTGTTGTTATTGTGGTATTTTATTATTTATTCATCTATTGAATTATTTTGTGGGTTTGATAAGGAAAATTATAGTCAGTTTTTGATATTTTATTTAGTGTAAAATTAGAATATACGTATCGGTAACCTAGTATTCTAAGTTGAGATTCATAGATATAAAGTAACAATATTGATGCGTACGTAATGTAAGTATATTGAAAACGATCCCAAATTTCACAAATTTGTATGCGTAGATTAATTTGTATATTGAAAAAATAAACCCATAAAGATTCATTAAACATTAAAATTTTTTTATCTACTAGGCTTATATTTTGCTTATGAAATTGTATAATTTTTAAATATATCGGGCACTATTGTTGAAATAAATAATGTCTTTGAATAATGTTTGAAACAAAATTTAAAACAGTTTCCGAAGACTATACTATGTTACATTTGCTTTAATTTATGAAATATGCAAAGAAATGTTTTTGTTTGATTGATTTAGCTTGCTGCTTAGCAAATCATACATATAAAAACATTCTGCTTAAAATATTTCATCTTTTAGTTACTTGAAATTGAAAATAACGTGTTGTATTAATGTTTAAATGAAACCTCGTTGTATGAATTTGAAATAAGAATTAAAAGAAGATTGGTTATAAATTTGGAGCAAGCATATAACTACCAAGAGTAAGGTCTTTGGCACTGTTTAGCTTTTTTCTCCACCCTGGTTTTAGTTCCGAACTATGGGGGTAAATACCCATAGTTCATCACATGACTATTGCAAATTATTTGGTAAAATATTCGATCGCATATCCAGGTCAAAAAATGACACTGACAAACAATTAAAAGTATTTGCCGGATGACGATCGTATACATATATAAGTATTCTTTATTGTAAAATATATAACAACATTATTCTTATAAATTCACTGGATTTTAAATATAGATATATATAAATTTATACATATTTATACATATATATTTGGATTTACGGAGTGTGAACTGTCGATTTTGAAATATATATATATATATATACGAGTATATAGATTTTTTCGAGCTGTTCTTAAATCTTTTTATTGATTTAGATATAGGTATGTTATTTTCATTTGTTTTATTAATTTAAAGAACATTGTTTTAAATTACGTGCTATCTTTTGAAATGGATACATAAATTTATAATTAAATATCTGATCACATTTATTGCAGTCTCTGTATATATCATTAAATATCGTTTTTTTTTATTTTGTGCACTTTTGGGTATTCATACAAATTTTTCTCGCTCACACATAAAAATTAGTGTGCGCATTTTGAAAGCAAATATTTTTGTTGCCTCCTATACCCCAATCTATTTTATTGAAAAGAGTTCGACTCAATTAATTGTATATCAACACCTTTTATTTAGTTGCGTCTTTCGGTTGGTGGTTTAATTTGAACGTACCACCTGTTGGACTTCTCTTTAGATTTTGAAAATATTTCTTTTTAACCTGGCCATGACCTTGTTTTTAAACAAGCCTTGTGTCTGGCAATTAGCTGTTATTGTAAAAATAAAACATTTTCGTTCCAAGTCTAGGCAGTTTGAGACATTTTAATGCTTCGATCTGATTGATAAGAACTGCCATTCATGTTTACTTTTTATGTTTTATTTCACTGAGAGCGCATTTTTGCAGCTACAGACATAGTTTTGTGCAAGAAATCAATAAACATAATTATGCGATGAGCTACATATAATACATATGTATTGAACTGAGCTTCAAAGGCTTATAGCTTGATTAGCAGAAACGTTTATTTGATAATATCGCCTTTGGCTCATTTAAAAACGTAATTAATTTTTGTGGTGTATTACAAAATAATGAATTCTCTTCCAATAAATAGTTTTTTTTCTGCATTATTGTTTCAATTCTTGGATTCAATGCTGATCTGTGATCTCTTTAAACAAATGGAGCATTCCGCAAACTACAACCTATTTCTTTTCACGTTGATGAATAAGATGTCAGATAGCACAAAGTCAGTGTATGTAAAAATATTCGCATCAACATACATACAGCATTTAAACAAAAAACGAATTGTGTTAATAACCAATTAATTGTTCCATTCTATTTCATTCTTAAGTATACAAAGTATTGTATTTCTATAAAAACTTTTGATTTTAATTTGTATAAAAATATAAATTGCTTTATTTGATTTACTGTATATATTAGTTATTCATTGAATTATGTTTTCCGTAATTCTTTTCTAGTAAATAATTTTATATTTGGTATTGCCATTGTACTATAAATTATCCCGGTATTTCGAAACATTCTTTTTTTTCAGAAAAAGAATGTTCCATTCTATTGCAACTTAATTGGTACTCTCGTATTTCTTTCAACACAGTTTGGTACTATATAAAGTGTTTTCAAGAAAAATGAAGGTTTGTAACTATCAACTATGCAACTGCAATATCAAACAAGGGATGATAAGCTTTAAAAAAAATATATACACAATAAAAAATATGTATTGTCCTTAATTATTTTTTTCTATTATTTTGTATAAATATTTAATACTTAAAATAAAGATAAATATCACATTCGAGACTGCGAATGCTTCCCTGGCTATTATTTGCAGAAATAAAGATGTGGTTTAAACAAATACTTTTTGTAAAAAAAAATTATAAATATCTGCGTACGGGTGTGATTATTTGCATACAAACGTATGCGTACGTACCTACGTCGCTTTTTTTTTGCAACAAAAACAGTATTTGAAATGCTGTATTGTACAGTAGGGCTATCTTGTAAATTAATTGTGTAAAAACTTTGTTTTTTTTTTTGTAACTTCAAATATAAGTTCATTTGTTTTATTATTAGTTAATATTTTAACATTATTAAGGCTTTTACCGTTGTGTGAACCGAGTCAATATGACAAAAGAGAATTAAATTAAAAAAATCAAAACCTTAGTTGAAAATACAATAATGGACAATTTTACTTGTCCCAAAGTCCAACTTTATAAAAATTTAGGGTATATTTTACATTATAAATGAAAATACCCAATCAAATTAAATTTGAAAAAAATTGATATGGTAATATTTTTCTTTAATTCCTTATAATGTTAGTGTAGGCTGAAAAAAGAAATAAAATATGGCTTCATCAAATGAGACTTAGTGTAAATGTACGGAAATTCATAAAAATTATTATTTTCAATCAAAACCATTCCTAACAAAGAATCTTGATAGAAATGTTTGAAAACTAGCTTTGGTATTTTTTATGACATTATTGCTTTTTGTGATCAGATCTTTCTAACAAATAGGATTGGAAAAAACAAAATTACTCAGATCTTCTTGAACTGAAATTTTTAAGGACGTACAAAACTGAGATTAGATATAATAGTTTCTGTTTCCAACGTTACTTACAGACTTTTTACAGCGATGTCGTCATTGAAAATGTGATCCAACTTTTCCGTAAGTTAGACGTTTTGGGATCGCAATCAATTTAGTGGTCTTAATTCATTAAATTTGTTTATTGAATATATACATATTAAATTTATTTTAAGGTTTAGTGAGATGTGTTTACAATAACGAAAGAAAAATTCAGCCATGTTAAACAAGGAAAATAAAGTATCGTAAAGTGTTTTCATTATACTAACACATTTTAATTAAATAATTATTATCCTTGAATTTACAAATAGCATATTTTTGGATACCATTTTTATTTCTATTTCAGAAATGTGGTGCGTGCATGCTGGAGGTGTATTGATATACTTAATCTAATTTACGCTTTGTAGGATACAAAGAGGACGTTAAAGGGGAAGTGCCTTGTTTTTTTTTAAATGGAAAACCTTTAGTTATTCTAAATGTTTAATTTGTTAGAACATCTATTTACAATCCCTTTTAAAAATAAATTGCTTTCATTTTGAGTCGGATTGATTGCTAAATTTAAAACACAAATTTATATCGAAGACAGCCCAAAAGATTTGTTTTTAATTTTGCCTTCTATAACTGACAATAAAAGTCTCTACTGCAGATATATAAATTTCGTTGGGCCTTTCAAGTTGATTCTCATCTCGTTTAATTAGTTGAATACTAAAATTCAAAGAACTTAAAGGTGTAAGTTTCATTAAAAAATCTTAACGCTATTCCTTGAAATCATATACAATCTTTTTTTTTTTTTGATTTTGGTTTATTTATTTTTGGTGTAAACTGCATATTACGTTGTGTAAGCCCTGATATAAAAAATCCAACAAACTAAAGAATCTGTAGAATACTATTCAGTGTTAGCATTTTGCTCGCCTTGGAATTACCCACCGAAAACTATTTATTACCGTAAATAAAACATAATTGCGTTAGTTGATTATAATGACTCTTATATTATCGAGAAATTAAAAATTTACAAGGTTTCTATTTTTAGTTCCGAACCAGTGCCCCTATTCTGTAAGTATCGCCTCGATATCGCGATAGTTACAGAACAGGGGTACCAGGAACCAAACATTCAAATACTTAGAAGTATTTCTTTTCTGCACTCACACTGCGCTCTTTGTACGCAGCATAAGACGATCGGGAT
This sequence comes from Melanostoma scalare, assembly GCA_949752695.1. Classification (NCBI taxonomy): domain Eukaryota; kingdom Metazoa; phylum Arthropoda; class Insecta; order Diptera; family Syrphidae; genus Melanostoma; species Melanostoma scalare. Next base: position 94,749,116 of record OX456986.1, read on the forward strand.
ACTGAACAAAATACTGAACGCATTAAACTAGAAACGCTCAATGTGGGGGGCCAAACTGACAATTTTTATTAGGAATTACTATGGTAAGTGTCAAAGTCAATATAAAGTTTTTACATTTAAGAAAGCTGAAATGCACAAGTGTAAATTGTAAGTGGATTTCTATTCGCGAATGGCGATGAAAAAATATGTTTTCTCAATTTTTTAAATTTCAGATGAGTTGATGTTATGATCTTCTTCAGGGTATTCAAATCTATGTTCACTAAATTGTTTAGGCTCGTATTTTTCTTTTTATAAGAAAATTATAGCGTCATAAGGCTTATGACTTAAGTTATTTTTTCAGAAAAAATTTTTACCAAAACAAATTAACTTACGAAAAAATATTTTCTCATTTTATATTTTTTGATTTTAAACTAAGTTTTCAACCATCAAACTAATACTTTGTCATAATCTCTTATCTTCAGTTAACTGAATTTTTTATTTTCATTTTTCACTTTTGTTAGTCAGGTTAAAGGGCTTAACTATACATAGGAAATCACATGAAACTGTTTTAAACACGACATAGAGACCAAAGTTGAAATAAAAGACCTTAAAAAATTTGTTTTATTACAGAAAATCAACTTAACACCATCACTTAGGTTGTTCAAATATTATTGAGTGCAATGAGGAAATAGGGTTTAAGTGGGCTTATTTCCTACTTGCTGCTTAAATCATTATTAATTAAAAGACAAAAACTCACCAGGTCACAGAAGTACATTATCTTTATTTCCACCAAAAAAAGTGTTTAAATCATTGGTTCCTGTTGTGTATAAAGGGTTTTAAAAAGTTCATAACTTAAAACTGCTCTCCTGAAAAGTATGGAAATTCGACTTAAGCGGTTAAGGCTTGTGGCCACAGATGTGTACATTTCTCAGAATTGGTATGTATAAACTAAATTCCCATTGCTTTCTTGAGATCTTGGGAAGAATCAGGGCTTATAAGGTGCCTCACAATTTATGTCTAGATTCATTCGTCGTTCGTTGGTCGTGCTCATGTGATTAGTATTTAAATAATAATTTCTGTCCCTTAGTTTTAGCTTTCATCAGTGTTTCTTAAGATACCATCATCCTCACACCTCCTGCTTTCGGCGTCGAATAAAAGAAATAAATAAAGGCCTATATTTCTTGGGGCGGCAAATTAGAAAGCAGTTATTCAAAGCTCTTCGAGAATTCTTCGAATGAACTTGAAGTGAAACAGAATCTTTTATGAACTATATTTTGGAAACTTCTGATGAACAATCCTTTAGTTAAAAAAGAGAAAATCTAACTGAACAAGTAGCGTTGCCGTAAGTCCTATGTGCATTTTGCAGTTTTACCACTATTTCACAGATATTTGAAAGAAACATCTTCTTAAAAGAAAAGAGGTCTTTCTTGAAGACAAACCGTTTAAGTTCTAAATAATAGCACAAATCGTTAATAATTTAAAATCGTATTAAAATGAGTGGCGGCACTTTAAAGATGTCTTAAAATTACTTTTGAAATATTTATAGTTGATTTAAGCTTCACACTTTCACTAAATCCATATTTAAAAACAAGCAAACAACATTTTAAATGCTTTAAACCATGATATAAGCTGAGTACGTTTATCATTTTATACTGTTTATTTTTAAACTAGTCCTTGTTCTGAAGCAAGTATTTCTACAGAAAAAAACTAAAGAATAACTCCAAAAATTGGTTTTAAACAAAATTTTACCAGCCAAACAGGACACGCACAGATTTTATCACGATGCGCAGACAACAATATCAACAATATAAAAATTCTTCTCAGCCAGCTCTGGAGAAATGAAAAACCTCATATCAATGCTGATATCACTTTTTTCATTAATAGCGAAGCAGCAATAAAAGCGATTTCTGCCACTCTTGTCAAATCAAAGCTTGTTTCTTGCTGTCGTGAAGAGCTAAGGGTTTTCGGCACACAGCATAACGTTAGACTCTGCTGGGTTCCCGGTCATAGTGGAACACCGGGAAACGAAAAAGCGGACGAATTGGAGAAAAAAGGATCAGCACTTAACACTTCTCTCATTGATCAATCAATCAGGGTCCCACCCAGTGGAATGAAGCAGATCATTGGTAACAAAATAATACAAAAATCCAATCAAAGATGGGAATGCCTAGATTCCTGTGTCACTTCCAGGAAACTATGGCCAAAATACGATAAGAACGGATCTGAAAAGCTACTATCCTTGAATAGACCTTCATTACGATCGCTTATTAGTATCATAAAAGGACGCAAGCTATTAGGCTTCCAAAAAAAGAAAATTGGTCTTTGCACCGAAGACTTGTGCAGAGGATGCAATGACGAAGATGAAAATGAAGATACCACTCACTTCCTTTGTCACTGCCCAGCTAACATTCTAGGCAATTACTTCTTCAATGATCTAGAAGAATTACCATACACTCCAAGAAATAGCCTGTTGAACTTCACAAAGGCCACAAAATGGTTAAAAACTGGCCAACCATAAACTCATAAATTTTTAGGGCGTTACAGTACTCCAGGGTATGACAATGGATCTACATTGATCTAAGTGTGGCGGAAATAAGATCAACCGTCAGCCTATTCTACTTAACCTAACCCAAAGTAAAATTTATGTTACTGTTCACTATTGAGTTTATTTTTCGTTTCTATTTATCGGGTCTGTTACTTCACTTCATTTGCCTGAACTGTCAAAACTTAAATACTGCTCTTGTTTTTATAATCAAGTATATTTTCAAATTGTCACTACATATAGTTAGTGAAGGGTATGAAGGTCAATAAATCGTGGGTATTAATTGACTCCATTTTAAAGTTAGACTGAGATTTTCTAGAGCCGGCGCTTCCTCTAATGAACATGCTGACTATAGATTTGTGCTATTATTTTAAAGCCGGGATGGAGATTTATTCTCACCTGACGGCTCGTAGTGATTTTAAACTCGAAAAAATTAACTAAGCACATTTCGTTAACTTTAAACCAAGTAAGCTGGACTCTGGAAGTTTCCTTCAAAAACACCTATTTCGCTGTAGTTAGTTTTCGTGTTTGGAATGAGTTTTCCAATCCGCAACGTCTATCCTCAACATACAAAAGACATAAAACAAACGAATCTCTTTCAAAAAATGTGAAACCATGGACAAAAAAAAAATATGTCGTGCCTTTCTAACGAAATTCCTCGGAATAGGATTGCACAACATCACAATGCAATAAATTTATTGGGTTCGATATTTAGAGAAGATTCCAGTATGAACAATTTGATGAGGTGTTACTAGATCCGAAAACCAAATTGAATTTACTGACGGAACTTGACTCTTAAAGAAATACTAACTGATATAATAAATCATATGACGACTTATTGAAACTTTTAAATCTTAACCTAGAAGACTGAATTTATCAATTCCAATAATTTCTTGAGAGACTATTTTTGCAAAAAAAAAGAATTGAAAATAGTTACAAAATAGTTAAAAAATGGTTAACAATCAATTATTTTATCCAGGGAATCCAAATAAGTAAATTGTGACTATTTTCATATTAATGCATAGCCTCTTCAAATTAAGTATTTAGGCAAATATTTATTTACCTAACTCAATGATGGTATACACAACAACTGAACATACTCGATAATGACTATCAGCCGTATCTATAAAGAACTTTTAATCATCGATTAGATTTAATTGCCATTTAAGTAACACTTAAGTAACGAATCCGTATCGATAATCAAATTTCACATTTAAGTAACCTTGCTAAGAGCCCTCTTAACTTAAATGCCAATAATGACGTTTAAAGGTCTCTTAAATCCAAATTAAAAATTCATTCTGACGTTTCGGGAAAATCGGTGTCAATTTCGCTCTGTTGTTTTGGTAATAAAATGAAACTTTTCTTAAAATAAAAATATGGAAGATTTTCGTCGCGATTTAAATGTTTTCAATGTGCTAAGAATTTTTCAGATGTCATGATTAATAAATAGAAACATAAAAAGCTGGCACAAAAGCTTCACAGAGCTACAAGGCCAAACGCGTTGTTCTCGCAACAACCATTCTCGTGCGGGTCTGAAAGGTTAAATTGGAATAGCATTCTTCAAGGCATATTTTCCTGCCTTGAGGTGATACCTACCAGAGAAAAATCATTTTGGATGTTTATGGTGGTCGAACGCCCACGCAGTAGTTATGCTTTATCCATTTCGCTATGGATGTCGTGTGCCTACAACCAGAGCTAAGAGATTGTCAGGGAATTGCAGTTTTGCTTGGCAAAGAAAGATTGTTCCATGGTCGAGCGGTCGATTTGCTTCTCATAATAAGGGCCTAATACGAACAATGCGTTGCGTTAGTTTTGAATGAATATTCGAAAGAAATCCTCATCACATTTTAGGTTGATGATACTCGTACATAGTGTTTTTTTTTTTGATAAGCAAAAAGGCACCACATCTGTTTACAAACGAATGGTTGTCAAAACGCAGTTTAAATTGGACTAGATTTCTGTTTTTACTACTTTATTTTGACACAACTATCAATTAGTTTAGCATCAGCGCAGAATCGATTATCGATAAGAATTTAATCAACCTCTCTTAAGTTCCAATTAAATTTTAATTGAAACTTAACTAATCGACGTCTAAGAGACGTCTTAAGAAAATCTAATAAATACGGCTGTATGTGTTTAGAAACAACATAGTTACAAGTGACTATCTAGTTGTAATTTCGCTGCCGCTTCACGATCTCTTTGCTGATCATTCTGTGCTGAGTGGTCTTTCGTAAAAAGTTATAAAAATTAAAAAAAAAAAATTACGAAACGACTTTATTAATATTAGCGAAACTTTACATTCAGAAGTACAAGTAGTGCAAGAAGTACATGTAACATTAATTGAGCAAAGTCCAAAATTGTTAAGCTGTTTTAGATTTGAGCATAACATAAATCCTAAAAACATTAAGCTTACAACACAAATAGCAGATAAAACATTTCATGGTACCTTGGGATTAAGATTTAAAAAGGAAACTCATTTCGATTATTTCAAGGAATTGGTTTTGATGTACGAGTTGGCTTATCTCTTATAGAATTATATTTAAAGAAGATCCTTCCCTCAGCTACTTACTAAGTTGTCAAAGTTCACTTTCATTTAATAATCCAGGGCATATTGCAAATGAAATAAATATAAAAGGCACACAATACAAGCAAAATTTTTATGTGACCGTTTCTGAACCATGTTCAACTTTTATCAAAATAAATTTATTTGTAATTGATGAAAATAAAGTCGTTTATTTTGTTTGTTTTGAATTTAAAAACAAAAAATTTTATGAAAATTTTGAAGCATGTGAACTTGGGGCTGAATACAAAATAAATAAATAAATTCCCCGCCACTTCACGTTCGTTTATAGGGCCCCTACACTACGCAAACACGTTTGTACAAACGTGTGTTTGTGCAAACATAGTTTCGCCACACACTACACAAACATGTTTGAGAGATATTTGTTGCTTGACGTTTTTCATATCACAGACCTACTGAGCAATGAGCGATTTCGCAAGTGCTGCTTTAATTATTTCCTTGGCAACGAAAAATATTCATCCGTACTTCTTGAAAATTGACATCTGTTTGAGCAAAATTCAACACACACGACTCAAACATGTTTGTGCAAACACTGAAAATTCAAAATTTTTTGAATTTCTTCAAACCGTTTGCGCAAACACTCAACATCGCTACACATTACTCAAACAGTTTGCACAAACATTTTTACAAAAACAAAATACATATGTTTGCGCAAACGGTTTGTGTAGTGTAGGGGCCCTATTAGTAAAAAATAAAAAAAATAATAAGAGTTAAATACTTTTAAATTTGTGTTTGTGGAACGTACTTTATTTTCAAATTCCTACATATATGTAAGATATAATAAAAGAATTAGAGAAAAATTCTGTTATTGATTTTTTTGTAGAATATTCAGTGCTCAAATTATTCTCCTAGTATAAGAGGAAACTGAAGAACTTCAAAACAGGTACCGAAGATGACGATATAAATAGTCATTCAAAGACGAAGTCAAATTATACTACGCACAGTGGTTATTTGTTACAGCAAAGAACTCAAATAGTTTAACAATTGATTTGACTATTGAAAAGTTGAGTTTGAAGAGGAAAATTATTATTTGACAATAATAAATTTATTAATTAAATTCCTATTACTATTTAAGATAGTGTTCGCTCTCGATTTTTATGAATATAATCAAAAAATAGTTAAAAATAGCTTCTTTTTCTCTAAGTGTGGGACGCATACATAAGCAGCCAGCGGCGACGCCGACGATCGTGCAGCTTAGTACTTTGTTCGGATTTGGAAAAGGAAAACGTTGATGTTTTTACCGGCCTTTTCTAAAGAAAAATAATGCTAGCTTAATACCTACTTTGTTGCAGGGAAAAACAGAAGTGTCATCTATCTTCATTTGCAGACGTACTTTGAGCAAGCTACTCACCATTGGTTAATTTACCGTAGGTATACTGCGAGTAAACAATCACAATAACTAGCGAAATAAAGACGGTGTTTTGCCTAAGACGCAACAGAAGCCCAGAGTGGATAGGATGAGTCGAAACAAGAAAAAAACGATATATTCGCAGTTAGGCGGGAGGGGCAATTTCTTAAAAATTTATTTAAAATTCTAAAAAAGTTATTTAAAATCAACTAAGTCAATTACTTACCTCACACTATAATATTATTGGAAGTTAATCAGCCTTATTGCGAACATCAACTTTCAACTGATTGACCTAAATCTATCAATTTAAATTCGTATGATAAGATCTGATTGAAAAAATCTAGTGCTATTGTGAGTGCCTACGAAATCTTAGCAGAAAAATTTTTTTTTTCACTTTGTGTCAAATTGTAGACAGAATATGTACTTCAAAAAATTTAGAAATTAGTTGAGCGGCTGATCATTTAGTTTTATTTTGAGTTTTTCCTTATTAAATTATTTCATACATAGGTTGATCAAAACTCTTGTTGCGGTGAATTTTACAAGTTAAAAGTTTTACACCTTTATTTTCTACGTTTTTTCATTTTCTGTATCTCCATTTTGCTGCACCTTCAAAGTTCTGGTAAAAATCAAACTAACCCTAATTCATCAGCGACTAATTCCAAGGCACTTTGAAAAAGCAGCCCGAGCCAGCAGACGTCTGAAGACTCAAACGACAGCGGTGGTAAGACTTGGAAATTGGAAAACTTCTGGAAACTTTTTTACTAATAAAAGTAGCAGCAGGTTTTTGACAACATAATCCTTATGCAATAAGAGAGAGGTAGATATGGGTAATCCTTGATAAAATTCAAGAGCCCAGCTTATCGGAAATTATTTGTTTGTGGGAAAAAGCGAAAAAGTGACACTTTGAGGACTTTATTCTGGTGGTGGGCCCTAAACTTTTCAGTTCAATAACAATGTTTCCCCCGTGTTTGCACTCCGGGCATAGAAAAGAATCTTTTAGCAATATTAATAATTTACTCCTTTAACTTATTGTGCACATCTGCACACTTCTTTTTTGGTCGTTATTTATTTTGCGAGTTTTTTATTTAATTTAAAGGAAAGTGAACAATCTAACTCAAACGTAAAAACTTACATTTTAGCCACTATTAGTAGTGAAGAACAACTTGTCAGCTTAGAATTTCCGGTTGAAAAAGTAATTGACAAAATGACAAGAAGGTTGAAACAATCGATTTTCATAATACCAATTTCTTCATTCACAATAAATAATATTGATACCAATTGACAATGTATCAATAAATTCATTGAAAATTGAATGTCACAATACCATTTAATTAAATTGATGGATAGATCTAAACTTTTCATTGATATTCGCAATAAGGCTGAATATTTTTTTAGTGGTTGGAATGGTTTTTGAGTAATCAAGTCTAAAAGTCAAAATTTTGAAAAAAAGTTAAATTTTTTTTGCTGTGACAAAGTCTCTTTCAAGATGTCAAATAAATTATAGCAATATGAAATAATAGTAAAATTTTCAAATCTTCAAAAAAGAGCCAATCAAATTGAAGCCGCTCTCAAACTAATTTATCAGTTGAACGGAAACCAGTTTTTTGGAAGTTTAAGTTTAACCGGAAAAAGTAGATGACGATCAGCACAGTTGGTATAGCCATTTTCAAAAGAGAGATACATTCAGACACGGTCGCTAAAGAACAATAAATGAAAGATCAAAGTTTCAAAGCCCTGTTTGTTCACACAATTGCAACGAAATCTGCATTTGGTTGGCTTCAGTCATGGAAAAACGGACCGATCACTAAAGTGAAGCTGATAAGAGGGAGAGCTCTTAGTCTTTCTTGATCACGATGCTCGTCACGACGAAATAGGAAGAAGAAAAAGAAGAATATTTAGTTTGAAAATAAAAGGTCGATTTGGCAAATATGAATTTGCACAGACGAAGATAAACATAACAGAACCATTCCGTGAAATTATTTTGTTAAGCGCAAAATTTAGATATTCTTTGAACATGCCAGCTCTACTGTTAACAAGTTCAATTAGTCAATTTATTGGTTTGGTTGTCTTTTGTTAATTTTTTTATGGATATTCCTTTATCTGTGTTTTGCATTCTTGGTCTAGATATTCAATAATATGCACTCTCAGGGATTCAACTATTGATTTTTTGTAACATCATTCTGTATATACATATACATAGTATTTAAATATAGGAAATTTTGTATTCCAATCTTTCTCAGTAGCTACTCATAAATTAACATGAAACCAATTAAGGAATTGATAATTTCACTTCCGTTTGTTGAATATAAAAACACTGAGAATATTTCTAATGTCGAATTATTAAATAAAAACGAACAAAAATATTTCAAATAATATTAATATTTTCTTGTGTTAATTTAAAGAACATAAATATTTATTTACATATCAAGCTATTAATAAAATACGCTTTACATAAGTCATAACATTTAAAATTGAAATAAATACTAAACCTAGCAAAACAAAAAGTGATCTCTTTTTTGTTAAAAAATTAATATTGAAACAATAATAATGAAAATTTAAACTAAAATAAAACACTAGTCAAATGAAGGGACTAACAAAAGAATCTTTTGGTGATGACAGTAAATTTTTCTGCAATACTTTTGAAATTTTGAGAAACGTTATTTCTTTGGATTTTTTAATGTGCATGTTGATTCCGTATTGCTTAGTATTTCATAAGCAAATTATAAATGTACAAAAGAAATTAGATTTCTTGAAAAATTTTTTTTTCTACTAAAAAGCAAATGCATTAGAATGTAGTGGAAATTGTACTTTGCAAATGCCAGTTTTGCAGATATGAGCTTGTTTAATCGCAATTAATAAGTGACAGTGACGCTTTGCCTATTGGATTGTTTCCATTTAACGATATTTTACTTATATGAAGCGATCAGAGATGCAGTTTACACCTTATTATACAAAGTAAACTTTTTAAGTTTGCGTATTCTATGATTTTTAAATTAAATTGAAACACCATCTTTGAAGCATAAGGAACTTTTGAATTCTTCTCATTTTACGATTTCAAAACTTATCAAATGAAGAACCACTCTCTAGGTTTGATATTATTGTGAACTTTCGTTTGATAAAAGAAAATGATTTTTGTATGGAAGATTTCCAAAAGTCTGATTTGATGATCCTCTTTTAAATATTGCTTTGAGTGTGTGTTTTTTTTTAATCAAACTTTACTTGAAAACCAGAGAACGGTACACAAACTTCGCGTGCTTTGCTATATAAACCAGATTTAATTTCATAAATATTCTTTCGTCAATTCGTTAGTTTTTCAATTTCTAATTTTTATTAATTTTGATTTTTTTTGTTTTTTTTTTTCAAATATATCCTAGATTTATATAATTTATTTTCCTAAATAAACAATTTTCTTTAAATTGTAATTTACAGTTGTATTTGAAATGAAGGCCTAAACGCGAGTATATCGTCAGTAAAAATTACAGTCGCTTACCAAACTTATTTTTATTTTTTTACTATTTTAATTTATATATATTTTCTTAGTTTCTTTGTTACATATTTTTGGACGTAAGCACACTACATTTTTTATAGGAACCACAAACGTTGTTATATTTTTCTTTCTTTCAGTCTGAAAATATTTCATTTTCAATTATACAAATTCGTATTTTTGCACATTTTCTAAGATTTGTGTTGTAATAATGCAAATCGTTTTTAACAACGTATTCACTTCTGAAATTTTCTTATGATGGCTAAATAATAATAAATATAACCAACCATTATTTATTCCAACTGTTCCAAGAAATTTGGAGTTTTGAAATATTCTGGTACAGGATCATCCATTCGGGATATAATTTTATAGATCGACTTTTTCCAAGATTGTTCTGTATCCTTACCACCTTGAATTGCTCGGAAAAATTCACGCAAAGTTTGTTCTACAACAAATCGAAAGTTGGAAGGAACCTGAAATTAAAATTTCAATGTATATTTTAATTAAGTCATTATCAAAAAAAACTATTTGAGCATTCTTTAGTTTATGGTTTATTTCTGGAATGAAAGAGGGAAATAAATAATCAAAATCTGTAATTAAAACTGTGTAGTTAGATTTTTATTTAAATTTTAATTCTTGGTGAAGGAAACAAGTACATAACTGTCTCCTGTTCGCTGTTGATGAGTTCGTGAATACTGGATGTTACTATTTGAAAATGTTGCTAAACAAAATCAATAGTTTAACATTCTCTCACACTTTGAAAACGGTTAAGGAAAACATAAATATGTAAAACGTACAGAGAATCATGATATTAACTCGGCTTACTTGAAAACGAATTCGAACACCACACAGCAAGGGCGTAGCCTCCGAAAAGTAAGAATATCAACATCAATGATATTAAAATAACGCCTCTTCTTATCAAATGAAGAATCACTCTCTAGGTTTGATATTATTGTGAACTTTCGTTTGATAAAACAAAATGATTTTTGTATAGAAGATTTCCAATAGTCTCTTTTAAATATTGCTTTGAGTGTGTGTGTGTGTGTGATTTTTTTAAATAAACTTTACTTGAAAACCAGAGAACGGTACACAAACTTCGCGTGCTTTGCTATATAAACCAGATTTACTTTCTTAAATGACTTACTTTATTACACTAATAATGTATTTTCGATTCGCCCTCTCTACTGCCCGCCGCGCAGTGGGGCAGAAAGTGCTTATTAGCGGCGATAATCATACACTTTTATATTGACTATGATCGAATATACTTTTTGAAAGGATTTTTATATGCTGAATTGTGAATTCAAATCCGAAGTAAAAACAACGGTACTATTTCTACTACAGAACTGCAGAAAAGTAAAGCGGGACGGATAAAGACTATTGAACACAAGTTAAAAAGAGAAACGAATATACAATTATAGCTGCAGATGAAAAATTATAGATGCAGATGAACATGTTCATCAGCACCTACAATTTTTCATCCGCATCCTTTAACTAAACGTCTGCACTTGGTGTCTACTATCTCTATCGGACAAGTTTGAATTTTACATCTTGTGTCTATTTCCTTTTTTCATCTGCACTAGCAGACCTATGTAAATCCAACATAAGACTACTTAGCTGCGAATATGGGTAACTAAAAACGTCAATTTAAATAATAAACATATTTTCAAAAACAGATCTTTCATTGTATTTTATTGCACTCATTTTATATATTAAATGAAAGATCTGTCTTCGTTTCGGTGGATGGGCGTTGTACTATTCGCGAAGGCTCTGACTGGTGCCAACTTGGCGGCTCCCAGATATTGCAACTTATAGTACACGTCAATTGTGCTTACTATACCTCCTTGCGGTATCCACTGGGCCCTGGGTTGCTCCGCCCGGAGCTGAACCGTTAAACTAGTAAGTGCGAGTGTTGACAAAGGAATGCGGAACAAAAGAATTGTGATCAACACTATAATTGTTCTACGAACAATGACTGACTGCACGAATCTCAGTGGTATACGAGAGCTTTCGCGTAAATGTCCCAGCGGATAAATTCGAATGACAGAATCAACGGTGGATTCAGCAGTAACAAAAAAAAAAAGCAGAAACCCCTGAAAGAGCTACTCCAATTTGTAGTAGTAGTAGTGTTTTATTCTTTCATATTAATTAAGACTACATAACAATATTATTAATAAAATAAATAGAATAATAGTGTTCATTCTTTAACTAAAAGTTAGTGGCGATTGACACATCAAAAATAAAACAATTTGATTGATAACTGATGTGGGGTGACAATCAGTGATAATACAGAGAAAAGGAATATAAATGTAAAAGCGTTCATAACATAATATTAGCTAACTATTAATGAAAAAAATAAAGTACGTACGTTACATTACATCTGCTGATGGAAAAGTTTTAAATAAAAGATTCGATGATATCATAGTTTAAAGAGAATAACCAGTGTTTGACTTTACTATTGAATGAAGAGAAATACATTGTTTGTCTTAGATATAAAGGTAATTTATTAAAAATGTTAGGAGCTGTAAATGAGTAAAAATGAGAAAAATTAGTTTTGGGTGCAAAAGGAACATTAACTGTGCTCATATTATTAGAACGAAGGTTGTGCATTTGAGAATACCTGATTAGTATATTGCCACTTTTTTTTTTATAAAACTCTCTCAATTCTTTAAAAACATATAAGTGTCTCATTGGAAGTATTCGCAATTCCTTAAATAATGGCCAACTTACAGCAAACCGATTTTTTTTTGCAAATAATTCGTATTAAATGTTTCTGAGCTATTAATAAAATAAATAAATAAATAGGGTGGCGCTACTGAGCGAGGAGCCCCTGGGCCTAGAGCATTTCTCACAACCATCCCTTGTGAGGGAATGGAGGGGACCTACAATTTTCTGCCGGTTCCGAACGGCTAATCGAGAAAGCGCTTTTCATGGCAATGAATACTAACGTAGGACTTGCCAATTCCTCGCGAAACTAAAGCTATTAATAATGGCTTAAAAGAAGTATTATACGAACCTCCCCAGCTAGTAATACCATATTGTAACTTGGAGTGAGCAAGACCATAATAAATAGTAGTTAAAACCTTTTGAGAACAAAAAGGTTTTATTAAATACATTTTACGTGTGATTAGCAACATGTTGGTTTTTATCATTTGAATGTGATGTTTCCAGTTCAGGTTGAAATTAATTACAACACCTAAATAATTAAAATGCTCAACTGAGTCAATTTTGAAGCAGGAATCACTGCATTGCATATTCATTACAAAATTACTTCTACCACATTTATGAATGGGTAAGGAAAACTGTTTACAGTTATGAGCATGAAACCATAAATTATAATCGTATATGCTGTTACCAGATAGTTTTAGAGACATCAGTTTCGTTTTTCACTAATAATAATTAATCTATGAAAATTAAACCATACTCTTAGTTTTTCAAGATCTTCCTGTATCCTAGCATGCATTCAAATGCAGTTTAAAACTCGTAAAAAACGACTATATCATCTGCAAATGCAGTTGAAACACCATTCAATTTAATTTTGAAAATTTAATTGATATGTATACAGGGTGATTTGCATAAGGTATTACAAAAAGATAGGGTGTGTAGGTTGGACCTAGACAAGCAAAAAATCGTACGAGAGGGGGGGGTCCATTTTCCCCCGTTTAGGCGGGAGGGGCAATTTAAGAAAAAAATCACTAAAAGTGGAAAAAATATTATTTAAAAATAAGGGTAATACCTACAGAGTTGTGCTATAGCATTTTGAAAAGCCAAAAACCAATACATTAAACAAAAACTAAAAAAAAATTGTTTATATGAATAGTTTTTGAAATATTAATTTTCAAAGTCAAAATTTTGAAAAAAAAAGAAAAAAACATAATTTTTTTTGGTTTGAAGAAAAAAAATTATGTTTTTTTTTTCAAAATTTTGACTTTGAAAATTAATATTTCAAAAACTATTCATATAAACAATTTATTTATAGTTTTAATTTTATGTATAGGTTTTTGGCTTTTCAAAATGCTATAGCACAACTCTGTAGGTATTACCGTTATTTTTAAATAATATTTTTTCCATTTTTAGTGTTTTTTTTCTTAAATTGCCCCTCCCGGCTAAACGGGGGAAAATGGACCCCCCCTCCCGTACGATTTTTGGCTTGTCTAATTCCAACCTACACACCCTATCTTTTTGTAATACCTTATGCAAATCACCCTATATATTAAGAAAAACAAAGGGCCGAGTACAGATCCTTGAGGAACTCCGTTTTTTAAATCTCTCTGTTCACTCAACACTCCTTTTACATTAACTCTCTGTTTCCTATTTTTTAAGTATGATTGAAGCCATTTAAAAATATTTCCACGAAAACCAGCATTATACAGCTTGGTGAGCAAAAGTTCATGGTTAACTAAATCAAAAGCTTTGGTCATGTCAATAAACAGACCCATAGCAGATTTATTTAAGCCTCCATATAGTTGACTGCAAACTCTTGAAATGGCATCTTCAGTTGATAAACCTGCTCTGAACCCAAATTGGTTGTCACAAAAAAAGTTAAACTTTTTAAGGAATGAAACAAAGCGGACTTTAATAAGCTTTTCAAAATTTTTTACAAAAGTTGAAAGAAGTGAAATCGGCCTATAGTCAGAAACATTTTTTCTATTACCTTTCTTAAAAAGTGGTATACCTTCTGCACATTTAAGGTGTTCGGGAAACAACCTACTTCAACACTTCTGTTAAATATAAAGGCTAAAACATCAACGATATACCAGGCAACATTTTTCAGTAAAATATTTGAAACACCATCACTGCTGCATGAATTTTTACTTTTTAATGATGAAATAACATTGTAAACTTCTCTTGGTGTGATCGCATAAAAAAAATCTTCAACAAGTATATCTGAAGACTGTAAACAATTGCAGTTTAAACAATGTTCGACATCTGGTTTCAGTTTTTCCGAGATTTCAGTAAAATACCTATTAAATGTGTCGGAAATACGACTTGAATCATTTTCCATAACTCATTCGATTTCAATAGCCTCAATTTCAACACTATTCCTACTTTTTCCTAAAATGGTGTCCACCACCCTCCATTCTTCTTTAACATTACCTTGAGCTTCTGAAAACAGTAAAATGTAGTAGTTGTTACGAGTATCATCGATTTCCTTTTTGACTTTCTTCCACAATGCATCGTAATATTTTTTTAGGCTAGTATTGTTAAGATGTTTTTTTAACTTTTTACTCAACTCATTCTTCTTACGAATTTTATTAAGAAGGTTATTAGTCATCCATGGTTTCAAATGTTTGTTGATACTTCTGAGCCTTCGTTTGTACGTACAATACTTAACATGTTCTTGAAAAACGAAAAGAAATTTATTAAAAGCTTCGGAAGGATTACTTTCTGAATAGACCTGGTCCCAAAATTCAAGGGTTAAATTTTCTTTCAATAAAACAAAATCAACACATCTTTTCACTAAACCCGATGTAGAGTTTAAACTATCTAAACGGTTGCAATCATTGAAGTAATTTAAGTCAATCATAGTATCGTCTGTAATTTTTAAATCGAAGATTCTGCCTCTGAAAATGGTTTTATTATTGTTATGTGATCTTAAGAAGATATGATCAATGCAACTCTTAGAACAATCAGTCACATGGGTAGGCTCGTTAACCAAACTCTTAAGACCTTGAGAAGCTATTGCAAACAAGTAATTCTCAGTATCTCTGTGAGATATATTAAGAATATCAATATTGATATCTCCTAAGATGATTAAGTTTTTTGCCAAATTATAATTTAAAACATTGCTAAGTTCCTCAATAAAAACACTTTTCGCTAAATCATGAAATCTGTAAATGCACAACAATGTGTAATCAGTGTTATCAACGACCAAAGATATTTTAGCTATATCTGCGCTAGAAATTGTTACAATAGAGCAATCGCACACAAAACCGCTTTTTACATAAACAGCTACACCTCCAGCAGAATAAGATTCATTGCAATTGCCAAAAAGAGTGTAACCAGGAATATTAAACATGCTAAGTTCATTTTCGTAAATCCAAATTTCACTTGAAACTAAAACAATAGGTAAACTTTTCAACGACTCAATGTGTGCTAAAAAAGAATCAAAATTTTTTCTCATACTACGTATGTTTTGATGTAAACAAAAACGAAATTCAATTGGATAGTCGCATGCATTAGAAATTGAAGGTGAGAAAGAGTTAGTTACATTCAATGCTGTCGAACGTACTGCAAAAGCAATATTTGTATTGTTTTAGCTTGGCGCGTACTGCCGTACTGAACATTTTTTTGTTTTACTGCATTCAATGCATGCATGCATTCATTTCGACAACTTTACCTAAATTAGGAAACAACGGCTCGTCATTGAAATTTTGTTATTTGCAAATTCCATTCTGCATTTTAACGATAGGTAATTTTTTGAATAAATTTTGAATAAAAATTCACTCATTCACTTATTTTAATGGCTACGTTCAAATATTTATAATACAAAGTTGGAGAAGCTTAAATGCCCTTTTTCCAACTGAGAGGTATAAAAATGCCCTTTCGCCCTTTAGGCATAATTTTTCTTGCAAATGCCCGCGAAAAGGGATCTACCAACGATCTGGCACCACTGCTGCATTGTCCTTTTTCGAATTCGTTGTTCATAAAAACAAATATCGAAATAAAATGTAGAGATGGCATCACTTTACATATATTCCATGAAAATGCACTACCAATTTCACCTAAGGTATTAAAAACATCTTCAACTAGGTGGCTATCGCTTGAAAATGTTGTTTCAAGAATCTTAGAGCAGTGGGTTCCGTTGAAACATTATTTCTTCACATATCAGCTAGAACAAAATTCAGACTTAGCTCATAACATTTACGCATATATGACCGATGAATTAAAATTATGCTTCTATTTCTTGCGATACATTTTAACAAACAAAATTAACATTGAGTACCAGTCCGAAGAACCGCGTATTCACGTTTTGCTTTCAACGGTGTTACTGCCACTAAGATCACCCTTAACTAAATCTACTACATTCGTTACGAAAAAAAATTGCTTTTTAGACTCAAAAAAAATCTACCTTGGGGCATAAGCTAACATTTTAATTGGCTTTGTGGACTTAACAGGTGAAGTTATAAGAAATATAAGAAAAAAGTGTAGAGGTTACTACATTGAATTATGTACGCAAATTAGAAAAATAATAAAGTTCCAAGATAAAGTTTTAGAACCCGTACAAATAATTGATCCACATAATAAGTCCCCAAGCCTTACCCCGCTTATAAAATTGTTTCCAGATTTGATTCAAGAAGAACTAGTCGATTATCTACGCCTTTACCAAAATTTCTATTTTATAAAAATGAAGTGAAATTAATAATAATAAACAATTAAACTAAAAGACTAGATATGTAGATAAAGTAGATATTTGTATCTAAGTTTATTTTTTGCCATAAAGTAATAGTTAACAATCGAAAAAATATGAATTGAAAAAATTATGCGTATTGCTTTTGTCCAAAAATTATGCAAAATTTTTTGGAATGTACCGCTTTAGACTTTTCAGAAACGACAGCACTGATTACATTCATAATATACCTAAATCAGCAGTGCAATTAATTCTTATAAAATTGTCACCCTCTTTCTTAAGCATGCAAACTGTCCCATTTCTCAACCAAACATATTTGTACCCTTTTGTTGTCATCATCGATCTTGCAGAGTTATATATTTGCCTTGTTTCGTAAATTAAGCACTAATTTATGAATATCTTATCCGATCTTCCTCCTGGGCTGATTATGTTGGTGGTAAGCTGCTCTCTTTTCTCTCTCTTAGCTTTCATTATTTTTTCTTTGTATAGGTGAGACACAAATTTAACATGCAGAATATTTGTACTAGTCGCTTTGCCGTTTGATGCTGGTTTGTTTGGCTTTATTCTCTTAAAATAATAATTGTCAATGTCGTTTTCGGTTACATTAAGCTTTAAACCTTCACGAAATATTTTAAGAGTGTATATATATATTTTAAGAGTGTATGTATATCAGTGGGAGAGCACAGTATATTTGCATTGATAGAAGGAACGTTAAATATCTCTATACTGTTTATGACTAGCTGCTGTTCCAGGTAGTTGACCTTTCTTTCGAGAAAACTAATTCTTTTTTCGTATTCTACATTTTTCTCGAGAAGCGCATTGTATTGTTTTTGCTGGTTCGTTTCTATTGCAACAACTTTCTCATAAATCATCTTCAGTGTTACTGGAACATCATCAGGTTGTT
This sequence comes from Melanostoma scalare, assembly GCA_949752695.1. Taxonomy (NCBI): domain Eukaryota; kingdom Metazoa; phylum Arthropoda; class Insecta; order Diptera; family Syrphidae; genus Melanostoma; species Melanostoma scalare. The sequence goes on from OX456986.1 coordinate 94,767,302, forward strand.
TATTCGTAAATGTTGATGGAAGTGAATTTGTTACTTATATTTGGCTTAAAGATCTTTCAGGGTCTTTCAATACTAGGACAGGGTATTGAAGTAGAGACGGTGGCGGATGAGCTCCTGGTGAGCCAACGGCAGCACTCACACCCCTGCAGCAGGGTACTGACCCTAGACATTCCAGCCCTTTATATCCGAAGGAATCCAAAAGGACCTGGCCCTCCAGGTTGGGGGTTGTGCGTAGGGTTAACTAACCAACCACGTAAAAAAGATCTAGTTCCGAAATCAAAATCCAGTTAATGAGCGTATAGTGACCATCCGCATCAGGGCTAAATTCGCCAACATTAGCCTAATATGCGCCCACGCCCTCACAGAAGAGAAAGACGACAATTCCAAAGACTGTTTCTACGAGCTCCTCGAAGAAACGTATGAGCGGTGCCCTAACAGGACGCGAAAATCGTTCTTGGCGATTTTAACGCAAAACTATGGAAGGAGGACATCTTTGGAAATACAATCGGTAAGCATTGCCTCCATGACGAAACCTCCGAAAACGGACTGAGGCTAATCGATTTTGCTGCGGGGCTAAATCTTGTTGTAAGTAGTACACGCTTGCCGCATCTCAAAATTCATAAAGGTACATGGCGATCCCCAGATCAATCAGTCGTCAACCAAATTGACCATGTTGCGATCGACGCAAGGCCCTCTTCCAGTGTGTTAGATGTTCGAACTTTCCGAGGGGTCAACTTTGACTCGGACCACTACCTTGTTGTAGCCAATGTACGAATGAGAATATCTTGTTCACGACCTGCACGAACCAACGTTGTGAAGAGATATGACTTCGGAAAGCTACAATCGCACGAGATTGCCAATGCCTTTTCCAATCGAGATTCCCTTTAATTATCCTTGAATCCCATGCCGCCAGCATTAAGCATTAAAGACCAGTGGCAGCAATGCCAAGAAGCCATCAGAACCGCTGCCTATGAGGTTCTGGGTTTCACTCGGCCACCAAAACGAAACCCATGGTTCGATGAAGAATACAGGCAGGCAAATGCAGCCAAACAAAAAGCCGGACAAATGCTGAAGCAAAAACGAACAAGGGCTGCTTACGATCAGTATAACGAAATTTACAAGGAGAAAAGAAGGGAATAACACCGAATTCTCAAAAAGAAAAAGAAGCAGCATGAGAAGCGCTCGTTTGAGGAAATAGAGAGGTGCCATGACAGGAACGAGATTCGAAAGTTTTACCAAAAGGTAAAAAGATCCTGCCAAGGTGGCAAACCCCGAACTCAAGCCTGTAAAGGTCAGCAGGGAAACATAGTTGTAGAGTCACAGTCGCTACTGAAAGATCACTTCTGCAGACTGCTCAACGGCGATGAGGACACATATTCCGCTGTCCGGCAGATTGCCCCATTCAGCTTGGACGATGATCAAGAATGCCATCCTCCCAACATAGAAGAAGTAAAGCTTGCCATATGCAAACTTAAATCAAATAAGACTGCGGGTGCAGATGGCCTTGATGCCAAACTTTCATGTCAGCTGTAGAGCTGTTGGAAAGGAGCATGCACCAGCTGATCTGCATGATATGGTCGGAAGAAAGCATGCCCGATGAATGGAACCTCAGTATCGTACGCCCGATCCTAAAGAAGGGAGACCACCACAATTGTGCCAATTATAGGGGGATAAGCCTCCTTAGCGTCGCTTATAAGATCTTGTCTGCTGTAATATGTGAACGTCTGAAGCCCCACGTCAACAACTTGATAGGTCCTCATCAATGTTTTTTTAGGCCAGAGAAGTCCACAATAGACCAAATTTTCACAGTACGGAAGATCTTGGAAAAAACCCGAGAATATAATATCGATATTCACCATCTCTTTATCGATCTCAAGGCCACGTATGACAGTATTTACAGAGAAGAGCTGTACAGAGCCATGCCTAGTTTCGGCATTTCTGCAAAACTCGTACGACTATGCAGGATGACTTTGTAGAATTCACGCTGCTCCGTCAAGGTCGGTAAAGAACTCCCGAGACCTTTGATGTCGAAAAAGTTTTTAGGAAAGGTGACAAACTGTCATGCGATTTCTTCAACATCATACTTGAAAAGATTGTAAGAAACTCAAACGTCAACACCAGAGGAACAATCTTTCAAAAGTCTGTACAATTACTCGCCTACGCAGACGATATTGCCGTAATGGGAAGAAAACAGCGTGATGTCATAGGTCCTTTTGTGAGTATTGAGACAGAAGTGGCAAAAATGGGTTTGATGGTTAATGAGGGCAAAACGAAGTAGCACATCGACGAATTGGACAATTCGTCACAAAAGACAGACATAACTTCGAGGTAGTACAGGACTTCGTCTACCAAGGATCCGCTGTAGACACGGACAACAACATCAGTGCGGAGATCAAACGGAAAGTAACTCTTGCCAACCGTTCCTTCTTTGGGTTAAGAATGCAATTGAGAAACAAAACCTTCTCCAGAAATACCAAGGTAACCTGAAAACAGCAATATGGATATAATTTGTTTGTCTGAGACTTGGTTAAAGCTAGATATTTCTGATAGGTTTCTGAAACTGAAAGGTTATGTGTTATACCGTGCTGATCGGTTAGAAAAAATAGGAGGGGGTGCCGCAATATACATTAAGAAACATCTGAAATGCAAAATCATAAGAAAATCTTCTGATTTGGATGTTACTGAATTTATTTTTTTAGAAGTTTCTAATAACTATAACGCAAAATTCTTAATGGGATCTATGTGTATGTATTGTATATGGCACCAAATGTAGCAAACTATGCAATTGTTACAGGTATTTTGGAGGATATTGGTGTTCTTTATTCATAATATTGGCTGCCAGCAGTGGCGTACCTAGAAAATTTAGCGCCCGGGGAAAAAAATGATTTGACAACCCCCTCCCCCCCTCCCCCCTTTTCGTTTTATATGATCCTCATACATACCAACTCCGTAGATCACGTTCTCTCATAATTTTCCAGATAATTTTTTACAATTCTGATTCATTATTCACTCAAATTTGGGTACATATTCTTAGGTTACTGACCAATCGCTAATACTTGGTCGGATATTTTTGGTATAAAAACGATCAATACTATAGATAGTTTTTAATGATCCGATATTTTCTCGTGGCCACAACACTCTTGTCTGGTATCAAAATATTGATACCAGACAAGAGGCAGCGTTGGTTATCAATGCTATAGAAACATTTGATTTCTTCGCTCTTTTGTTTTTTTTGGGCAGAAATTCTCGTATCATTTGATAGAGTTCAGAAACGGTTACAAGAAAAAGGAATCAGTTTCACTTATGTACTTGGGCAATTGCAAATGTTGACAGACAAACCGAATGATTGGAGAATCGACTTGTGCGACCGTGCCATTTGTAAAGCTATAGAAAAATGTAACGAGTTGGGTGTGAGCACCGTCAAAAGAATTCGAAAAAAGCGAAACATGCGAGGAGAATCATCTGAAGATTCTGAATTGAATTCGGAAGAAGAAATGCGACGATCTCTGATTGAAATTTTGGATAAACTTTCAATGGAAATATCTACACGTTTCACAAATTTGAAGAAGCTCGATGAACGTTTTGGTTTCCTTTGTAACTTTGAAAAAATAATACAACTTCCCAGAGATTTTTACAAAGATGAGCTTCTCAAAATAGAAGGAAAATGCAAGAAGCTTGCCGAGTTTTATCCAGATGACTTGGACAACGAAGACTTGTTCAATGATAAGTTAATGAATAAGTTGAAATTAAGACGTCCTACTTTTATTAAAGAGCGAAGAAAAACGAAGAGGAAATTGGATTTTCGCCTGAACAACTTCTGTTATACATTTCATCAATGGGACGAGAAGCTTACAAGACATTAGCGACAGCTTTGCAAATTTTACTAACCATACCTGTTTCAGTTGCTTCTTGTGAAAGATCATTCAGCAAACTTAAATTGATCAAATCTTACTTGAGATCAACCACGAGTCAAAGTAGATTATCAAACCTTGCAATTCTTTCAATCGAAAGTGAAACTGCTGCAATGTTAGGTTACGAGGATATAATACGTGAATTTGCAGCAATGAAATCGAGAAAAGTTAACTTTTGAGTTTTTTCATTGTTATGAAGAAAAAGTTTGAGGTTTCAATGTTTCGAGAGTATGAAAATAAGATCGAAGTTAAATTTTTCATCAAAAATTCATATAAAATGTCAAATGATTGAAACTGGATTATCACCACTGTACCTCACATCTTTAAAGCTCCACTTTAATTACATTGTCAAACTTATGAACAGCAGCACTGAAAAAATAGCAAGAAAGGTTGCAGTTTCAATGCTGCTGACGTTTCAATGTTGCTGACGGCCCATTAGGCCATACCTTTAAGATTTAGTTTAAAATTTAACTTACGATATTTTAATGTATTCATAAGAAGTTTTTAAATTTTTCTATTGTGGAATAAAAATCTTAATCTAATCTAATCTCAAAAAGAAAAAATCTTATTCAAATATTGTAATGTGCGGTGACCTTAATCGCTTAATCTGAACATCTTGGAAAATAGAAACAAAAACTTTACTGATATGATTGAGTCTTTGAATTTGAATTTTGTAAATGAAAGCACTGCTTCTAATTTTATGCTTAAAAAAACTCCTTCTTTATTAGATGTCGTTTTAGTCTCCCAAAGAAGTAACGTTCTTAATTACGACCTAATTCGCTTCAACGCATTTTCTCATCATGATTTACTTTTTCTGACCTTAGATCATAAGATTTCTGAAATAAATGAAAATGTCATCCAATTTCGAGATTTTCGGTCGGTCAATATGGGTGTACTTTTAAGTGACTGTTTTTTACTAGACTGGTCTAATGTCTACACAACGCCAAATATTAACAATCAAATCGAAACATTTGAAAAAAAATATTTTATGCCTGTTATTATCTTGATTAAAAACTGATCTGTTGGAGGTACTGAATATGACTGGCTGTTTATTGAATTCATTGGTACATAACAGTATTATATATAAATATATACTTATGTATATGTGATTCATATATATCATACCCTAACATCTTCCCTTCTTAAAGTTTTTTTACAAAGTAATTTTATGGTAGATATCCATACCCAAATTTCAATTCAACTATAATTAACAATTCAAAGTAAACTTAATATGTATATATAATATATATAACATATACATATATACATCGTGTATATGCTTTATTCATAGCCATATCTAACTGGTGGACGTGCATGTCTTCGAACTCTTCTCTCTAATGATGGCGGGCCCTTCGTTCCGTTCTCTAGGAGTTGCTGATCTGAAAGCCGCTCTTGTTCTTCATTCAAGCACTGTCTATCCAATCGTTCCATATGATCATCATCACTTCTCTTTCCATTAAACTCTTCGTTCTCACACCTTCCTTCGTTGAGCTCCGTACTTCCTGTTTCGATTCGAATAGCGTTTTTCGGAACCTGTAAAATATGTTTGCGATTACGAAGATATTGCTCACCATTTACTTCTACAGTAGATGTTCGATTAGTATTTATGTCCTTTATAATCCCTTTAGTCCACGAATCATCTCCCGGTTTTCGTTTAAGTTGAACCAACACATCTTGGCCATATTCTAATGGCGGTAACTCCTTACTAGAACGATCGTAGTATTTCTTGGTTTTTTGTTTATGACGAATTATCATGGATTTAACATTATTTTGTAATATTGGTTTAAGTTTCTCTTTTATAAGAGGAATAGCACCTCTGGTTCGCCTAGACATGAGACGTTGGTTAGGACTTGATTCTATTTGATTTTCCGTGTTTCGGTATTCTAAGAGCATTTTCCAGAAACAATTTCCTGATTGCATTGATTTTTTTAACAAACTTTTGGCAATTTTGACCGCTGACTCAGCTTTTCCATTTCCTTCTTGGTGATGGGGTGAACTTCTCGAATGTTGAAACTCCCAATCGTTTGCAAATTGTTTGAATTCTTTGTTAATGAAAGCAGTCCCACCATCTGTGACAACAATTTGTGGGATGCCATGACGACTAAAATTCTTCTTGCATGTTTTTATAACAGATGCCGCAGTAATGTTTATCAATTTATCTACCTCAAAATAATCCGAAAAATGATCGACGGTTATCAGAAAAAACTTCTTTTTAGAGTTGCCCAAAATTCAAAAATATCTAATCCGACACTTTGGAATGGCAAGTCAGGTAACACAGGACATTGAAGCGGTGGTTTTTGTTGGTTCGGCCTATTGTAAAGACAAATTTCACATTTCATGCATAATTCCCGTATATGGTTATTAATATTTGGCCAAAAAATAGAATCCCGAGCTCTTCTTAAACAGGAACCCATTCCTTGGTGACCATAATGTATTTTGTCTAATACGGCTTGCCTTAATTTTTTTGGTATGATTATGCGATCCCCTTTCAAAAGTAACCCATCTTGCAGAGTAATCTCTTCTCTAAAATTCCAGTAGCAAATGATATCGTCATCCATGTTATGTTTCTCAGATGGCCATCCATACTTAACAATTTTCGCAAGTTTTTTTAAAGTTGGGTCTAGTAACGTTTCCTGTTTGATGATTTCTAGTCGATGGTCTTTTATGTGAAGGTCTTCGATGGCATTGACTTGACTGATTTCTGAAAACAATGACTCAATCATATATATGTCATAGTCTGTGGGTAATTCATCCGACTTACGTGAAGCTACGGCTCGAGATAATGTATCAGCTAAGTACATTTCTTTACCTTTTTTGTACACAATTTTGACATCGTAACGTTGAAGGCTCAGTCGCATGCGTTGTAATCGTTTTGGAGTTTTTAATATTGATTTTTTAAATATTGTTTGTAATGGCAAATGATCAGATTCTACTACAATATTTTTTTTAGCACAGATGTATTGATTAAATCTCTTACATGCGAACAAAATGGCAAGACATTCTTTTTCAATTTGTGCATAATTTTGTTCCGTTATAGTTAGGGCTCGGGACGCGTAAGAGATTGGATGCCCTTCTTGAAGAAGTACGGCCCCAAGACCGTCTTTGCTAGCATCGCATTGTATTTGAACATCTTTGTGGATGTTAAAGTACTGCAACACCGGAGCCTTTGTTAACATTTGTCTCATTTCATTAAATGATTGTTTTTCTTTTGATGTCCATTTCCATTTTTCGTTCTCTCGACAAATTTTACGTAGCGGTGCTGAAATTTTCGACAGGTTAGGTAAAAATCTAGATAAATAAGTACACATACCGAGAAATCGTTGTGTACTTGCAACATATGTAGGTGGTGGCATATTGTGTATAGCTGCTACTTTTTCTTGATCCACTTGGAGACCCTGATCGGTGAGTAAATGTCCAAAAAAAGTTACTTTTTTTAAGCCTATCTGATTCTTTTTTGAATTAAGTTTCAAGTTATTCTGCCTTACCCTTTCCAAAACTTTTTCCAAGTTTTGATCATGATCTTTTTGAGCCTCTTGATCAGTCGCTCCTTTTCCATAAACTAAGATGTCATCTGCAATGACCTCCACACCTTTTAAACCATGCAATATTTCATGTTGTAGCTTCTGAAAATATTCCGGGGCTGGTGCTATTCCAAACGGCATCCGATTCCAACAATATCTTCCTGAAGGTGTCCAAAAGGTTGTTAATTCACGACTTTCCCTGTCCAATGGAACTTGCCAGAACCCATTCTTGGCATCTAACTTACTGAAAATTTTGGCATCTGTTAGATTTGGTAGCATTTCTTCTATTGTTGGAATTTGGTAATGGACTCTCAGCAAAGCTTTGTTCAGATCTGTTGGGTCCAAACATAATCGCAATTTATCATTCTTTTTTACTAAAAGCAAATTGCTTATCCACGGTGTGTGGTGATCAACTTTGCTTATTATGCCTTTTCTTTCCAAATCCTCAAGTTTGTTCTGTAATTCAGCTCGCAACGCAACTGGAATTCGTCTTGGTTGTTGATGTACTGGGCATACATTTGGATCAATTTCTAATTTTAAAGGAACCGGCAACTTTCCCTCCCCTTTAAATACATCTGCAAATTTTCTTAATATTCTATTCTGGTGTGTTTTTTCTTTTATATCCAAGTCTTGAGAGCTACGCGCACCGATTATAGTTTTAAACTTTTCTTTTATTATTTGAAACTCTATAGAGATCGTCTTTCCTCCTGATTCACAGACTAAATTAACTGCACCAATGGGATGTATTAAATGGCCGCTGTAGCTTTTCAGTCTTTTCTTCGTTGGTTTTATTTTTATCGAATCACCTGCTATTTGATTAAAAATGTCCAAATTAATAATGTTACAAGACGCACCTGTGTCAATTATACACTCAATAGTGTGACTTTTGTTCTTATTGCATATAATGTTCATGTTGCGCATTATTAGATTTTTATTATTTGCTTTTATGCAAGTAACTAAAAAAATGTCATCATCATCGTCTGTTTCTTCTTCACTTGTTGCTGCATTGTGAACCTCGTTTATTCTGTTAGGATTTCTCGTTTGTCTCTTTCTTACATAAGATGTACTTTGTGATCTACACACGTTGCTAAAGTGATTCATCTTACCGCATTTTTTGCATATTGCCCTATATGCTGGGCATTTTCCTTTTGCATGAAGAGCTCCACAGTAGTCGCAATTATTCCTGTTATCTGGTGTTTGTCTATAACTTTTCTTAGTCTGTGGTTGATTATTTTTTTTTTCCATTCGCATTGCGGTATTGCTGTACGGGTATATGTTTTGCTGTTACTTGGTTTGCCTCACATGTGTTATTTGTGTCATTTTCGGTGGTAGTAGTAAGAGCTTTCATTCTAACTGTCGTTTGCTCTATCAGACGGCAAATATTTACTGCTGATTTGAGCGTTAGATCATTTTCCATAAGCAGCTTTTTTTGCATTTCCGTATTTATGACTCCTGGTATCAATCTGTCACAAATGAAATCTTCCTCCAATTCGGGGGGATATGAACAACTCTTTACGAGGTCGTGCAAACGACATACATACGAATCTACACCTTCATTTTCATTCTGTTTTGTAGTATTAAATACAAATCTTTCATACCTGATATTCACTTTCGGCTTGAAGTGATTTTCCAACACATTTAAAATTCCTGATGTTGTCTTTTCTGCTTCTGCCGAGATCTTTAATTGCAGTAACGTTCTAAAACATTCTTCGCCAATGCATGTTTTCAGAATGGCAACTCTTTGAAGTTCTGGTTTTTTTGCTAGGTCCGTCGCTATCTCAAAATTTTCCCATTGCTTTCTAAATATCATCCAGTTTTCTGCTTGATTTTCTTTTACGTTTACCGCACGGGGAGGAGCAATATTCATCGTATCTTCCGTTGAAACGTTTTTTAACACTTTGGCTAGTTCTTCTTTTAATACATTTTCCTTTTTATTTTCTTCCGTTGAAACTTTTTTAACTCTTTGGCTAGTTCTTCTTTTAATACACTTTCATTTTCTGAGTTCGACATTTATTAACACATCTGACACCATGTTATTATCTTGATTAAAACGACTGATCTGTTGGAGGTACTGAATATGACTGGCTGTTTATTGAATTCATTGGTACATAACAGTATTATATATAAATATATACTTATGTATATGTGATTCATATTCATACCCTAACAATGCCTTTACAACAAGCACGTCCCTATTAAGAAGAAAAAAAAACGAAACTTAGAGTCCAGTACTCCTTGGTTGACCCATGAGGTTCAGGAAATGATGCGTAGTCGCGATTTTCTTTATTCTCGATGGCGAAGGTATAAATGCCAATTCATTTACATAGAGTTTAAACGCTTAAGAAATAAAATTATAAACAAAATTCGTAAAAACAAATGTGATTTCTATAAAAACAAGTTTGGTTTTATTAGATCCAGTGCAGATTTCTGGAAGAACATTAAGAGCATTGGACTCAGCAATAAACCAGTGTCTAAGTGTCTACGGTACCCAATAGAGATCTTAATGAGCTAAATACACAATTTGTTCAAAAATCTCGCAATAGCATATCTCTAAATCTCAATTATGGGCTTAGTAACTATAATGGTATCTGAAATGCTTCATTTTCCTTACATTGCGTTGATGAAGTGTGTGCTGGTGAGGCTATATTTGCCTTGAAATCCAAAGCAGTGGGCCTTGATAATATTCATCCTGACTTCATAAAAATACTCTTCCCAGCTGTAATCGGGCACATAACACATATAATGAATCAGTGGCGTAGATAGGGGGGGGGGATCAGGGGCATATACCCCCCCCCCCCCCCCCCTCATTGGGATCGATAATTGTTCAACATAACCAGTCATGAATCAATAAGTTAAGGAAACACACTCTGAAATTTAGTACCTACTTCTTACGTGAATTAAGTCTTATTAGTACTCACAGGATTGTACATTCTATAGCTACGTTCTACGCGGAAAATATAAAGCCAACTTCATCTGAAAGAAATTATTATTTCGGCAAATCACCTAATATTTTGAATTTCTTTTTTTATATCTATTTTCCACGACGGGTATGAGTAAATTCTTTTCTCTTAAAATCTCTAACACAGCAGTTTACCAAACATTACTGTATTAACAATCCAGGGATGCAAAGCTTATAGTGGAAAATCATCAAAATTGTGATCTGGACATTTTCTTTTTTATCGACCAAGGGTACGACGGAGAAAGCAATATGTCTGGTCGATACAATGGTGTCCAGGTAATTATTTGCCAAAAATTTGCTCCGCATGCTCTGTACATCCATTGTGCAGCACATTCTTTGAACCTTGCTGTATCTGTTTCCAGCAAAATACCAGCCATTAGAGATTGCCTAACCACAATTGAAGCAGTTTAAAATTATTTTGTGTTCGAGACTCTTAACCAAATAAGAACAAAGAACTTAAAAAACGCTATGGATTTCGAGTTATAGATTAGTTTTAAGGTTATAAGTATGGTTTACCAACTCTCGTTGCCATTAAGTCGTGAGTTTCAAAGAGTAAATTCAGATTTGGTCCAAGCTATGGATCTCGCCAAAGATTTAAGGGATCAACTAAAAATTAAACGGGCAGAAGACGACTCATTTTCGAAAGTGTTTGAAGATGCTAAAAAAATAGTGGAAGTCCTTGACATTGACGTTGAACATAGGAAAGTAGTGAACCAACAAAAGAATCGTTAGAACCCTTCGGTTCAAAGTACAGAATTATATTTTCGTGTTACTGTTTTCAATCCTTTTCACATAGAAATCGAGAGATGGATTGAAAACAATGGACCTTGGAGAAAAATTTACAAACCATGAAAACATACTAGAAGGGTTTTCGGTTCTTCTCAAGGATTCTTCGTCAGAAGAATTAAGAACTTGGAGGAGATATTTGATGCGAAAAACAATACTTCCTCTTAGAGCAGTCAATGAAGCGAAAAATAGGGCAATACCTCCGAATTTTTTTAATGTGAACCGATTTGCATGAAATTTTGGAATTAGGCTCATCCTTAACTTCAAAAGTGAAAATGATTTGAACACCGTGGTTGCCACCCCTTTTCGGGGGCGAATTTTTTTTCAAAATAACCTCGGATATCGATAAAAGGCCTAATTTTAAGCAAAAAATTAAATATAAAGTTTTTCATTAAGTCCAATACTTTTCGAGTTATTGGCAATTGAAAATTCGCAATTTTTTCACGTTTTTCATCTATTTATTGCAAATATCTCCAAAACTATACGTTTTATCGAAAATTTTATAAAGAACAAAATTGTAGCAGGTAAAACAATAAACAATTTGGTTTTTTATAAAGTATTCTAAGAATAATATTAAGCTAGATATAAAAGATCAAAGCCATTTTAAATTTTGTCTGAAATCTAGTCGTTGTGGTTAATGCCATTTAGCGGCGAGCAGATGCATTTCGAGCATTCTAATACCACAGCATGTTTTGTAGTGCTTGAAATAAGCTTTAATATGAGCACTATTAGATGCTCTCCTTATTTGCACTACAGCTCACTCATTTTTCGTGCAAAAGACTTTCAATAGTGCTCATTTTAAAGCTTATTTCAAGCACTACAAAACATATTCTGTATTAGAGTGCATAAAATGCATCTGCTCGCCGCTAAATGGCATTGACCACAACGATTAAACTTCAGACAAAATAAAAAATGGCTTTGATCTTTTATATCTAGTTTAACCCTCTGCGACTGACGTGACTTTTTTGTTACAATTCCACTGACGTGGTAGTCCACCAGACACCTTTTGGAAAGCTTGTATTTCAAAAACTAGACTTCTGATTATATTTTTAATCATTCCATTTTGAAGCTTAGAGTATTCTTTACTAAATTAAATAGCTCATATTATGTTAAGTAAAAAAGCACATGTAAGGTAATAATTTTTATTTATAACATAAATATCTCTTCAGAACGTACCGCTTTTATAAAAAAAAGTTTAAAATATCAAAATAAATATTTTTTTCATTCAAATTATTAAATTCTCAAAGTTAACACTCATAAAAATAATAATAATAAAATAAAATTTGAATCCATCGGTTGAAAAAAATAAAAATAAAAAATAAAAATCACAAATTTTTTTGGCAGTTTTCACAAATTGGCTTCGAGCATTGAACATAGATAAGCTTCAAACAATCACAGTAATCATTTTTAAACATTGCGACTCATTATTGATATTTAAGTGAGCCATTTAAAAAGAAAACACATAAATTATACTCTCCCAATCAGTTTTACTGACGTGTGGTCTGGGAGACACTATGAAAATAAACAATAACTTTGAGGTGGTGGTCTCACAGACACTATGAAAATAAAACAATAACACTGAGGTGGTGGTCTCACAGACACCTACCTTAATGCTGACGTGGTGGTCTCGTAGACACCCTACCTTATAAAATACACCATGAGCACGCAAAGACAGCTGACTTTACACTTACGCATGCTCGAACATACAATTGTAAGGTACTGAAAATGCACCGGTCAAATTTCAAAAATTAAGGGCGATATAACAGATTTTACATTTTGTGGTGTCTGTCAGACCACCACGTCAGTCGCAGAGGGTTAATATTGTTCTTAGAATACTTTATAAAAAAACCAAATTGTTCATTGTTTTACCTGCTACAATTTGGTTTTTATAAAATCTTCGATAAAACGTATAGTTTTGGAGATATTTGCAATAAATATGTAGATGAAAAACGTGAAAAAACTGCGAATTTTCAATTGCCAATAACTCAAAAAGTATTGGACTTAATGAAAAACATATTTAATTTTTTGCTTAAAATTAGGCCTTTTATCGATATCCGAGGTTATTTTGAAAAAAAAAATTCGCCCCCGAAAAGGGCTGGCAACCACCCCCAGGAAGGTGGCGGTGTTCAAATCATTTTCACTTTTGAAGTTAAGGGTAAGACGAGCCTAGTTCCAAAATTTCATGCAAATCGGTTCACAGTAAAAAAATTAGGAACTAAAATGCTTCATTGACTGCACTATCTAGGAATTCATTGGAAGCGCTCGATAGCTGCCCCGAAGAAAGCTTTCTTAATATATATCTTATTAAAGATATTAGCTACACTGCCGGTATCAACGTGAACTCCCGAAAGAACATTCTCCAGTTTAAAGAGAATAAAAACAATACAAAAATCATGACTAACGAAGTGAGATTCTGAAAAATATGTCTATTTTAATAACACTGTGATTAGCTTTGGATGTTTACTTGTTTGAAGGATTGTTTGAATGGTTTGGCTGCTCTAGCTATTCATCGCGAAGTTGTATAACAGCAGAAGAGGTTATAAGTGTTTTATCCAAAAGGAACAAAAAACTGGATTTTATTTTGTGATTTATTTTTTAAATTATTATTGTTTTACTTATTACATCAATATTTATTTTAGGTCATATTACCTTTGAGAAATTTAATTTTTTGTATGGCATACATAATGAATTCAATGAAGTCTTGCTATTTGTTTTTTTTTTAACTATAAATATTTTTTAAAAATTGAGCGAACTAGATCTATCCCCCCATAGCGGAAAGTTATCTACGCCACTGTAAATGAATACAATTTTCACTATTTCATGCTTTCCGGATAGTTGAAAAAAGACCAAAATAGTTCCAATACATAAAAATAGTCAATCCAGTACACCCGAATACAGGCCGATTGCTATTGTCCACTTTCTAAGTAAGGTCTTTAAACTAATAGCAAGCAAACAAATAAAAAAACATTTAGCCGATCATCACCTCATCACAAACCTACAATAAGGATTCAGGGATAAACATAGCTGCGTTACCGCGTTGTTAAAGGTCACTGATGATGTACTTGTAGGCATTGACAGTAATAAGATGACCTTGTTAGTATTTCTCGTTTTTTCAAAAGTATTTGATTCTGTTAATCATGATTCACTTATTCGAAAGCTTCAAAGGAAGTTCGTTTTCGATGATTCGGCTTGTAAACTTTTGGCGTCATATCTGCGAGGCCGTTCTCAAGCTGTGTATGTTGGAATGAAGCATTCATCAAGCTTGACTGTTGAGTTAGGTGTGGTGTACCGCAAGCTTCCGTGTTAGGACCACTTTTGTTTTCAATGTTCATCAATGATATCTCGATATGTCTATCAAAGTGTCAATATCATATATGCAGATGATGTCCAAATTTACCAAACATTTAACAAAATTTCGACTAATATAAGCGTGTCTGATATGAACAAAGACTTTAGTAATATTGCGAAATTGTCAGAAACAAACCAACTGAAATTAAATGCTAGTAAAACCAAAGCGCTTGTTGTGAGTCGAGTAACATTTGATGTAAAATCTATACCCCTTTAAAACTAAACGGCTCAGATATACAGTTCTGCAATAAAATTAAAAACCTGGGTCTCATCTTAAATGATCAGCTGTCCTGGACAGATCATATCAACAAGGTAGTGTCAAAAACTTACGGCATTCTTCGAGGCTTAAATCCTACTGCACGGTATTTGCCAACAGAAGTAAAGCTACAATTAGTGAAGTCATATATTGTCCCCGTGTTTTTGTATGGATGTGAATTCTTTTCAAATATGGACTACCAGTCGCAAAGAAAAATTAATGTTGCTTTCAATAGTTGTGCCAGGTTTATCTTTAATAAGAACCGTGGTGAGCATATATCTCATTTAGCTGCTCAAATCATGAGTTGCCCCTTAGAAGCCTTTTTCAAGTATAGAACAGTATTGGATCTTTTCAATATTATCAACACCAGAACACCGAGTTATTTATATGACAAATTAGTTTTTTCACGATCCTTAAGAACAAATCAAATCATACCATTTAGGTACAAATCTTAATATATAAAACAAAGACGGGTTTGTAACAACACTTATAACTCGAGATCTGCTAAACCAATATTCATGGTTATTGATTCGTTGGATTTGTCTCCGCCCCGAATAGCATAATACATCTTAAAAACAATGAAAACTCGATATGTGTAATGAATACTTAATCTATATGTCTATATATATAAAAGAAAGTCGTGTTAGTTACACTATTTATAACTCAAGAACGGCTGAAAGGATTTGTCTGAAAATTGGTGGGGCTTAGGACCAGGAGACGGACTTAGGATATCTTTTTATACCTATATTCCTATGGGAACGGGAATGTAAACGGGAACCTAGAAACTACTGAACCGATTTCAAAAATTCTTTCACCGTTAGAATGCTACACTGTCACCGAGTAATAATAAACTTTAACTCATCCCCATATTTCCACGGGAACGGGATTGGGAATGCAAACTACGAAACTACTGGACAGATTTTAAAAATTCTTTCTGCTCTAGGATGCTACATTATCCCTCAGTAACATAGACTATATTTCATCCATATATACCATATATACAGAAACGGGAACTAGAACGGGAACCTTAAAACCGCATGACCGATTTCAAAAATGTTTTCAACTTTAAGATGGTACATTATCAATATCCCACATTTACATAAATTATTTCATCCTCATATTCCCACGGGACCCGGGCAACGCCAGAAGGCTCAGCAATATATTTTTTTTTATCCGGGAACAGGATTGGAATCGGAAACCTAGATACTATTGGAAAGATTTCACAAAATCTTTCAGAATTGGGATGATACATTATCCTTCAGTAACTAAGATTATAGTTCATCCCTATATTTCTACGGGAACGAAAACATGAACCTCAAAACTTCTCGACCGATTTCAAAAATTCTTTCGAATTAAGGATCGTACGCGAACGTGATTGGGAAAGCAACCTTATATAACTATTTGACCAATTTCGAAGGACAAGGAGACGACCCCGTCTAAAACATTTTTATCACGCCACAGACATAAAATATAAACGGAATGCTTACAATCAGAAGAGGAAAAGTAAGCAGTAAAAAAAAACCGACATTGGGCATTGACTATCGTTTCATTGACTCAAATAAAAATAGAGCAGCGTGCAACAGAGACGATATCAATGCAATGCGTTAGCTTTCGTTATAAACAAAACACTGTTCTTTAAAAAAAAAAAAAAAAGAAAAGCTGACTTATCGTGTCAGACTAAGCATACATAGTCCAAATATCAGCAAGTTAATGAGTCAGCGGAGATCTTCGCTCAACACCCTGGGCTGCTTAAAACATACTCATATACCCCTTATCCCTCGACATTCACGGCGTTTTTGAGGTCTGTATTTTTAAGGTTCCCATCCTTCTGTTCCCGTGGGAATATGCGGATAAAATATAGTACATGTTATATAGTACATGTTCACTCCGAAATGTTTCATCTAAAATTCAAAAGAACCTTAAAGTTATTAGACTGATTTCAAAAATTCTTTCAACTCTAGGATGTTACAATATCTCTCAGTGACATTGATTTACATTTCATTCACATATTTCCATGGGAACGGAAGATCCCACAGGAACAAGGTTGGGAACGGAAACTTAGGAGCTACTAGACAGATTTCTAAAATTCTTTCAGATCTGGGATGCAACATAATCCCTCAGTAACTTAGCATAGACTTCATCCCTATAGTCCCACGGGAACAGAAACAAGAACGAGAACGGGAATTTTAAAGTTACTTGACCGATTTCAAAAATTCTTTCAACTCTAGGATGTAACATTATTTCTCAGTGACATAGACTTATAATTTATTCACATATTTCCATGGGAACGGAAAATTCTCACAGATACGGGGTTGGGAACGGAAACTTAGAGACTACTAGACTGATTTCAAAAATTCTTTCAGCACTGGGATGCCACATAATTCCTCAGTAACTAAGCAAAGATTTCATCCCTATAATCCCATAGGAACAAAACAGGAACGAGAACGGGAACCTTAAAACTACAGACCCGAGCAACGCCGGGCGGCTCAGCTAGTATTTAATAAGCCAACGTCAATTCTTTGTAAATGCAATATCCCTGTGTTACAATCTACCAACCCTTATTAAAAATATTAGTAATCCTTATATGTTTAAAAAAAGACTACACTATCCAAAAAGTATTTTACTTATAAGTGCAGAAATACATAAATAAATGAATAAATAAATAAATGACCATCCCAGTCCTGCTTTACGGCGCGGAAGCATGGACCTTTTCGAAAGCGGATGAGGAAAGGAAACCCATTCTCCGAATGATCTTTGGTCCCGATGCGAAGGCAATGTGTGGAGAAGAAGATATAACAACGAGCTGTATGAGCTGCACCGTGACATGGACATAGCCAGAAGAGTACGCATCGCGAGGCTACGATGGTTGGGCCATGTAGAGCGGATGGACCCAAACGCTCTGGCTCGTCGGGTTTTCGAAAGCACATTGTAGGGAAATCGCGGAAGGGGAAGACCTCGTTTTAGGTTGCGCAATAAAGTGGATGAAGACCTCAATCGACTTAGAGTGCAAAACTGGAGAGAGCTCGCCCGAAATCGAAGTCGTTACAGAAGGATGTTGGTTGAGGCCCAGGTTCAACCTGAACTGTAATGACCACCTAAGTAAGTAAGTAAGTAAGTCTTCGTTTCAAAGCGCTGTTGTTTCGAAAATATAGTTTGACATTATTATATTTTTTTTTAGAATTGAGTTCTTTTACATGTTTTTTAAATATAAAAACGCGAACTATTTTAATTTTTGTACCTTTGTTTTTTTGTAAATTCTTTTTTGTTTGAAATAAATCCCTCAAAACCTATAATTTCTCTTTTGTGTAATGTCTATAATCTTCAAACTGCAGGTGGGAAATAACTCCACACAAATTTCAGGTGAAAAAAGTGAAATTATTTCCTACTCTAGGTGAAGTTATTTCCCATGTGAAGGTAGTGCCTGTGAAGTTAGTTCCCTGCACCATTGAAGACATTGAATGTATAATGCACATTGGGAGTCATCCATAGCGAAACGTGGCTTGTCGAAGTACTTCATATAGGTTCATACTAGAAGTAGTGATTTGGTAATATTTTTTAATTGAAAATGAAAGCAAAGTAGCAGTAATAAAGCACCCATATGAGTTTTTTTATTCTATCTAAAACATTTTCTGACCTTATTACGTGCATTGCTTTTTAACATTTGATAAGTTATCTAAAACAGCCATTTCCCTAATGTTGTTAATAAAGCTGCAAATCAGAACTGCAGAGAGATAGCGAATCTAAATTTGATGAGTCCCAATATGTTTTGAAGTCTAAAAAACTAAAAGAAACAAACGAAAATATTTTGTGAAATGATATATATAATTAAAAAGAGCTATTTTCTTTTCTCGTTATTGTTAACAGATTTTATTAGTCTAGTTATGATTATTCTGGGTCCGATAAAAATTCAATCATTTCAGTCTGTGGTTGCTAATGAAGCCGGGCTCTAAAAGCATTTTGATAGCTTAAGAATCAAAAGTTTTTTTTTAAGTTTTTCTTATTCTCTGATTGATTTGGAAATCCTTATTTTGAGCTTCTAACCCTTAATTCTAAAATGGGTACTATTATTTTATGATCAAGTGGTAATATTTCGATGAATTTCAAACGTAGAAAGTTCTCTGATACAACATTTAAAAGAAAATTTTATTTACTTTCTTTTTTATGGAGCAATGCCTATACGACCAGCAAGAAATGCCATTGAAAAAAAAAAACATTTGTTGAATTCTATTTTGTCGGGTAATTTATCGTTTCGTACAATTTTTTTTTGTTATTATTCAAAAAAAGCATTTCGATGGGAAAATTTGCCCTCTACAAAAAACGCCCTCTATTGAAAAAACGAATGAGGATGGTTCAGAACCAAAATCTCTGATTTGCACCAATATCACTCCGAGTTTTTTTCTTCATAACTAGCCCATTGATTGATTCCTGCAATAAAAATCCACCCTTTTTCGAGTGACATAATCAATAGACTATAAACATTATGAAAATGGTTTAATATTTTACACACTTTCAACAAAAAAAAAAAAATATTCCAGGAATACATTCTTTAATTTTACTTTTGTTTTGGATAAATAATAGATTCAACTATGATAAAAAATTTAAATCTTATTACAATGTTCTCCTTATCAAAAAGTATCGCAATTTTTTTACAATTTTTTTAGTATTCTTATCAGAAACGACTTTTTTTTATTTTTCAACCAATTTTTTGACTATGTAGTCTAGGTGAAACAAGTGCCATCATAATGAATATACCTATGTACTTCAACAAACTTTATGTAGATTTCTTAGCAAAAATAAATTTTTTATATATTTTCAAAACAATTTTAACAGAACTGTCAACTTTGATGTCGATTGGTATAGTGATGAAACCACTGACTGAGAAATTTTTTTTTGAATCATGTGAGAAATTTTGTAAACCATCGAAACAGTAATTTTACAAAAAATTTGTTACGGTTTGAAAAAATGACTTCTCGTCGCTTTTCCTTAGGCCAGTCCCCATAGAGCGCCGGCCACCACGCCGACCGTAGTCGATCGCATTCGATAGCCTTCGAATATTTTCGTGCCGTATCAGCACGCACTATTATGGTTGGGTTAGTCGATCATTAAAACCGAATCGATCGTCTATCATTTATCATCATCGGCTTTATAAATGATTCGATCAATCGATAGGTTACTAATTTAGAATGGGCAATTATTTAAATAATTTTCTTTTAGAAATTACTAAAAATGTTTACTTGCTACAAGACATTGTCAAAACACCACAAATCCCCTGCGTAATGGTTCTCTAAAAGCAGTCTCACTCTAACCTATAATAACATTTTTCCCATTGTGGGTCTCATAAGACTATTTCTGAGATTCGTTTTGTTTTAAGAAGTTCCAAACCACAGTATTTCTAATAAGGAGTGGATATTTGCACGTCGTTGCCCAAGCGTATAGGTAGGTATTCGTCAAGAATGTGCTTTAGCTCTTTACGTACATTGTAGATATTGAACAATCTCTCAACCTTGTTATTGCTGACTTGTGTTCACAAGCAGTTGTGCGAAATTGCGTTGGGATCTTGCAGTCTGTTGGTTCCTACTTTAGACATTCTGCTGAACGCACTGCTGTTTTGAATGGTAAAATTCGGGAGCTTTTACCGGCTGAAAATTAAAAAATTCTGCTGACAATGTGTGAAACACGGTGGGTTCACAAGCATGAAACCGTTATGAGATTTAAGGAAATTTATTGAGCAATTAAAAATGCTCTCGAAGATCTCCAAAACTAGCCACAATAACGAAACATCGCAGCAAGCTGTTCAAATGCTTAACACACTTCGATCTTCGAATTTTATTATGTGACAAGTGATTCTTCAAAAACTCATGAGCTTTACATTGTCGGAGGAGCATCTGACCAGATATGATAATTTTACTCTGGCTTTGGGCGGATATGGGCTTTCTAAATTGTAGCCAAGTCAACAGGGGTGAGGAATTCCTGCATCGTCTTAAGAAACCTAAGCATTTAGCAGCATTTTTTGCGACTTCAAATATTTGGTCATTCCAACGAAGATCATCGTTTACACACATACCAAGTACTGACTGCTTTTTGGATTCTTGGATGCACGTAATATCTATAGACAATGGCAATGGGATGATGTTAAGCTTTAACGACAAATGACAACATTGCGTTTTCGAAGCATCGAATTTATCTCGGGGTAGTAAAAACCCCATGTAACAATGTTGTCAAGGTCAGAATTCAATGAGCCAATCAAACGCAACTGTTCTAGTTTCTCATCCGAAGAGCAAGGACGTGAATTTGGAATCGTCCGCAAAAAAGGACTGGAAGTTTCGGACAAAAGATCGTATATAAAGATAAGGGAGAAAGTCGGAGTCAAATCAGAACCTGGGGCAGACTAACATTTGTAAGATGAGTATCAGACTTAAAACCATCCAACAAAACTTGCATTGAACGGTCAGAAAGGTAGTTTCTAAATCCAAGGACGAAGAAACTCATCTATACCAAAAGCACACATTTTCGATAAGAGAGTTTGATGCCAAACTCTATCAAACGCTTTAGAAATATCGAGATCATTGCTCTTACTTTCTCCAAAATACTGTAAAGATTGCACCCACTTTTCAGCAGTTAGATGTGCCATCAAATCACATTTCGAAATTTAAGTTGAACTTTTTGCTACTAAAGCCGTACAGTCGGTCATTGAAAAGCTTTCGTTTTTCACGATATTTCATGAGTTGACGGCGAATCAACGTTTTTAGAAAGAAAAATATTAGTCCTATTGGACCATAATTGGAAGGTGATGACGATTCGCCTTTTTAACGGGTAGGCTGGGTGAATGCAGTTTTCCATTTGCTGGGATAATAGAAAGAAATATAAAAGCTAATGCACTGGTTTTGCCATTGTAGAGGAACACCTCTTCAGAAAAACGGCAGGGATACCATTTAAACCATCGGATTTCTGTATTTTAAGATCTTTGAAGACTCCCGCAACCGAGGGAGTACGAAAAGATATCAGTACAGAATTAACAGTCTCAAGCTCAGAAGGAGCCAATGTGCTGTTCGGAAGTGTCGAGTCGACAGCAAATTAAGCTGAGAGAAATTTTTTATCAACAATAAACAAATTTTCGGATTCATTTGTCTTTTGGGATAAATTGTCTTTAAATAAACCGGAAACATCTCTTTACAGTTCGAATCAAAACACAAACTTTCTTTGGGTATGATACTTTTTGATCTTTTGATCTGTGTTGAGACTTGAGAATAATGTTTGATATCATATCGGCCGAAGCGTCAACGTTTCCGTCGAGAAAGCACAACCACCAATTAAAATTTCGAAAGAAACTAGATATTCAGGCCGTCCCAGTTGGCTTTTTCAAATTTCTTCACAGTTCTTTCAGAGACTTTATCTTTCTTTTTACCCTAACGGAATCCAATTTGCTTAAAGGAGATGAAAATAAATAAATAACAAATAAATACTGTGGCGGAATAGAACGAGGAGCCCCAGGGTCTAGCGCGTTTCTCACAACCGAACCTTGTAAGGGAATAGAGGTGACCTACAATTTTCTTCCCGTTCCGAACGGCTTATCAAGAAAGCGCTTTTCTTGGCAAAGAATTTACTAACGAAGGACATGCTAATTCCTCGCGAAAGGCGATAAACATGAAAAAACATTTTTGCCTCAGGCAGACATGCTAACCATCACGCCACGAGTACCACAAAGGAGATGATACTATTACACTCTATTTTTCGCAAAGATCTCAACGTACCTGCCTTCGGGTGTTATCTCGCCAGAATGACGAAGCCAACCAGAATTGTGTGTATTGAAAACACCCGCAGTTATAGTGGGAAACAGTTTTTAATATGGAGTCAGATAGCACATCAAAATCCTTTGAAGTTAGTTATAGCATGAAACTAAAGTTCGTGTTAGAGCAAAGGCCGTATTGTGGTAGAAGCTTGTAAGCAACATCATTAAGAATATATACGGCAAGGAAGGAGAATATTAAAGGATCCGCCATCTAACTTTTTTTTTCAACTAGTGCTTATTTCGAGATGGTAAAACTTACATAGCTCATGTCTGATTTGACAGATAACTAGTTTTATTCTTCCGCTGAACGAATATGATTGTGTATACGCTTGAACAACACTGGGAAATATTGCCTGCAATCAACTTAGAGAAGATGCCGATTTTGCCAAAAAAAATCATCTTTTCAGATGAAGCTCATTTTGATCTTGGCGGGTATGTAAACAACAAAATTGTCGCATTTGGGGCACAGAAAACCCGCACGCATACATTGAAAAGCCGATACACCCAAAACGAGCCACTGTTTGGTGCGGATTTTGGTCCAGAGGCATAATTGGGCCATTTTTCGAAAATGAAAAGGATTGGCCGTTACAGTCAATGGCGATCGTTATCGGGCCATGTTGAACGAATTTTTGTTCACAAAAATTGAAGAGGAGGATATTGTCAACATTTGGTTTCAACAGGACAGTGCTACTTGCCACATAGCGGAAGCTACACGCGATGTTTTGCGCCCATTTTCAAAAAAAAAAGTTATTTGGCGGACCCTTTAATAGCACTAAGCTATGTCCAGGCAAACTGAATTCTTAGGGACCATTTCGCAGTGTGAGTGTACGAAGAAATTCGAACGCAAACCTCTAGTATTACATAGGGTCCCCGCAAACCACAAACTTTCTATGGGCCGATAGCTCGGTCGGGTTGCGGTGTTAGCGCGAACACTACGCCAACTAAACAGTTTGGTTTACTGGTTATAAGCCCGACCAAACTATCGGTCGATAGAAATTTTGTGGTTTGCAGTTTGCGGGGACCCTTAAGTCGACCCAAAATTTACCCGGCAATAAGAATCACAAAAGCATTTTGCAATGTGAGCGTGCACAGCAATGAAATTCGATCGCATACATATCGTGTTAATTTAGTCGACCCATTTACCCGACCTAAGGAATCACAAAAAAAAACAACAACTCAACAAACGGTTTCACTCAGAATAATAGTAAATTACTATCGGTGCTTTGCAAAGCCAGTAGCTTGGTCTAGTTCACTATCGCAAACTCACAACCTCGATACCTGGACACACTACAGACTGCATTGATAAGAAAACAAAATCAGATCAATGAGACTATGAGAGTGGTGTAGGGCAGGATATGATAGACGAGGGAACCGCAAAATTGTGTCAAGATTATTCTTTAGAATGGGTTTGTGGCATCACCGGAACAAATATAAAAAGTGGCATCACGGTAAACCACTGACAGCATCCGACGTGAGAAAAGTCTGTCTATGACTTGATATTCCTTCGACATGATTCGCCACGCGCTCACCACTCTTCACATTCGCAATAAAAGTACATTTAATTTTAATAAACCTAGAAAGAAAGAAAGCCTTTTCTTTAGTTGAAAAATTACATTGATTATTCCACAGGTTGTTTGCGGAAAAATGCACACCGCGTGAAGTAAATTTTGAATATTCTGTCGGTAGTAAGAACCGTTTGAAAACAAAAACAAAAACAGGACAAAAAAATTGTAGACGTGAGCTCAAATTTCAAATTTCGAAAATCAACAACAGCTCAGCTTTGTGAATATCAACAAAAGAAAAATCAGCACAGGTATTTTTTTTTTGTCAAAAGTAGCTCAGCTGACTTTACGCCAAATTTTGAATTTATCTCTAGCACACGGAGTTTTGTATGTTTCTGAGATTCGAACCACGAACTCCCACTTGATAAGTACATATTCTAACCACTACGGCAGGGCACCGTAGAACATTCTCAAGCAGCCAAATTTCATATGATGTAATGCGACGTTCTGACACGGTTGCGGCCAGTACCCCTGTTTTATAACTATCGCACCAATAAAATGAATCGAGAAACGGTTAAGACCGGAACGATATCGTACTAAATTCCATTAGTTACAGAAAGTGGGTACGGGAAAGATGAAAGGCAGGCCTTAAAACGCCGCGTACCCTACAAGCAGACAAGTGAGAGGGCTTTCATCCCTTTGAGATTATCTAGGTCAAATATGTAGTAGGGGAGCGAATGAAGCTAAAATTGCAGTTACTAAAGCGCCATGGGGACTTATTGGATTGCGAAATTTACGTTCTAGAACGAAAAAAAGTTTATGTCAAGTTTTCCATTTTAGCGGGGCGGAGAGCGTGTATAAACTTTTAAAAATGTAAAAAAAAAAAAAAGTCAGATTGAAATGCTCGAACGCGTCTGATATTCATAGAGTACACGCGCTTTGTCTTTCTGATAACTGATAAATATTAATCTAACGATTAACTGGGGGGAGGAAGGCGTATAGAGAGGTTGAAAAAAAAAGTTATTCAAGCTATATTTCAAATTAAATCACTGCGCCACAACGAAAACGAACAGTTTCACACATATTTAGGGTCATTTGTTCAAGCTAGATGCCGTTACTTGTATCAAAGTTGGTTCGAAGATCGTTTGCTGTTAATTTTTAAAAACCATTAGTGGTTGAACATTGGAAATTTAAATGTACGGGCGTAACACAAACCATGTGTGAGAAGTGTGGTCTGTGGTGTACCGTTATGTGTAGCATAACATTATAATCGTCATAAGACCTTCCATATATCTTAAAGGAGCAATTTGTGGCAATGACACACAACTGTCACTTTCCCCTTTTTTCATTTTTATACTTTTCTAATGAATGAACAGTGAAATAAAAAAATTCGTTTTTTTTTTATTTTTTGAAAACTACCATAAAATTATCGAATTTATAAATTACACGAGGTTGCGCTTTAGAGGGTTAAACGTGACCATAAGTCATGGCTGATTTTTAAAAATGTAAAAAAAAACGTAACCTTGAAATACTCGAGCGCGTCAGATTTCTGTACAGAGGGATCAACTTGATGTCTTCGCCCTCTAGGATGATAATCTGACAATTATATGGAGGAGTACTGTTAGTCTGACAATTTTAAAGTAACAATTATTTGTGGTTTCTATTTTTTATTACTGGATGCAATAAAAAAAATATGTATATATGTATATAAATATGTATATACAAATTTTGATTTGAAATTTTGTTGAAAATACTAAAAAAAAAAAATTTAAGTTTGAGCCCTTAATATTAATTTTAAGTGCTCGATCAAGAGGTGTGAAGATTTCCTATTGAAAATTCACGGAAACTCTGATTTCAGCGGCATTTCATGGGATCGCTTTAGCCGAAGATGGTTTTTTCTCAAAATTTAACGCTCTACAAAAGTGTTCATTGCGGCAAATTCGTTACTCACACCGGCGAGGTAATACGGGCCACTAAACCACATTTTTCCATAAAATTCACGATTTTTCGCAGTTATCTCGTAAATAACAAAAGCTGCGTAAAAATTATAAATGACAATCTTGTAGAGAATTTAGTTTTCAACAAAAAAAGTCTTTTGGGTCAAATTGCTTATATCCAAACTAAGCGAGATATTAACCATCATATATTATACCTTTTATTGACGATTTTACCTAAATCGCCCCAAGAAAACTGTCAGATTATATGTTTTCCGTAATCCTGATAGGATTACCTTCAAAATTAAAAAAAGTTAATCGCGCTCGAGTATTTCAAAATGATTTTTTTTACACCTTTTTGTGACTCGCCTACTTACTTAGGTCAGGCTCAGATTGTCAGATTGTTGAAATATACACGTTTCCGGATGTAATTAACTTACCTCCTCGTAATCTGACGCGCTTGAGTTTTACTGAGGATCAATTTTTATTTTACTAATCGGACGGGTTGCCCTCAACGTACACCCCAGCATCAAGGGTTCATATACTGGGTGCGACAAAAGTATGGAAACCCCTGGAAATATGGCAGAATATGCGTTAAAAAAAATCAAAGACCCTATACCCGACGTATTTTTCGACGAGGAATCAGATGGTGACCTTAAATTTGACCTTGGACGTAACTTTGAAGCCCCAGCGACCCAAAAATCGATTTTTCATTTTTTATTGCAGATTTGGAAAGAGCTCAAAATTTTACGAAAAAATAGTATTTTATTTTTTTTAATGATATTATTAGAGGTGCAGCGCTTGAAATAAAAAATACGTGAAAAATGAAAACATTGGTCTGAAACCCTTGGAAATATCGCAGAATATTCGTTAAAAAAAATCAATTTGAATTTGACCTTGGACCCTGCCATATTTCCAGGGGTTTCCATACTTTTGTTGCACCCTGTATGGTAGGACGTAGGAGTACATTACAGGGTGCTAGGTTTCTCCCAATATGATTTTCTGACACGCTCCAGTAACGTGCTAAATCCCCTCTTGGGCTCCCCTACTAAAAGTGCGGATAAGAAGAATATTATTTAAGTCAAGTTACAGGAGGCATAAAAAGTATATATATAAGAATACTTTTTTAAATATTTTGTTGTTACTTCTCTCTTTCGCAAATGATTTATCTATCAAGATTTAAGACGCTTCTACAAAATGTGCTTTTCTTTTAACACAAATTTTAAAAACCACAACTTGAAAGATTCTTAAATAAGCTGGTTACATTAGTAAATTACCGAAGTACTGCATTCTATTATTTACATAAATGTGTATGTATGTATTGAAAAAAGAAACCAGACATTTACTTCTATACCTCAATATGATTATTGCGGTTGTAGTGCAAATTTAAGACTCGATAAAGTTCGCTATCTCCGCCTACGTGAAGGTCTTCGCCGTTTTTCACTCCCTCTGTAACGGCTTGTCGAGCATATTTCTCCATTTGGATATAGTAAAACTCTCTGAAAAAAAAAACAAACAAAAAAGATATCTTAAAATATTATGAAGTAAGGAAGAAGGAAAAGATGGTAAGTAAATAGTTGGTGAGATTTTTTAGTAGCATTATATGTTTAAGTTGTTGTATTGTAATTTGTATTACATGTATAGGGTTACCAGATTTTAAATTTTAAATGGTGTTCCAATTTTCTTCCCTCAGCGAAGTTTTGACTTTGAGGTTAATTTTTTCAGAAAATGCCTGTTAAAAATAGAGTTCCTTTATTTTTTTACAGATGAACAAAACAACAATAAAAAAAAAAACTTATTAATAAGTGCACTCAAAAACCCATACATTTCATGATACCTGAAAAAATACAAAATGGGTTAAAAATAAAAATAGAGATTTTTAGCACTGAGGTTTTTTTTATGTATTTTAAACAAATACAGTTATTACAAGTGCTCAAAGTGCCCTCATTCGTTTTAAATGCGTGCCAGAGCCCGTTTTTGGATTTCATTGTGGATGTTTGCCCTTGATAACTCTTGTCTTACTTGTAGTTATCCATCGGAAATACGATGTTCTAATTCAGTTAAGATTGTTATTTCAGATGAGTAAACAATTTCTTTCATTCGTCCAAATACAAAAAAGTCCAGTACAGTGAGATCAGGAGACCGTGCAGGCCAGTGAATTGGTACATTTCTCCCTATCCATCGACTACCGTATTTTTCATTCAGCCAATACTTAAATTCAGGACCATAGTGGGCTGCAGCACCATCTTATTGGAAATATGATGAACCTCGCTGACGCAGTGGAACATCCTTGAATAGGTCTGGTAGATTATTTTATAAAAACTCCAGGTAATTAGTAGAATTATGTCGGGTGGTATCTTGAAAGGCCCGATTAATTTATTTCCAATTACACCTGCTCACATATTGACACAAAATCTCCGCTGAAACGATGTTTGCCTTCTTGAATGTTGATTGCTCGAACCCTTCGAAAGATATTTCCAATAGCATTTTGAGAAGAAAGTCGGTTGTTAAGGATTAAGTTCCTGGTATCTTCGTTGTGCTCTTAATGAATTTCTATTGTAAAACCCATATAAGAATAAAATGTCTGCGTATTCTTCTTTCGTAAATGAAGGCATTTCAGAAAGCTCTCTGATCTAACTGCAATCGTGACTTATTGGAACGAAGTTCCTTATCGCGCGTTGTGAAAGGGGACTAGACGAAAAAAATTCTTACGAAAAGTTGTCACGATACTTTTTGCTATTGTAAGCTGTGCGGCGTCGCATGTTTCTCTGTCTGTCTGTCTGTCTCTCTGTCTCTCTGTCTGTCTCTCTCTCTCTCTCTCTCTCTCTCTCTCTCTCTCTCTCTCTCTCTCTCTCTCTCTCTCTCTCTTCTCTCTCTCTCTCTCTCTCTCTCTCTCTCTCTCTCTCTCTCTCTCTCTCTCTCTCTCTTTCTCTCTCTCTTTCTCTCTTATAGATTAATCGAAAGGAATTTCGTTCCATCCGGGTGTCCCTTGACACCTCGCAAGTTTTTTTTTGATAAACAGAAACTGATGAGCAAATTTGTTTTCTTATTCTTATATACGACTTATTTACCCATTGAACATTCATACCCCAAACTTAAATCTCCTTGAGAAGAGTTAAGTCAATTAGGATTTTGGTAGCAGATCAAATACACTTTTTAACCTTTTCATTAGTGCACAGTGCACAGTCATAAAAATTACCTTAAAACAATCAATTCTAGGAAAACTACTCCCATTGCAAGCTGTTGCAATAAAAGTCCGTAAAAACCCAAAAATTAGATTTTTTACCTGATTTAGATTTTTCCAAGTGCCATAAAATGTATGGGTTTTTGAGTGCACTTATTAATGAGTGTTTTTTGTTTGATTATTGTTTTGTTCATCTGTAAAAAATAAAGAGACTGTATGTTTAACAGGCATTTTCTGAAAAAATAATGACCATAAAGCCAAAACAAATCTAGCCTATAGGAGCCTAATTTAAATACAGTTTTAAAGATTACTATTTCTATAAAAAATTAAGTCTCTATTATCAGTATTGACAGAGAAATCGAATTGAACACTGATTAGGGTACACGAGAGTTAGCATTTTTTTTAAATTGTCGAAAAAATATGTCAAAGTTGAGAAACGGACTTTACTGTAAAACAATTTTTTTCTAAGAATATGACCAAGAATCACATCCCAAAGTATGTAAATCTAGAAACATCTTTAACTTTTCCTCCATAGAAAGGGTTTTCCAACAAGAGTGATACGATTTTTTTTTTTTTTTTGAAAAAAACACACTTTCCGCTATGGAAATCCAAATATTTTTTATTTAATGTGCAGCTCAATCAATACAATTAAGTTTTAAATAAAACGTAGATATCTTACCTATCTGTAATCTATAATCTAATTTATAGCATTGAGCGGTAATACACAGGTATACTTCACTATCGAAAACAAACCGGTCTCTGAAAGCCATCTATGTATCCGCCGGCGTACTAACATTCCCTTGTCATTTCACAGTAGCGATGACAAAAACCTATTCAGTCGCTATACTACCTAAATCGGCGTTCAGCATTTTCTACCTCTATGTTACGTTCAAAAAGTTTTATAAATAGGTTTTTCTGTTCAGAGATTTTATAAGAGGAACATAGCGCTATTCACTCCCTATTATGGGTTTATAAATAAGGCTGTGTGTTTATAATTGAACCAGATTCTGTGCATCCAAACTAAAAAAAATTGAGGGATTTACTTGAGGAGTGGAACTTAATTTCGTTGTTTCCTCTTCTCCATGGTAAGCACAAGTTTTTACAATTACGTTGAACGTATTAAATTTTTGTGATAAAGCATTATTTTCGTTTATCCGTTTGTTTATCTTTACGCCTACAATTTGTCATATAATTTTTTTTGTTTTCTTTATATTTTTTCTTGAAGCAGCATCTGATATCAATATCAAACTTCAGTTCATTCATTTTAACATTTTTTTGGAAAGCGAAGTTACGCTAGAGACTAAAATTTCTTTCTACAGAAGATATTAAGGACCTTATTCCAAAAGTTGGCCCTAGGGCTGAATTTAGGGAAACGCTTTTTATATGGGAGAAACAAAAAAGAAAAGGTATGTTTTCACTGATACCACTAGAATAACCTGAATAGTAATCTGTATAAATCATTCAACGTTATAAAAGTTTGCAGTTTAATATCGACGATACAACAATTTCTGTCGGCGCTAAAGTATCCGATTGGATGTCAAATGTTAAATTGCCAGAAACATCAACAAGTTCCTTCAGTTTAGCAGATGTAAGTAAAGAAAAATTAAATTTTACGAGCCTACCTATATACTTATGCTATTATTCATTTTAGAATTTATTCGATATACTACAACAAACGGACAAAGGAAAAGCAGTCATTTCTTTTCACGAGAAAAAAAATCATCAAGACATAATTAATATAATATTAGAAAAAGTCTTTAACAGCGGAAAAACACTACATCCCTCTGATTTCGAAGAAATTTCCACAAAAATTTTAACAATATTTCCAAATGAAATTAAGGTATGTAGGTATGTATGTTGTAATAAACGTTACACTAGAAAATCATTTGAAATTGGTAAAAATCTTGCCAAATTTTTGTATTACAAGAATATTTTTTATTTTACTAGTTCTCCTTTACATGTAAATACTATTAATAATGGAAAATGTTATTTTAGAAATAAATTTTTGTAAAAAAATAAACTGAAGTGTTTTTTCTTCACACGGTTTCTTTGAAGCTTTTGAAGTTTTAAAACTTTTTGCAGTTTCATTATCCAAGTCATATTCTTTTACTTTATGTGATAAAATAATTTTTGGGTAAGTGCATATTGTATATTTGCGTTCAATTTTAAATCAAAAGTGGTTTTTATTTGTTATGAACAAATTGTTTCAACGTTAGCTTTCTTAAGCAGATCCCATAGTTATTCCAAGAAGCATATATATCAGGGGCGAACGCAGGGGGGGGGGGGGGGTTTGGGGGTTGAAACCCCCCCCCCCCCCCCGAAATTTGTGAAATAAAAAAATAACCACTAGTTTTTTGAAACAAAAAACAAAATATAAAACATGGAAACATAAAATTCATCTGAAAATTTCATTCTGTCAACGAAAAAATCCCTCCAAATGCGGAAGCCATTTCTTTTCTATCGATAAGTAAATTTTCAGGTATTTCACACGTTTTGGAATGACTTTTTGGTTTTGGTATGTTTTTAGCATGATCACCCTTTTCTAGTAAATTTGATATGTTGATGTGGAGGTAGTATTGGGTCGTATACAACGGGACCTGCGATAGAAATATATGAAAATTCACTTTCCTACTTACTTGCAAACACATAGCATTTGTCGCTTCAAAACTAACGGCAGTTGCGATCGAAACACATCGTATCGGTCACTCCAAAGCTAACGGCAGTCGCTACCGAAATCTACGAAAATTAAAATTTTCATCACACATACTAAAAGCCAGTCGCTCTGGCTCTGTATAAGAATGCGATCGACAACGGCAACTAGGAAAGGGTATACTTATGTATGAATAAGCATATGCATACCCATGAACATTGCTTGAGTATGCCAAACGATAAACTGCCCAACAACTTTATAAACACCTTAAATGTTTGCGATTCGTCCCTATATAAAACAGTTCATTGTTTTATGCAGATCGGTGCACCACCTCCGGTATCCGTGGCTTCAAGCAAGCGATCTTTTTCATGTCTGCGCAGATTAAAAACTTATCTGCGAGGAAGAACCAGCGAGGAGCGACTGAACGGTTTGATGTTGCTGAACATCTATAGGAGTATTGAGGTTGATTATGAGGACGTTATAAATATAATGGCAAAAATTCCAAGGCGCATTGATTTTATTTTATAAAATACTAGCTGTGCCCGCGACTTCCTCCGCGTGGAATAGTGGCTTTCGGCAGCATTTTTAATTTTTCAGTAACTTATTGTTATATTATTTTACTTAAGTACATACATTTTTGCACACGATGTTCTTACTTTTTTCATCTTTTGCCAAATAAAATTGTTTTATCGTAAGTACTTCCGTTCCCATGGCAATAATGGAACAAAGAAAACAAAAACAGACAGACTTAATTTTGAAATATTAGGAACGACTCAATTTCCCGTGGGAATATGGTGATCGTTCTCATAGGAATATGGGAATGAGTTATAGTGGTATACCGGGAAACGAAAAAGCGGACGAACTAGCGAGGAAAGGATCAGCACTTGACCCTTCTCTCATTGATGAATCAATCAGGATCCCACCCTGTGAAATGAAACAGATCATTGGTAACAAAATAATGCGAAAATCCAATGAAAGATGGGAATGCCTAGATTCCTGTGTTACTTCCAGGAAACTATGGCCGAAATATGATAAGAAAGAATCTGAAAAGCTGCTATCATTGAATAGAATTTCATTGCGAACGCTTATCAGTATCATAACTGGACATAACCTACTTGGTTATCACAAAAAGAAAATGGGTCTTTGCACCGATGACCTATGCAGAGGATGCAATGACGAAGATGAACATGAGGACACTAGTCACTTCCTTTGTCAATGCCCAGCACTCTGTCATACTAGGAAAAAATTTCTAGGAAATTACTTCTTTAATGAACTAGAAGAATTATCAGACGCTCCAAAGAGCAGCCTGTTAAACTTCACTAAGAACACAAAATGGTTAAACACTGAACAGACATAAAATCATAGGTTTCTGGGACGTTACAATACGTCAGGGTATCACAACGGATCTACATTGATCTAAGTGTGATGGTAATAAGATCAACCGTCAGCCCATTTTACCTAACCTAACCTATGGGAATGAGTTAAAGTTTATGTTACTCGCTCGGGGATAGTGTAGCATTCTAACGATGGAAGAATTTTTGAAATCGATGCAGTAGTTTCTAAGTTCTCGATTACGTTCCCGTTCCAGTAGGAATTGGGATAAAACATAAAGTCTATGTCTTTTCTCATGTCTTAGACTACCTATGTACAAAATTTCTTTTGAATTGGTTCAGTTGTTAGGGCGGAAGATGGTAACATGGAAAGACGAACAGACAGAGCTACTTTTGCATTTATAGTATAAGTTAGGATTGTTCCTAGCAAATCAATACAGAGTATAAAAAAAGCATAAAAATATTAAGAACAAATTGTTCGTGAATATTTAATATATTTTTTCAAAACCCCCCACGAAAAATTTTTCTGCGTTCGCCCCTGCTCTTTATCGTTCATCGCCCTGCATGGCAGATGGAAAATGTACTAAAAATTTCCCTAAAGATTTCACTAATGATACAATAACAAATACCGACGGATATCCAATATATCGTCGAAGAAATCCCGATAATGGCGGACAATCATTTATTAAAAATATCAGCAACACAGACATTGACATTGACAATCGTTGGGTGGTGCCGTATTCACCTCTGCTAAGCAAGACATACAATGCTCATATTAATGTTGAGTTTTGCAGTTCTGTGAAGAGCATCAAATATATTTGCAAGAATGTCCATAAATGCAGTGATATAGCTGTGTTTAGAGTAGAAAACACTAATGTAAATGCTCCTCCAATGATTAAAAACGATGAAATTACGCTCTACCAAATTGGTCGGTACATCAGCTCCAATGAAGCTGCTTGGCGTATCTTCGCTTTTCCAATCCATGAACGGGATCCATCAGTTGTTGAGTTAGCCGTCCATCTTGAAAACGGTCAACGTGTATTTTTTACGAACAAGACAGTGATTGATCGTGCTACAAATCCACCTAAAACTACACTCACTGCATTTTTTGAACTGTGTAATAGTACGGATGATTTTGTTGCCTTTGCAAGAACATTACTCTATTCACAAGTACCACGCTATTTCACATGGACTCAAACAAAAAAATGGATGCCCCACAAGCAAGTCTCTCCAGTTGATGCACGTCTCAATTTATTTAAATCGAACGCTTTGGGGCGATTATTTACAGTCAATCCAGGACACACTGAGTGCTTTTATCTTCGACTGTTGTTGGTTAATGTTACTGGCCCATTATCATTTCAAGATATACGTAAAGTGAATGGGCAACAGTATCCAACATATAAAGACGCATGCCTTGCACTCGGCTTGCTGGAAGACGATAACCAGTGGGAGTGTATGTTTGCTGAAGCTGCATTGAACTGTACAGCAATACAAATTCGCCTAATATTTGCTATAATGTTGACTACATGTTTCCCAGCTCGAGCAAACATATTGTGGGATAATCACAAAGATTCAATGACTGTTGGTATATTGCATCAACATCGTACACGGTGCAACGATCTAATGATAACATTCAGCAACGCTATGTACAATGAAGCATTGATTGCTATTGAGGATCATTGCATTGTCATTACCAAGTTATCACTCACTCATTTCGGTATGAATTCGACAAATCGACCTGCATCTGACTGAATTAACACTGAAATGAATCGCGAAGTACAACGCTGTAGAAAGGGCAGCAATTGTTACTCGCAATGTCCCACTAATGTATGACGAACAAAGAACCAATTATGACCACATTTTACTCGCTGAAACTGCGAGGGCAAGATGGGTTCTTATTTTTTGATGCACTGGGTGGAACTAGCAAAACATTCCTTATTTCACTAATTCTTGCTGAAATACGATCAAATAATGGCATCGCATTGGCCGTTACATTATCGGGCATTACGGCAACTTTATTGGATGGAGGCAGAACAGCTCATTCAGTATTTAAGCTGCCACTAAATATTCAAAATAACCCCGACGCAGTGTGTAACATTAAAAAACCATAGTCGATGGCCACCGTTCTAAAACAGTGTAAAATTATCATCTGGGATAAATGTACTATGGCACACAAACACTCAATTGAGGCGTTGAACAGGACATTGAAAGATATTAAAACAACGACAAACTCTTTGCCGGCGCTCTGTTGGTGCTTTCAGGTGATTTCAGACAAACACTTCCCATCATTCCACGTTTAGGGATGTTGGAAATGGAAAAATATATCGATACTAGAAACTAACCTGCAAACATACCAAATATATTGCAAAAAAAACTTTTCTATACCTTTCACTATATTATCTTAGACAGGAAAATACCCATAAAATGTGTGCAACCTTTCATTGACCACTTAGCAAATCATTTTGTAACTTTTGATAATTTCACAGTGTACAGTAATAAACCAAAATGTCGAACACAAATAAAAATGATTTGTAACCTAAGTGGTCAATGAATAGGTACATGAATTTTATGGGCCTTTTCCTGTACATTATACCTAATATACCTTGCATACATTTCTCATAGTTGGAAAACTCTTTTCTATACCTGTCGCTGTTAGTTTTGTTTTACAGGAACAACCCATAAAATTCATGCAACGTTCATTGATCACTGGGCACTGGGGTTAAAAATCATTTTAAAAATTAATTCTTTATGTTTATTTTTCTTACTACTTTTTTTTATTATTTTTTCTCATTTTTAAGTTCGCACATTTCATTATTTAAAATATATCGATATATCGATATATCGATATTTTTCTGATTCGATATATCGATACTTGATTTTTTTTTTTTTATATACGATACGATATATCGATATATTTTTCCATTTCCAACATTCCTAAACGTGGAATGATGGGAAGTGTTTGTCTGAAATCACCTGAAAGCACCAACAGAGTGCCGGCAAATAGTTTGTCGTTGTTTTAATATCTTTCAATGTCCTGTTCAACGCCTCAATTTAGTGTTTGTGTGCCATAGTACATTTATCCCAGATGATAATTTTACACTGTTTTAGAACGGTGGCCATCGACTATGGTTTTTTAATGTTACACACTGCGTCGGGGTTATTTTGAATATTTAGTGGCAGCTTAAATACTGAATGAGCTGTTCTGCCTCCATCCAATAAAGTTGCCGCAATGCCCGATAATGTAACGGCCAATGCGATGCCATTATTTGATCGTATTTCAGCAAGAATTAGTGAAATAAGGAATGTTTTGCTAGTTCCACCCAGTGTATCAAAAAAGAAGAACCCATCTTGCCCTCGCAGTTTCAGCGAGTAAAATGCGGTCATAATTGGTTCTTTGTTCGTCATACATTAGTGGGACATTGCGAGTAACAATTGCTGCCCTTTCTACAGCGTTGTACTTCGCGATTCATTTCAGTGTTAATTCAGTCAGATGCAGGTCGATTTGTCGAATTCATACCGAAATGAGTGAGTGATAACTTGGTAATGACAATGCAAAGATCCTCAATAGCAATCAATGCTTCATTGTACATAGCGTTGCTGAATGTTATCATTAGATCGTTGCACCGTGTACGATGTTGATGCAATATACCAACAGTCATTGAATCTTTGTGATTATCCCACAATATGTTTGCTCGAGCTGGGAAACATGTAGTCAACATTATAGCAAATATTAGACGAATTTGTATTGCTGTACAGTTCAATGCAGCTTCAGCAAGCATACACTCCCACTGGTTATCGTCTTCCAGCAAGCCGAGTGCAAGGCATGCGTCTTTATATGTTGGATACTGTTGCCCATTCACTTTACGTATATCTTGAAATGATAATGGGCCAGTAACATTAACCAACAACAGTCGAAGATAAAAGCACTCAGTGTGTCCTGGATTGACTGTAAATAATCGCCCCAAAGCGTTCGATTTAAATAAATTGAGACGTGCATCAACTGGAGAGACTTGCTTGCGGGGCATCCATTTTTTTGTTTGAGTCCATGTGAAATAGCGTGGTTCTTGTGAATAGAGTAATGTTCTTGCAAAGGCAACAAAATCATCCGTACTATTACACAATTCAAAAAATGCAGTGAGTGTAGTTTTAGGTGGATTTGTAGCACGATCAATCACTGTCTTGTTCGTAAAAAATACACGTTGACCGTTTTCAAGATGGACGGCTAACTCAACAACTGATGGATCCCGTTCATGGATTGGAAAAGCGAAGATACGCCAAGCAGCTTCATTGGAGCTGATGTACCGACCAATTTGGTAGAGCGTAATTTCATCGTTTTTAATCATTGGAGGAGCATTTACATTAGTGTTTTCTACTCTAAACACAGCTATATCACTGCATTTATGGACATTCTTGCAAATATATTTGATGCTCTTCACAGAACTGCAAAACTCAACATTAATATGAGCATTGTATGTCTTGCTTAGCAGAGTTGAATACGGCACTACCCAACGATTGTCAATGTCAATGTCTGTGTTGCTGATATTTTTAATAAATGATTGTCCGCCATTATCGGGATTTCTTCGACGATATATTGGATATCCGTCGGTATTTGTTATTGTATCATTAGTGAAATCTTTAGGGAAATTTTTAGTACATTTTCCATCTGCCATGCAGGGCGATGAACGATAAAGAGTACCGCATGGACCATGGATCATGTTTGCTGTAACAATATCAAACAGCACTTGGTCAGTAGACGGATCTGGAATTTCCGCAGAAATGATACTATCGATTTCTTCAGCACCAAAATGTGCGCATGAGGTAATCTTCGCTTTTGCCACTCAACTGAATACAACGTGTGGGATCGAATACATGTAATTTAGTAATGAAACCTATTAGAGACTTCAACTTTTGTCTGAATACACGTGCTGTAATGTCATGACGATATATTGCATTAATATAATCTCCGGCCGTTTTGGATTACATGTGAACGTTATAAATAAACACGGTCGTCCATATTCGCGCACGTAAACCATAGCATCTTGTATATATTCCTGCATATGACGTGGACTGCCTACGTACGATGATGGTAAAATGACAGAGTTACCAATCTCGGCGACGTCGGCGTTGTTGTTAATAGCGTCTCGTAAGTGAATGTACTCTTCCGCACGCAGCTTGAGTGGATTAAATCGTAAGTATCGTAGTCGTTCGCCTTCTATCTTCTCGTACATGTCGACCATGAATTGTTGACAAAGCTCACGACATCGTAGAATGACGTTGTCCAGGCCGCGCCGAATTATTAATCGGTACGCATAATAATCTTTCGAGCTAACGTTCTTGTTTGTTTTTTACCCTGTTATCGCAATGAATTCTCTGAGTAATAAATTTTAAATTTTATTTTCTAACAAATTAAATTAATAAATATGACATTACACTGAGACTGTAAAATCTAATTTATAAAAATCTCGTGTCACAGTATAAACTAAAGAAACAATGTTAAGGGAAGATGACCCTTATCACTTAGGGGTATGGAAAATAATTAGTAGCCGATTCTCAGACCTACTGAATACGCATATAAAATTTGGTAAGAATCGGTAAAGCCGTTTTGGAGGAGTAAGGTAACTAACATTGTGACATTGAAATTTTATATATATAAGGATAGATAGATAGATAGATTGTTTTATTCATTCCTTAAAAAAAGTTACATTTGCATTTGCGCTTTAATAAATTGAATAAATTAGAGCATGCCATTACTGCCGTCTGCCCGAGTGACTATTCTATAATTTTTTGATTTATTACAGTGTTTTCTTTCATGATAATTCATAATAATTGTTGTTTTATACATATTGAAATTTGTGGACCAGTAATTTTAAATATTTTAGTTTAAATAAAATTTATTTGATTTTTATAATGACTTTTAGTTTAGTTAAAACGAATTTTTTTTTTTTTACTTTTAGTTTAGTTAAAACAGAACAAGTACTGTATTTTGGGTACAGAAAAAAAAGGAAATACAAGAGCTTTATGATTACAGCTTTTAGTTTAATGAATGACTTTTAGTTTAGTTAAAACGAAACATATAATTTTTTTTTTTGCTTATTGTTTTGGTAATTCTAATTTAGATACTGAGAACAAAGCACTTTAATTAAGGTTTAAAAGTTTTCATACATAATTCTGCTTCTGTAAGACATCGCTTCAGTGGTGAATTTGTATAGCCGAACCCAGTCTTCTCCATTTAGAATAAGTTTTAAGTCTTATTCTTCCAGGTAATTCTTCTCATAAAAAACTCTCCTAAGTTCCATCAGCATTGGGCATATTGCAATGAAATGGTAAACGTTCTCCTCAACACGCATATTGCAAAGAGAGCAGATACCTTCTAAATCGTTCCTGTGTGGTCTATAGTTGAGTTTTAAGAGTTCACCCCTTACTTTGAAAATACAACTCACAACGTTTCTTGCGTTATTATCATTGAAGTAGTTTCTTTCATTTAAATTGTACAGCAGAATTATATATGTAAAGAAGATATATATACTCGTATATACATATATACTATATATACAGGGTGCGGCAAAAGTATGGAAACCCCCGGAAATATGGCAGGGTCCAAGGTCAAATTCAAGGTTACCATCGGATTCCTCGTCGAAAAATACGTTTTGCATTTCAGAGACTTAAGCGGTACTGAACTTAGAGCAAGCTCATTTGTACACACTTATCTACGCTCTTCATTATTATAATTTATCAGCATACATTAAATAAAATCAGTAATTAGACTGATGAGCAATATCATTAATAAAAACTATGAAAACTGTAGGTCCAAGATGGCTTCCTTGTGGAACTCCACAGGTGTAGGATAAAATTTATTGGATCTACCAAGTTGAAAAGATGAAATATATTTTACCAAAAAGAATGAGAACCAAAATGTTCTAACTTCTTTATGAGAAGCCAATGGTTAACAGAGTCGAAGGCTTTACTAAAGTCAGTGTAAATGTTGCCAACCTGTAACCCTTTCTCAATAGAATTGACGGCAATAAATCTGAAATGTATCAGAATAGATTTAGATGAACGACCAGGTACAAAACCACTGAAAGTCTGTTATATGTTCCTTGATGTGAAACTCGCTTTCACTTTCAAAGAGTTTGGGAATAGACGAAAGTTTGCAAATACCACCAAAGTTTTCAACACTGTTCCTATCACCAGACTTAAACACAGGGACTAGAAATTACATTTTCTCATGTTCAAAAATATATACATAGGTACATCTTCGAGTGGAACATTAAATTTTTTTAGCAAAAGTTTGCTAATTGAGCTACAACAATTGTCAATAAAACTGGAGGAATTCCATCTACTCCAGGCTTAGGATTAAGGTTTAGACTATTAGTAGCAGACTCTATTTCATCAAATGTAATCGATTTATCAACCCAGGTCAATAATCGGACTGCTACCCATTTCAGGTGATAAAGGAAGAACTGGGAAAAAAAACACAGACTCAAATGATTGTGTAAAGAATCCAACAGAAATATTAACGTCTCTAAATGTTGCATTTTTGTAAAACGCTTCGATGGGAAGAATGTAAGAACAATTAAATAACCAATTTTTTGGTTTACCTACTTTGTCAGTATTTCTTATATCTTTTGTGTGCTTTGTTTTTCAGATTTTTCCAGTGTTATAATCTTTTATTGCACCAGGGTGGATTAGAGAAACGTTATGTAGCAGAGTTAAGAACAAGCTTAGAGTTACCATCATCAATTATTGTTTTGAAATGATCATAGGTACTGGTAGATATTACTTAAACAAAGATTTTAAAATTCCACATTCCAATCAACAGAATCAGAATATTCGCAAAGCCACAAAACTACATTTTATAAAATTTAAGGATATTGGTAAGTTTGATTTAATATCTAAGAAAGAATACAAGTTAACATCAGTTAATATTTGACTATAGTGATTTGAACTATTTAAATATATAGGCAGGGAGGTGCATGAGATATAGTTACTTTAACATCCTCAACGTTTATAAAAGGAGATCTATGAGTCTAAGTCGGACATACGATACAGAGGTCACATTCATGAGGTGTGCTTTTCCGACCATATCATGCAGGTCCTAAATGAAAATAAAACCCTAAACTGCATTAAGTTATAATAGTAAAGATAAATAATCCAAAAACCGGTCCAATTTTAAGCACACAAAAATATAACGCCACCTATCGTGCTGACCTAATAATCGGTACAGGAGGAGTTCCGT
This sequence comes from Melanostoma scalare, assembly GCA_949752695.1. Taxonomy (NCBI): domain Eukaryota; kingdom Metazoa; phylum Arthropoda; class Insecta; order Diptera; family Syrphidae; genus Melanostoma; species Melanostoma scalare. Next base: position 94,808,709 of record OX456986.1, read on the forward strand.
GACACACACACTTAAGAATTAATTATACTGAGTCTTTTGCTAACATAAGGCAAAAGCCCAGATCAAATAGCTTGGGCCAAGAGAGACGGGGGTCTATCTCCTTCGGTTGAGGCAGGAGGAGCAATTTTATAAGAAAGTTTCTTAAAATTTCTTAAAAATAATTGAATACAACTAAATGATTTAGCACCACATGTGTTTTACAAAAACTAATGCTTCATTCTTTAATTAACATTTTAGTTAAGGTTAATTTTGTCAATAGTTTTTGAGTAATCAATCATCAATCAAAGTCAAAATTTTGAAAACTTTATCCATATTTGTTTTCTTTATCGTTATAATCTGTGAATTGTAGTCAAAAATTGTGCCATGTCTATAGAAACGGTACTTCTCAGTTCTCATAGCCTTTCCTATTATTATAACCTGCTCATCAGTCAATTATTTTTTTTAAATATCGTTTTGAAAAGAAAGAAAACCCAAAATCAAATATTGATTTTGAAATATTTGGAAAAAAAAAGAAATACAATCTGTGGCGCAGTTTTTTTCTGTTTTGTCTTTTTCTTTTTTCAATGTAAACAACACGCAGGGACCAATGATAATTGTGAAGCTGTTTATGCAGGGCCTGATTTAGGGGAGGGCAACCGGGGCAAGAGGGGCCCCCACAATAGATACTTGGGATTCAAATTCAGACTAGTAAACATTAGTAAACAACTTTCCCTTTCATATTTTTTTTCGCGTTGTACCTTTACCTACAGTACTTTCTACTTTGTACAAATACGATTACATTAAATATTAACAGAAATTATCGATCTACATACATTTGTTCACTTTAATCAGCCAAACAGTAAAATATCAAAATCTCAAATGGCCCTGACAAGCACTTGCAATTTTCGATGACGAGCTTGCACGTGGGTCGCGCGGATAAAACAATCTCAACTCTCTGTATGCGTACATAAGGTTCTTTTTAGTCTACTTACCCTTTTTAGCGGACTAGCAACGTAATTTACATTAGCTCAAATATTTTTGGGTATAAGAAAATCCAACAAAAAACAGTTTCACTGTAAAAATGTGCTCCAAGTACCCGTTGAGCCATTATTACTATGAATCAAAAATCTATTTTTTACCAAAAATAATGAAATTAAAAAAAAAAATAACCAAGTACCTACTTGAAAAAAATTTGTTAAGAAAAAAAAAAAATTTGGTGTACTTGGAATGCATTTTATCACTACATGTATAAATAAGATTTGATTTTTTTATTTTTTTTTATTTTTTTAACTATTTTCTTGTAAGAACTTGGTTGTTTTTTTCTTTTAGATTTCATTGTTTAAATTCAAGTTTCCTTCAAGTTAACTTCAACAAAAATCTTATTGTTATTTTTTGTTTTTAAATAATTAAGTTATTTATAATGTCATTTCTTTTAAAAAAATAGACATCAAAATACGGACTTGATTAAAAAACTGAGTGTCAATAAAGTGAAAAATTTATTTCATTAGAAATTCGTTCATCATTTATTTAGATTGACCTCTATGTTCAAGAAGCGGCAAACAGCGCACTTAGACTAAATCAGTGTAATGTCTGGAAAACCAGCCAAACAGAACACGCACAGATTTTATCACGATACGCAGACAACAATATCTGCACGGATTACATAACTCCATACCTGAACTTAAAAAAATCCTTCTCAACCAGCTTCCCCAACAGACAGGATTGGGAAAAACACCTTACACGAACGAGACGTCTATATCAATCTATACCGACGGCTCAAAAATGGAAGTTGGAACAGGTGGAGGTTTCTTTTCAGAAAGCCTAAACCAAGCTAGTTCATTCAGACTTCCAAATCACAGCAGCGTCTTCCTAGCCGAGATCTTGGCAGTTACAAACGCTGCAAAACAGGTGTCCATGATGGCGCTATCACATGCTGATATCACTTTTTTCATTGATAGCCAAGCAGCAATAAAAGCGATTTCTGTCACTCTTGTCAAATCAAAGCTTGTTTCTTGCTGTCGCGAAGAGCTAATGGTTCTTGGCACACAGCATAGCGTTTGACTCTGCTGGGTTCCCACAGTGGTATACCGGAAAACGATAAAGCGGACGAACTAGCGAGAAAAGGATCAGCACTTGACCCTTCTCTCATTGATCAATCAGTTAGGATTCCACCCTGTGAAATTAAACAGATCATTGGTAACAAAATAATGCGAAAATCCAATGAAAGATGGGAATGCCTAGATTCATGTGTTAATTCTAGGAAACTATGGCCGGAATATTATCGTATTCCAACGGATCTGAAAAGATACTATCATTGAATAGGCCTTCATTACGATTGCTTATCAGTATCATACATAACTGGACACAACCTACTAGGTTACCACATAAAGAAAATGGGTCTTTGCACCGATGACCTGTGCAGAGGATGCAATGACGAAGATGAACATGAGGATACCACTCATTCCTTTGTCAATGCCCAGCAATCTGCCACACCAGGAAAAATTTCTAGGCAATTGCTTTTTCAATGAACTAGAAGAATTATCAGACACTCCAAGAAATAGCCTGTTGAACTTCATTAAGGTCACAAAATGGTTTAAAACTGACCAAACATAAACTCATATGTTTCTAGGACGTTACAGGGTATCACAATGGATCTACATTGATCTAAGTGTGACGATAATAACATCAACCGTCAGCCCTTTCTACTAAACCCTAGATTGAGTACGGCTTCTTTAAAAATTCTAAACTCAAAATTATAATAACATTATTAATAATAGTAAGAATTTTGTGATCAATGAGCGTTGTGAGACGTGTACTTTTGGATTTTCCAAATTTTTTTAAATTTCCCACTACAACTAAAAATAGATTTCATCATAAAATTTAATAAATATTAAATTATCAGAGTTTAGTAAGATGTAACCTATTGACAGAAAGCATAAATTTTAACATAAGTTTATTTCAATAAATATAAATCATGAAAAAGTGTTCGGCTTGCGGTATACACATTCGGTAAGTCTGGTTCTCTGTTTTCAACGGATTTGAACGGGACTCCGGCCCTGTGTGTATGAATGGGGAATGGAAAGGGTTGATGAAATAGAGAAAATGTACTAAGGAAAAACGGCATTTCCTTGTTGATTGGAAACCAATATTTAATTTTCCCTTTAAAAGTGTTGCATTAACTCATTTCTCTTTTCACCAAAAACTCTTCATTCATTACAAAACTTGCACTGGGTGCTTTAATCTGAACCGTTCTTTTGAACACACACTGTTGTTATCAATTACCGATCAAGACTAGAATGTGTATGTGTTTTCACGGAAGACTTGTTATCATTATGCACAGCTTATGTCAAAGGATATGAAAAATAAATTAAATTATAATTATACATTTACTCATAATTGTACTGAAATACGCTCCTTTTATGCAAGAACTGCGCTTTTATTTAAACATTTCACGTGCATAAAAAAATTCTATTCAATAATGTACTTCAAATCTTATGAGATTTGAGAATGAATGAAAGAGTGACAACCCTTAGGAAGCACATTCAGATTCCCACTTATAATTGTAAACCATACAATAATAGTCACCGTAATTAGCTTTATATGCTTGTTTACGTGAGCCACCATCTCTTTTTCTTAAAAAAAAAAATTTATTAATATTATAAAGAACCTCTCAACCACTGTTCAAGGAAATAACAGAGAATATTCCCTCATTCGTTTATTGTTAGCGCCTCATGAAAAAACACAGCCTTACCCTCTTTTGTAAAATGAATCACATTTTTATTTTAAGCAAAAACTGCCAAATTAAATGCCAATACTCAAGAGAGCAGATCATTATTAAAAGCCTGCCTGAGTCAGCCATGATAAAAGTTTTTAAAGAAAGTAACTCCATGAAAACTAACTACGCACAGATTTAATCGTAGGCCACATAAGCCTTACTTTGATCGATTCTAGTTGTTTTTGCTCCTACCTACACATTTCCGCTTTTTTGGTGCACAAGGCGACAAAAAAAAAACAAACTGAAAATATAATTTCATATTTATTATCTACAAACGAAGACCTTTCAAGCAACAGATATGTTGTCCTAATTAATTCTGGGTTCTTTTTGACTTTTTTGACCAGTATGTACAATAGAAAAGCAATTTCTTGAAATTTTTCCTTTTGAATTTCGAAAAGTGGACAAAACAAGAAGAAACGAAGCATTCACAGTTTAGTACCAATTTATACATATATACCAACTTTATACTTGATTTCGGGCGAGATATTTGCAGCTTTACGACGGAGTCTTTCCTTTCCGCGACATCCCTGAAATATGCTTTGGGACACCTTGCGAGCACGGTTGCCAGTTTGGTCATTTTTGACCAAATCTGGTCATTATTTTTTTACTTGATCACATAGTCATTTGTTATTGCATTTGGTAATTTTTTCAATGGATTGAAATAAGAAAAACACTTCAGTTTTTAGGTTCTCAAAAATGAAATATATACACGAAGCAGTTCTCTTATGGTATGATATGAAAAGTGCATAAATAAGTTCGGGCGTTCAAGCCCAGGGATTGCTCTAAGGTAGAGGGTTCAGATGTTCACATTGACAAGACCAGAGATGCGAAGTTAAGTAGTCGTATTCCTCTGTAATTGATGCAACTATAAGGCTTTCCTTTCAATGAACATTCTTTGTCCCGACTATAAATCATGCAGCTGGAGCATACCTACTCTTTTGAATATAATCTCTAGTTAACTTGAGAATTTCGTCGAGGTTTATTACTATTCGTTATTATTCCTCGCACAAATTCGTGTTGGAAATCATATTGAAAGAAGCATAAAGTTATGAGCATCAACTCATCTAGAGACACGCAAAGTGTACTGCTCAGGCAGAAAATTCAGTTTTTGTCTTGAGCATCCATTCACTTTCTTCCTCACCCCGTTGGCTAATGAAATGACAGATACAACGATATGATCGTAACCTGTCAACCTGTCTGGACAGGCACAAAGATTGTCGGCTGATACTCCCGCAAGGGACACAACAGAAGAATTAATAAATGACAAAAACACGGAGTTGTGCGTACAGACGGTTCCCCATCTAACAACTTACAGCGCTCAACTCGATTTAATTGGAGTGCTCTAAAGGAACGGATCCTTTCGAGTGACAAGACCGTTGTCAGCATACGAGTTTGGCAGCCCTAACTTCTTATAGGCCTGGAGTATGGCGTTCTTTATCATTGTTTCAATTGAGCCTGCAAAAGTAGTTTTTCCAGATCCTCAGAAGAGACTGCGGTTCTACCTTGCTTTGCCTTACTTGCTTGCCTTTACGGGGTTGGTTCCTGGTTTTTCCACCTTGGCATGTTTTTTTTATATTTTGGTAAAAGCTCTGAAGCTCATACCTATCATGACATTTCTATAATTCCTCAAAAGAGCGCATCCTTCATTTTTCTTCCTTCATCGGAATCAACCCTTATTTTGGTCATTTTAAGCAATGGTTGGTAATTTTTGTTTTCATTTTTGGACACATATTTTTTTGGCAAGTGGCAACCGTGCTTGCGAGTCGTCCTCTCTAAGTGTCTTACTCATCGGTCATCGTAGTCTCGCGACGCTCACTCTTCAAGCTGTGCTGATGTAACGGTACCTACAGCTCATTCTTTTCGTTGTTGGATGTTCTCCTAAACACTATCAGTCGTATTTATAATCCCATTCCAAAAGTATGTCTAACTTTGGACAGCACTTAGAACAGTGTCCAACTCCAAATCGTATTTATAAACACTTTCATCGCTGTCTAAGGAACGTCTAACCTTAGACACCGAAATTGGTTGTCTAAACTATGGCTCAAGTGGCATTTGCTACAGCAAAAAACAATTTTGTTGAACATGTTATAAAACACTGTTGAGAGCTCTAAGATCGAAAAAAATAAGTAGTTTGAGGTGCAAAAATACTACTTTCAACAATTTAATTTATAAATTGCACAATTTTCATCGTTTTATGAGACCTGGAAAAGCTGTAACTAAAAGTCAAATCAGCTGCCTTTTTGGGCTGGTTCAAGTGCTACGCCACACTCTTTCAGAGCCATTTAGTTGTTGCACTCGTATATCAAAACAAAAAAATGGTACTGCACGGATACATCATGAACGCCACCAGTTAGTTTTTCATTCGAAGTTGACAGTTTGAGGGGTTGCTTAGACAACTGTTGGAATGCATTTATAAATACGAAATTGGCTAATGTTTGTCCAACTCTTTAGACACCGTCTAGTTGGGCAGTTGTCTAAGGATGTTCTAAGCAAATTTTATAAATACGACTGTGTGTCTTCACATACGAAGTCAGAGATCACCCGGAGCATTTCCTTTTTAGAAGGACCAAGGGATTCGTCACCATTATCTTTATTATTTTTATTTTATTATAACCTCTCCTAAAAGTTGAGTTACCTTCAGTACTCATCCAGTAGATTTCGTGAATCAGATTCATCCTCTTCCTAAAAGATCTATTGAAGTTCGGTCAGTGTATACCATTACTTGCAGAACATTATATTGTTGATTCAACACTCGCACTTACAATTATTATAAGTCACTGCGGGTTAGACGAGGTCGAATTGTTACTGCTTGAAGGTATAGTTAGCACAATTGAAGCGCACTATTAGTAGTAATATCGGTGCACCGATCTAGGCCTCCCAATTATTATATCCGTCTCTGACTTTGCTTCTACCAATTGAGTAGTTTATTGATTATTATTTTATGTATAATGAAAGTAATTCTATACTCCATAGAGAAAAGCAGTGACTTTTTATTTTAGGACACAAGACTTAATCCGTGATTAAGAATTTGTGATCACCAAAAAGTGTTTGTTCACCTTTTTCATAGCTTTGTTAGCAAATCATGGGTTATTCAAAATTCGTCTCATCGTCCAGTCTACATATATGTCAGATCTATTGAAAATACATACATACATACAATTTTTGATGATAGAGTCAGCTTTTTTTCGGTTATTTTATTTTATACTAGCTGAGCAGCCCGGCGTTGCTCGGGTCTGTAGTTTTAAGGTTCCCGTTCTCGTTCCTGTTTTGTTCCTATGGGATTATAGGGATGAAATTTTGGCTAAGTTACTGAGGAATTATGTGGCATCCCAGTGCTGAAAGAATTTTTGAAATCAGTCTAGTAGTCTCTAAGTTTCCGTTCCCAACCCCGTATCTGTGAGAATTTTCCGTTCCCATGGAAATATGTGAATAAATTATAAGTCTATGTCACTGAGAAATAATGTTTCATCCTAGAGTTGAAAGAATTTTTGAAATCGGTCAAGTAACTTTAAAATTCCCGTTCTCGTTCTTGTTTCTGTTCCCGTGGGACAGTAGGGATGAAGTCTATGCTAAGTTCCTGAGGGATTATGTGGCATCCCAGATCTGAAAGAATTTTAGAAATCTGTCTAGTAGCTCCTAAGTTTCCGTTCCCAACCTTGTTCTTGTGGGATCTTCCGTTCCCATGGAAATATGTGAATGAAATGTAAATCTATGTCACTGAGAGATATTGTAACATCCTAGAGTTGAAAGAATTTTTGAAATCGGTCTAATAACTTTAAGGTTCTTTTGAATTTTAGATGAAAAATTTCGGAGGGAACATGTACTATATAACATCCTACTAATATTATAAATGTGAAAGTTTGTATGTGTGTGGATGCATGTTTGTTACTCTTTCACGCAAAAACTACTGAATGGATTTTACTTAAACTTTCCAATAATATAGTTTATACATCAGAATAACACATAGGCTACAATTTATCCCTAAATTCCCACGGGAACGGGAACGTATACGGGAACTTAGAAACTACAACACCGATTTCAAAAATTTTTCCACTGTTAGAATGCTTCATTATCCCCGAGTAACATAAAAACTAATTCATCCCCATATTCCTACGGTTCCCTATATTCCCACGGGAGCAGGGACGTATACGGGAACTTTGACACTACAGCACCGATTTCAAAAATTCTTTCACCCTTAGAATGCTACACTATCCCCGAGTAACATAAAAACTAATTCATCCCCATATTCCTACGGTTCCCAACATTCCCACGGGAGCAGGAACGTATACGGGAACTTTGCCACTACAGCACCGATTTCAAAAATTCTTTCAACGTTAGAATGCTACACTATCCCCGAGTAACATTAAAACTAATTCATCCCCATATTCCTACGACTCCCTACATACAACACCGATTTCAAAAATTCTTCCACCGTTGGAATGCTCCATAATCCCGGAGTAACATTAACTTTAACTTATCCACATATTCCCACGAAAACGGTCACCATATTCCCACGGGAACGGGAGTCTGTACTAATATTGAAAATGCGAATGTAGCTATGTCGGTATGTTTTTCGTATGTCTCCCGTTCAAACTGCTAAACAGATTTTATTAAATTAGCTACAGAGATGGTCTAGAACATGCGGAAGGATAAAGGCTATATATCTATCCTTATATTCCCAAGGGAACGGAAATGGGAATTCAAAAACTACGGTCTCAAAAGTATTTTTAACAGGGCTACAAGGTGTTGAAATAGGGGTTGAATGTTTTTTTTGGAAATAATGCCATTTTTAAGGCTAGAAGTTTTATTTCCTAAAAAGTCACTATTCCACGCGGACGAAGTCGCGGGCACAGCTAGTGTACTATATTTTATCCGCATATTACCACGGGAGCAGAAGTATGGGAACCTTAAAAATACAGACCTCAACAACGCCGTGAATGTCGAGGGATAAGGGGTATATGAGTATGTTTTAAGCAGTCCAGGATGTTGAGCGAAGATCTCCGCTGACTCATTAACTTGCTGATATTTGGACTATGCATGCTTAGTCTGACACGATAAGTCAGCTTTTCTTTTGTTTTTTTTTTTTTTTACAGAACAGTGTTTTGTTTATAAAGAAAGCTAACTCATTGCATTGATGTCGTCTCTGTTGCACGCTGGACGCTGCTCTATTTTTATTTGAGTCAATGAAACGATAGACAATGCCCAATGCCGGTTTTTTTTACTGCTTACTTTTCCTTTTCTGATTTTAAGCAATCCGTTTACATTTTATGTCTGTGGCGTGATAAAAATGTTTTAGACGGGGTCGTCTCCTTGTCCTTCGAAATTGGTCAAATAGTTATAAAGGTTGCTTTTCCAATCACGTTCGCGTATGATCCTTAATTCGAAAGAATTTTTGAAATCGTTCGAGAAGGTTTGAGGTTCCTGTTTCCGTTCCCGTAGAAATATAGGGATGAATTATAATCTTAGTTACTGAAGGATAATGTATCATCCCAATTCTGAAAGATTTTGTGAAATCTTTCCAGTAGTATCTAGGTTTCCGATTCCAATCCTGTTCCTGGATAAAAAAAATATATTGCTGAGCCTTCTGGCGTTGCCCGGGTCCCGTGGGAATGTGAGGATGAAATAATTTATGTAAATGTGGGATATTGATAATGTACCATCTTAAAGTTGAAAACATTTTTGAAATCGGTCATGCGGTTTTAAGGTTCCCGTTCTAGTTCCCGTATATAGGGTATATATGGATGAAATATAGTCTATGTTACTGAGGGATAAAGTAGCATCCTAGAGCAGAAAGAATTTTTAAAATCTGTCCAGTAGTTTCGTAGTTTGCATTCCGAATCCCGTTCCCGTGGGAATATGGGGATGAATTAAAGTTTATTATTACTCGGTGATAGTGTAGCATTCTAACGGTGAAAGAATTTTTGAAATCGGGTCAGTAGTTTCTAGGTTCCCGTTTACATTCACGTTCCCATAGGAATATAGGGATAAAAAGATATCCTAAGTCCGTCTCCTGGTCCTAAGCTACCTCCCCACCAATTTTCAGACAAATTCGTTCAGCCGTTCTTGAGTTATAAATAGTGTAACTAACACGACTTTCTTTTATATATATAGATATATAGATTAAGTATTCATTACACATATCGAGTTTTCATTGTTTTTAAGATGTACATATTATGCTATTCGGGGCGGAGACAAATCCAACGAATCAATAACCATGAATATTGGTTTAGCAGATCTCGAGTTATAAGTGTTGTAACAAACCCGTCTTTGTTTTATATATTAAGACTAGTAGACCCACCCGGCGTAGCTCGGGTCCTACTTCGACCTAGTGTATAGCATAGTCTCTGCTCTCAATATTTGAATAAGAAAAAGAAACATTATAATTTTGAAAGAATTCAGGAAATCTGTTTAGCGCTCGGTGCTAGACTCTAAAACGCGGGCTTGTGAGGTTCTGACATTTTGACGTTCAAGTCGCTGAAAGCTTTCGGTGTTAGACTCCGAAAAGCAAACTCGTGATGTTCTCGCATTCTGATACTAAAGTCGCTGAAAACGGTTGGTAGTAGACACCGATACGCGAGCTTGTGAATTTCTTTTATTTTGATTGGCAAAACGTTTTATAACATTTAGTGATAGACTCTATAGCTCGAGATGGCGAAGTATACTCCCTTTGAATTGTAGGCGATTGTCTGTTTCTATTGAAGACTCTCTAATGTGACGTATTTTGGTGGTCCTTGCTGTTGGCACATGTTTTGAAAGCCGTGATCTTCTTATTTAGGCATACTTACTGTTTATTTGAAAAAGCTTTTGTGATAGAAAATTGCCGGTTATTGGGTAAGTAAGACGAAGGGCAGGGTAGACTGAATTCTTAACACAGAATCTTATCTATCTCACACTTTGTTATTTGCTTATTTTTGAGATGAGGAGATAACTAAAAAAACACTTTTGTAGTGACTGTTCAATGTTTAATTCATTTGAACTATAAAAACAGGCGTATTTCTTAAAAGTAATGTTTTATTTTAAAATATAGTTCACCCGCACTGGCTAGCTGCTTTTATATACAGGGTGTCCCGTAATTCATGTAACATACTTTCTGAAATAATTCTTGGTCATATTCTAAGAAAAAAATAGTAGCAGAGTAAAGTCCGTTTCTCAACTTTGACATCACTCTTTGACAATTTAAAAAAATGCTAACTTTTGTGTTTCCTGACCTGTGTTAAACTCAATTTCTCTGTCAATACCGAATTTTAGACTTAACTTCTTGTAGAAACAATAATTTTTAAAACTGTATTTAAATTGCTCTCCTAAAGGCATAGAGTTGTCAGACTTTCAATTTTAAATGTTGTTCAAATTTTTCTTTCCCCAACAAAGTGTCTTTGAGGTAATTTTTTGTGACAAAATATTATCAAGCGAAAAAATATTATCAAGCGATTTTTTTCAATTCCGCACACGACCATTCAGTGGGGAGCCGACCGCGCGAGTGAGCCGCGCGACATGATTATTTCGTGATCTTAACCCACCTCCTGTACCTCCGTGCTCAAATCGGTGCTGTAGTTTCGGAGCCTATTCGAGATGAAACAAACAAACAAACAATCAAACCTATCCTCTTTATAATATTATTATAGTAAGATTATTAGTTATCGGAGTTTTGGTAATGAAACTTTTTTTTTTTTTTGAAAACTAAATATAGCCTATGTCACTCAGGGATAGTGTAGCTTTCCAACGGTGAAAGAATTTTTCAAATCGGTGCAGTAGTTTCGGAGCCTATTCGAGACAAACAATCAAACAATCAACCCTTTCCTCTTTATAATATTATTATAGTAAGATAGTAAGATATACATATTATACATATTATTATTTTTATTTAATTTTAGTTTCAAACATATGTATGTAGGTATGCCGACCCGGAAGACCTAAATAAAAAGCCCCAAACTGATTGCAAATTAAACAGAGCTATGAGTGGGTCATCAAAGCAAAAGGCATCTAGCATAGCTCTCAAAGCTGAAGAAGAGGCAAAAGCATCATCAAATGCTCCAACTGCAGCCGGACAACAGGCTTTCCATCAGGTCACAGCTCAGTTGGCTGAAAAGGCTTTGCAGGCTGCTCGTGCTGCAGAAGCTGCATTGGTTAGAAAATAGGGAGTTGTCGAACAACTTGAAAAAGAAGTTCGCGAAGTTGAAGCTGTAGTACAAGAAAAAACTGTTCCATACAAAACACCCAAAATAATGTAAATGCTGCCCTGCAAGCTGCTCAACAAGGCAACCACACAACTGAGAACATTGACTAAAGCAGTGCAGAACAAAAAAAAAGGTCAGAATGAAAAAATTTTAAGTTTCATTTTAAGAAATAGCAGCAGCTGGCACAAAATAAGAAGGCGCATGAACAAAAAATTAGACACGCCGCAGAGGAACATCGCTTAAAAATTAAAATTCTCAAAGCGGAGTTAAAACTCAAGGAAATACAGTCATTTATGAGTAAATAAAATACCACTTCAGCCAAGCCCACGCTTTTTTTATTATTTATGTTTTTATTTTACAGAAGCTACTAATAAAAAAAACTAAAATTACATCGTCCATAATGCCTCATTCAAGGTGATATGTCAGCCTGACAATTTTTATTTTGAAAAGATAGCTGTAATTTGAATAAAAATCAAGAACGAACAAACTGAATATCAGTTAATCGTTGTTTAAATGGAGCTAACCCAGAAAAATTGACTGGTTATCAAAATCTTTGGTTAAAAGCTCTGATCAGAGAATCCTTGATTATGTTTCGTGAACAAACCGAATCCATGATTTTCATCTGGGATAATCATCGATTAGAAATAATCAATCTTGAACAAACCGGCCCTAAGTAACTTTTTTGTAGCTATCGAAAATTTAAAAAAAAACGCAAAAACTTAAGAAAAATGCATGAAATCCATATTTGAACCGATAGTAGGTACGGTGCGCGTCACTTTAGCATACCCAGTCTAACATTTAGTCCGGTATCTCACGAATAAGGAACTGCTTAAACACTGACCAATACAGATGTGATATTTTCCTCAGTTCGCACTCTACGTAAGCGTCTACGTGGTTTAATGTCCAACAATGTAAATTTGTTGTGAAATTTAGATGTAATAGCCTGAATAGATGGTCGATTCAAGTGACCATAAAATGGAAGAAGCTCCCGGTAAACTTTCTTAAAAGAGCACGCATTTTGATAATAAAATTCAATAACTTGCAGGCGTCGCGTCGTTCGTCTTTGAGAGTATAAGTTCAAAGTGAAGATGTTTGACATTGACACAAAAAACAAAATAAGTACTGCCAAAAAGAAAATAACAAAAACCAATTGAATCTACCGATTTCTAAAATTCAATGAGTAGTTTTTTTTTATCAGTTCTTATTCTTACATCTTTCCATTTTTCACTTCTCTTTTATTGAGAGAGGCAATTAGCCCATTCACATCTCTTGCATTGAAATCGCCGATTTACATTACATTTTGACAACCACAAAACACACAACCACAAGGAGAGAATCAAGCAGCTCGCTGTAGTCTCTCACCCAGTTGCAACAGTTTACTTAAAAGACACAATTTGTATCTGGTTTCCGAGTATTTCCAGTTTAGTGTAGGTACATCTGTTTTCAGTTCTATTCTAAGGAAACTACAAACAACATTCGATGAGGACTGTTTTAAGTACCGAAGAGCTAAAAACAAAACAATTATTGAAATTTTCATTGCAATTTATTCTATCAAAATATGTAATTAATATTCAAAAAATGTTTATTCCTTACATAACATAGTCAACAAAATTTCAACACTAATTTCGTTATTTCACGATTTATCAATTAAAAGGAATGATATCTTTTTGACGACGCGAAACTATTGCAGGACGAGGCCTGTCTAATGTTATTGTTGAACATTTTAAGAATGAGATCCTAAAATTTTAAGCCGATCTGGGCAAAATACTTGAAGTTATTGTCTTACTAGTCTCCAGCCTTCGAATTTTAACGGTGAGCTTGCGGGATAGCTGTCGAGCAGATATAAAGCTTATTCATTGTCATTGTATGATGTCAGTTTGTCGTGTTAAGTTCGACCATGCGCTTGTTATTTATAATTTTCACAAAAAATCTCACTAAAAAATTGCTAAAAGTAAGTAAAGTTTCGAGTGAAAAGCGACAAAGTGGAAGGACTTATTTGTGCAGATCAAAAAAAAGGTTAAAATAAATAAAATAATTTTTTCTCAAAACTACTTCTTCAAAATCGGTGTTAACCCTCTACTGCACAAGGAGCCATATATGGCTTTTAAATTTTAAATGTCGATTACTGCGATTTCACAGCTGCCACAGGAAAATTACCGTTTTGATAGCTTAGAATAGATATTTCTTTATATGCATTTTTCCGCAATCGCTAAAAACCGCCGCGTCGTCAAGTTATACAGTGCCCGCAGTTAAAGTGTAGTGCGAAAATACTAAAATAAAAGTTTAATTATTATTATTGACTACAGAGTACCTAGAAGGTAATTATATTTTTTTTTAGAGTGTTTCAATATTCGTAAGTCGAATTTAAGTGTAAAATTTTCAATTATGTTCGTCATATAGTTGTGAATCAGCAGTATTGAAAGTAACAACCGATATAAGAAGAGCATTAGACCAGGATGAAATTTGTATAATGGCACTGTTAGACTTCTCTAAAGCCTTTGATTCCATTAATCACCCCATTCTATTTCATAAATTAAAACAACAATTTCAGTTTTCTGAATCTTCCATGAAGCTGATTCACCAGTACCTTAGCAGACGTTATCAGACAGTGCACACAAAACTTGGCAGTTCTACGCCATATTTGGTCAATAAAGGTGTACCTCAAGGATCTGTGTTAGGGTTCAAAATAAACCAGAAGATGAGTTGTTGTGATGCTACTTCTGACACCATCAAAAAAGTTTACGCTGGACATCGAAATCTAAGAGCCTCTTCACTCATGCTCTTCCCAAACACGAAAATGCATCTCGTCGAAAGCCTACTTCTTCCATTTTTCCTATACAATTGCAATGTGTATCCATGCTTAGATGCTGGATGTAAGTATAAGATAAATGTTGCTTTTAATGATTGCTTACGATACATTTATAATATACCAAAATATGTCAGCGTATCACAGTATAAAAGATCTCTGTTAGGAATGAGTCTCGATGAATATTATGACTTCAGAATCATGATCAAACTCCACAACATTATACATAACAATTGCCCACAGTATTTATTTATTATCTTATGTTTGCTCGATCACCAAGAGGACTTACACTTAATATTCCTCGGTTCACATATACGGTAGGACAGCGATCTTACTTTGTCAAGGCTATTCAGTTGTGGAATAATCTTCCACATCAACTGCAAAGACTAAACTCATCAACCGTTTTTATTAATAAACTTTTTTTACATATTTCACAACGAATTTGAAAAAAAAAGAAAAAAAAAAAAAAATTAATGAAATCTGCTTTTTATATTGCCAATCTTTGCAATCATTATTTCTCTATACTTTTCTTACTCTATACTTTTCAATTTTAAATTTAATTATATTATGTATATACTAAATTAATTTATTTTTCAAAAAAAATCTGTAACTTATTTTCGATGCTTATTTAAAAGATATCAATCTTGAAGTATCATGTTAATCTTCTTCTTCTTCTTTTCATTTCCGGCGTTACGAGTAGTGATCTTGAAGCGATCACAACTCTCCCACTTTTCTGCTTCACACTAGTGATCCGCCTGTGGAGTACGCCGCAAGTTAATCTAAATGCTTAATAAATGAAATGAAACTTCAAGATACGACGAGTTTTTGACAACGTCTATATATGGCTCCTTATCCATTTACAACTATTTTTATGGATGTCATTTATATGGTTGCTGGGAGTTGAAAAGTCTTCTAAAAGAGGGTGACCTTCCTCAACTTCAAGCACTTCAAACACTCCAAAGCACCACCAAATCAATAGAAACTCAAATCCTTCAATTCCTGTTTGTTTCACCTGGTTCTTCAAAAAAATAGGATGGTGAATCACCTTCCTGAATGGCAAAACACAAGACAACAATACCAAATACAGCAAATACAGGTCTTTCATTATTATATGTAAAAAATTTAGACTTAATCTGCGCCTGAACAAGGATAGAAATAGTTTCGCACCGTTTCATACTTAATTTATTTACTGCAAATATTATTTACTATAGTAAAGTTTAGTTTTTTTTTAAATAAGTCATTAATTTCTTTATAATTATATTTAAGAATTCTTTGTTGTTGCCAAGTCAATGAATGGAATTCAGTATTTTTTTTTTTTTTTTTTTGAATAGTGCGTAACTGCACAAGGAGCCATATATGCCGAAAGTTATTAACTTTTAAAATATATATATAAAAAAAAAATATAAATAATAAAAGTAAAAATAAAAAATAAAATTTGTTTAAACAATTTTTTTTGTTTCATTCCCTTAATTAAACTAAATTAAAAACAAAAACGACGACCAATAATTTTTTCTCACTGGATCATAGTGCGTTAAAATTTTTTTTTAGGATGTTTCCTACCGACTTATGCTGAGACTTTAGCAGGAAAATAACAAAAGTTGTTTAATGAAAGGACAATTTATCGGAGAACGTTAGGGGGAAGATTTGATAATTATTTAACTAAAACCATAAAGGTTTCATTTTCGATAATTTCGGGGCAAGTTACAATGAACAATGTAAGATGATGGCAAAAATTTGTGTGGAACTACTTTTGTTTCGTCTGCTACACAAATGAGGTGGTTTATGACGTTAAATGCAGTTAACGTAGTTAAATGTAGTAGACGTAGCGTTAGCTGTCAAAACTCTTTGTTTTATTTTCGATTCAGATGCACTTCTTTTTTTACTAACCCTTTCAGACGCATTCGTTTCGATAATTTTTTTTATTTGAATTCGGAATTTCAGTTTTGCTCAATATTTCATCGTGTTTCTCTTTTTTACATCATTTTAAATTTTAATTTTAATTAAATATCGTGATATAAATTATCATTGTCATGTGCAATCTACCCTTTTAGGGTGGTAGTTAACGTAGGTAATAAATTTAAGAAATCACAGATGTTTACCCGATTACCCGATTAACCACGTCTAGTTATTCGATCACCTCAAGTAATCTACTCTGCCACCCCTGATTCATACTTTCAGACCTGAAGGCATCAAAAATTCTTTCCGGTGCACAAATCATCTCACTTCTCAATTTCTCACAAGAAATTTTCCACAATTCGGTCAGATTTTGGTTCACATTATCAGATTAGTTTGACAAGTGGCTGCTTGGGAGTTAACGTTATCCAACATTTCATCCCATAAAATGTGCGATGTAATCAGTTTTTATCGCACATTTCTAAAAATCACATTAGAAGCACACAAAAAATTATAGGAAAGACAAAAAGGATATTTTGTTCATAAAATTTCACGCCGTAAAAATTTATCCTGCTAAAATTTTATGCAGCAATCACATTAATCCCACTGAAGATGGAAGATTTGTAGTGTTTAATTGTTGAAAAGTTATTTAATATTATATTTATGCAATTTTCTTAAATATAAAAATGAATCGCAAAATGTGTTGGTAAGCGCATAACTCAACAACGCTTGGACGAATTTGGCAAATTCTTTTTTTGTTGTGTTTGTTATTGTCAGGAGAAGGTTCTTATGACATAAAAAAAATTAAAAAATTGATATTCATACAGGAACGGGTGTGGGAACGGAAACTTAGAAACTACTAGACAGGTTTCTAAAACGATTCCAGCATTAGGGGTGCTACATTATCCCCCTCCATCAATAATTTGGATTATATTTCATCCCGATAATCCCACGGGAACAGAAACGGGAACGAGAACCGAATCCTTAAAGTTACTTGACCGATTTCAAAAATTCTTTCAACTCTTGGATGTTACATTCATCCCTCAGTGACATAGACTTATGAATGATTCCTGGCATGGTTTGATTCCCATATTCCCACAGGAAAGGGTTGGGAAATGGAAACATAGAAACTACTGGACAGATTTCTATAACCCTTCCTGCATTAGATTGCTACATTATCCCCCTTCATTAGTAATTTAGATTATATTTCATCCCAATAACCCCAAGGGAACAGAAACGGGAACGAGAACGGGAACCTTAAAGTTGCTTGACCGATTTCAAAAATTCTTTCGTCATTGGGATGCCAGTATGCCACATAATAAAGCCACATACAAAGAAAAAACTATTATTTTTACGAGAACGGGAACCTTAAAACTACAGACCCGAGTAACGCCGGGTGGCTCAGCTAGTAAATAGTAAAAATACACCAAACAAAAATTACATTGCTGGCTAATCGCAGGAGACAGATGGCAGATAATGAAACAGATGACAAATGGAAGAAAAGAATAACAATACAATTAATTGTCAATTTTGTTTCCAGAACAAAAAAAGTATGTTGAAATTTTCAACACGAAATCTCCTAAAGAAAGATTTAGATTTCAGGAACACTCCTGATTTTTATGAAATTTTTAGGGTAAATATTGTTTAGCCCATGGGTGGTTCCTGTTTAGGTTTCATCCCCATATTCCTAGGGAAACAGGACTTGGATCGGAAACATAGAAACTAGCAGAAAATTTTTAAAATTTCTTCAGCATTAGGATGCTACATTCTTCCTCAATAACAAAGACAATTTTTCATCCCCATATTCCCACGAGAACATAGCAAATTTCAAAAATACTTGACCGTTCTTTCAACCTGGGTGAACCTGGGCCTCAACCAATATCCTTCTGTAACGACTTCGATTTCGGGCGAGCTCTCTCCAGTTTTGCACTCTAATTCGGTTGAGGTCTTCATCCACTTCATTGCGCCATCTAAAACGAGGTCTTCCCCTTCCGCGATTCCCCTGCAATGTGCTTTCGAAAACCCGTAGAACTGGAGCGTTTGGGTCCATCCGCTCTACATGGCCCAACCATCGTAGCCTCGCGATGCGTACTCTTCTGGCTATGCCCATTAGAGTGTCCCGTCAAATTTTTTTGTGGCGTATCCTTACGTAAGACCCCTCAAAAGTTGCGTATTCAATAGCACATCACGGGAAAAATACTAAAAAAAATATTCTATGGTACTTTTGGGCCTCTACCAGCCGTTGAAATTTTGAAAAATAAGCGACTTTAAAAAAAAAAAATTTTATTTGCCCTATTTATCCAATCAAGTTTATCTTGCTTTTTGTTGTTAATTCATGTTAATTTTACCATTTTTACCACTTTAATGTGTAACTTACGTTCTCACATAGATGCAAAAAAATTACCTTTATCATAACTGCAAGCATAATGACGCGAATATTGCATTTTAAGTTAGTCTATTTGTTTCATTTATCTCAGCCGCATACAATACATACCCTACTAATTTACTGCAACTGAAATTATAGGACTCGACTAGCTCAAGATTCCTTTTTGTATTTAAAAAAAAATATAACGGATCTATCTAGTTCACTTCACTATACCATTCCTAACACAAATTAGGTTGCAACGTCACAATGAGATCTAAATATAACACGTGTTCGATACAGTATAGTATGTACATTGTACATATATCAAATAATAACTCTTCTTTTTTTTTTTTTTAATTCTTTTATTCGTACTAAATATTTTTTTTAAAAAGCCTATGACCGCACGTTTTACATTCAGATATTTGATATATTAAATCTTGTTACTGAGACATTATTTGAAAGATACAAAATACATTTTGGGGAAAAGAATTATAATTGAAGGAAAATACGTCAAAACCTTCATGCGAGTAAAAAAAAAAAAAAAAAAAGGTGTATGTATATTAATACAAAAGAGATAACAGAAATATAGAATATAATGCTTGAGTATACAAATCAACAGATTAGTAAAGGTAATGGTTAGATAAATTAGAAAGTAGAAAGATAAATGAATAAATAAATAAATAAATAAATAAATAAATAATTAAATAAATAAGTAAGTAAATAAATAAATAAATAAATAAACAAATAAATAAATAAATAAATAAATAAATAAATAAATAAATAAATAAATAAATAAATAAATAAATAAATAAATAAATAAATAAATAAATAAGGCAATAAATAAATAAATAAATAAATAATGAACTAAATAAATAAATTAATTAATAAATAGAATAAATAAATAATTCTATATATAGGCAACGAACATTAAGTTATCACAGATTCATAGAGCTCTCGAATAAGCGGATTTTCGGCAATATCACAGCTATTGTTAAAGTTCGTGGACAGTTTGTTGATTCTGTCAAAAATCAATTCAACGCTCGCTTCTTCATGCAGATCATGAGTGGAATGATGCCAAGGAAGGTTGAGCATAATAACTCTTCTATGTTCTATGTTAGTTTATGAACTTTGTAAACATCTTAGAGGAACAAAGAACAAGAGTGAAAACCATTACCTCTCAAGAGTTTGTGACAGGTATGGGCTTTCTGTTCGTTCTGCTGCAGCAGTTGCTTCTGCAGTGCTTCAGGACGCTGTGCTGGTCTTGTAAACGAGAAACGACATTAATAACACTACTCTTGTTATTGACAAAAATAAAATTCATCGAGGTTTGTGAAAGTCAAAAGACAGTCTTTCAAACCAATACGATGGTGTCTTAGTCCAAAGTAGGTATATATTTTGATGGACGAAAAGATAAAACCCTTGTTTTCGAAACAAAAGATGGACGCTATTACCGGAAGGTGGTGGTTGAAGAACATATTTCAATTCTTGCTGAACCAGAATCACTGTTCTTGGGACACATAACTCCGAAAAGTGGGACAGGAAAAGAAAGAAAGTAGCTCAATACTAGACTTTTTAAAAAACAATGGATTCGATTTGAAATCTATTGTCTGCATTGGATGTGACGACACTGCAACAACTACTGGTTGGAAAGGAGGTATTATATCTTATATGGAAAAGGAGCTTGGTCGAACTTTACAATATGTTTACTCCACGCAAATGAATTGCCACTAAGACACCTTTTCACCAACTTGGATGAATGGATGGATGGACCTCCGGAGTATTTGGCCCAATCGGTAAGGCACTAGCTGATTGTGAAAATACCACTGTTGCTCAATTTTCACCGAGCAAAGAATCGTAGATCAATTGAGTACCGAACAAAAATATCTCTTTGAAATGTGTGAAGCGATCAAATCAGGTTACTGTGCTCCCGTATTAGCAAATCGACAGCCTGGGAAAATGGCACACTCACAATGGGTCACCACTGCGAACAGAATATTAAGACTGTATGTAGGATCCAGTAATCCATCTGAAAACTTAAAAATTCTTGTAGAGTACAAAGTCAAAGTATACGCACCAGTATGGCTTTCAATTCGGAACAAAATCAAGGGATGGACTCATAAGGAGCAAGATTGAATCCAGAAATAAAGTGCCTTCTTTCAACTTCAAAGGCCAATTTAAAATGTGAATAGGTATATATGTTTTTAAGCGTTTCGTGCTTCCATTAACATTTTTATTTTGTTTGAGAACCCTAATAATTTATTTTAAACATTTTAAATTACAAATACCTTAAATTAAACTAAAAAAAATATGAATTGGATTAATAAAAAGTAACATAAAATATGTATGAAAACAATTAAGAATTAATTTTTTTTACATTTAAAACCGTTGGTAGAGCCCCAAAAGTTATATCGAAATAAAAAAGGAAGTAGGTATATATTCTTAATCTACTCGTCAATACGCAACTTTTGATACCTACCTATTACGATACAAAACTCGAACATTATTTCCCCCCCATACATGGACGGGACACTCTAATGCCCATGTCACGGTACAGCTCATACAGCTCGTTGTTGTATCTTCTTCTCCACACATTGCCTTCGCATCGGGACCAAAGATCATTCGGAGAATTTTTCTTTCGAAACGACCAAGGGTTTCCTCATCCGCTTTCGATAAGGTCCATGCTTCCGCGCCGTAAAGCAGGACTGGGATGATTAAAGTCTTATACAAGGTTACCTTGGTTTTTCTGCAGTGGGTTTTGTTTCTCAATTGCCTTCTCAAATCAAGGAAGCAACGGTTGGCAAGAGTTATTCTCCGTTTGATCTCCGCACTGATGTTGTTGTCCGTGTCTACAGCGGATCCTAGGTAGACGAAGTCCTGTACTACCTCGAAGTTATGTCTGTCTATTGTGACGTTTTGTCCAATTCGTCGATGTTCTGTGTCCTTGTTTGATGACAGCATATACTTCGTTTTGCCCTCATTAACCATCAAACCCATTTTTGCCGCTTCTGTTTCAATACTCGCAAAAGCACCTATGACATCACGCTTTTTTCTTCCCATTACGTCAATATCGTCTGCATATTCGAGTAATTGTACAGACTTTTGAAAGATTGTTCCTCTGGTGTTGACGTTTGAGTTTCTTACAATCTGTTCAAGTATGATGTTGAAGAAATCGCATGACAGTTTGTCGCCTTGCCTAAAGCCTTTTTCGACATCAAAGGTCTCGGTGAGTTCTTTTCCGACCTTGACGGAGCAGCGTGAATTCTCCAAAGTCATCCTGCATAGTCGTACGAGCTTTGCAGGGATGCCGAAACTAGACATGGCTCTGTACAGCTCGTCTCTGTAAATACTGTCATACGCGGCCTTAAAATCGATAAAGAGGTGGTGAATATCGATATTATGTTCTCGGGTTTTTTCCAAGATCTGCCGTAATGTGAAAATTTGGTCTATTGTGGACTTCTCTGGTCTAAAACCACATTGATAATAACCTATCAAGTTGTTGACGTGGGGTTTCAGACGTTCACATATTACAACAGACAAGATCTTATAAGCGACGTTAAGGAGTCTTATCCCTCTATAATTGGCGCAATTGTGAGGGTATCCCTTCTTTAGGATCGGGCATATGATACTGAGGCTCCATTCATCAGGCATGCTTTCTACCGACTATATTATGCAGATCAGCTGGTGCATGCTCCTTTCCAACTGGTTTCCAGCTGCCTTGAAGAGTTCAGCATCAAGGCCATCTACACCTGCAGTCTTATTTGAGAATGTCAGAATGTCGACACTATTTCAAAAAGGGACAGGGAGGGGTGGGCTTTTAAGGGATGGGTACATGTAAAAGTGTAGGCACCTTCGCTCCAAACCGGTTTTTTAATGGAAATGGTAAAGACAGAATTGCTTAAAACAAAAATATACAAATTTTGTACAGTGGACAAGAAACTCATACAAAGATGAGGTTGTTCAAAATTTCGAAACAACAGCCGCTACTCAAAATCTTTAACATGTGGAACAAACATGGGCTGAACTTTAGTTCGGTACCTACGGAGTTGGGGCTTGTTTTAACAGGTTGGGGTGCATTTCAAAAGAATAAATTTCGAAACAGAAATTGCCGGAGACCCCTTAAAATTGTTTAAAAACACATTTTAATTTTTCGGTTTTAACCTCACTTTAGATTTTTTTTTCTTACAAAACAGGAAAATATGAATGTAACAACACTTTGTATTTATGTAATTCAATAAAAAATATAATAAAAAACAAGTTTTTGGTCGCAAGAATGTTTTATTTAATTTATAATTATTTGTTCAACTTTCCATCGATTTGTATTTTGGCATTTATTACAGAAGTAAACAAACTGCTGCCATATGGATGTCAATTTGACTTTTTTACTTTGTACAGTGATGCCAAATATTTACTTTTTGGAAGAATTTTTCGAAAATTGTTGTTTTTTTTGTCGTTTTTTGAGGAAATTTTTCTTAGATTTGAAGGAAGTTATTGAACCCATCAGCAAGTTTCACGGTTGAGGGAAATTTTGTGTTTTTGTTATTGAATAAAAACAGTTAAATTTCTAACGGGTAAATATGCTGAAAGTTTTGACAACTATCAACACATTGCGATTAAAGTGAATAGTGAAAAAGTGTGAAAATGGAAGGAAAAGCAGATTTTGTTGAAATAAATGAAGAAGAATTGCCCTCAACTTCGGGTCAAGTAAAAAGGAAAATGGAAGGAAATACAGAAAGAAATGAAGAAGAATTGCCCTCAACTTCGGGTAAAGTAAAAAGGCAACGATTAACTTCGGAGGTTATCAGAACCCAATGGTAGATATACAATTAGATTTTTTATTGGTAACGTTTTATAATAACACAATCTTTAGGACTCTGATA
This sequence comes from Melanostoma scalare, assembly GCA_949752695.1. Lineage (NCBI taxonomy): Eukaryota > Metazoa > Arthropoda > Insecta > Diptera > Syrphidae > Melanostoma > Melanostoma scalare. Next base: position 94,832,578 of record OX456986.1, read on the forward strand.
GGCCTTGCAAAGAAGACGGACACCGAAGAAAAAGCTGTACAACTAGCTGAGGAGTTGGGTTTCTTGCCCAAAAGTAAGAGATGTCGTGTACATCGTGTTGAAATGCACCACAGAAACAACGCGATTGGTTTCTTCGAGTGCCAAAGAGGCACATGCAAATGCAAAAAATCCATTTCACGTGCTCAAGGCACTTGGTTTGATAACGTGCATATGCCAGTGGCGCGGGTGTTTTATTTAATGTATTGCTTCTCGTGGAAGTTTACTTACGCATTCATTCAGGTATATATATATATATATATGAATATATTGATAAATATTTAATAAGTAACAATTGAAAATTTTAAGAGGGAGGATTCAACTTCACTGTCTGGTTGTATTTCGAGTACTACAATAGCTGATTGGTTCAGCTTTTGTAGAGAAGTAGTGGTTGACCAGTACTTCGATACAATCGAGGAAGAGTAGAAAATTGGAGGCCCTGGATGCGTCTTACAAATCGACGAAAGTAAGTTTGGACGGCGGAAATTCAACAAAGGACGGCGGGTTGAAGGTCACTGGGTCTTGGGAATGATTCAGGACGGATCTGAAGATCTGTGGCTAGAAGTGTGCCCAGATAATATTAGAAGTGCCGAGGTATCTATCTTTTAAATTAACAATGTTTTATTGTATTAATATCGTTTTTATTTGAGGTGCATGTTTTTTTTATTAAAAAAGCATGTTGCTTTGGGCACAACAATTCATACAGATTACTGGAAAGCGTATGATTGTTTATCTCAACTTGGGTACATACACAAAAAAGTTAATCACAGTGACCCAGACAACCCGTTTGTGGCAGAAGATGGGACTCACACGCAAAGAATTGAGTCCCAGTGGAGAGTGGTTAAGAGACATTTTTATAATGACAATTACTCCAACAATTTTGCAAATTGGATTGTGGAGTACCAATGGAGGAGGAATGTTGAAAAAAAGCTGCAAGACCCTTTTGCACACTTAATAAAAGCTGTGAATTTGGTTTATGGTGATTTTAGCCAATAAAAATGCAATTTTGTTAACTAACGCTTTATATTTTGAATTTTGTTGCATACGGAAATTATTTGGTATTTTCAATTTAGCATGAGCAGCCTAACCCTGCGGAAACAGGGTTAAACTAATGAGCCCCGCGAAGCGGGCCATGCGGAAAGCTGTTGCATACGGAAATTATTTGGTATTTTCAATTTAGCATGAGCAGCCTAACCCTGCGGAAACAGGGTTAAACTAATGAGCCCCGCGAAGCGGGCCATGCGGAAAGCTGTTGCATACGGAAACTATTTGCTATTTTCAATTTAGCATGAGTAGCCTAACCCTGCGAAAACAGGGTTAAACTAATGAGCCCCGCAAAGCGGGCCATGCGGAAAGCTGTTGCATACGGAAATTATTTGCTATTTTCAATTTAGCATGAGCAGCCTAACCCTGCGGAAACAGGGTTAAACTAATGAGCCCCGCGAAGCGGGCCATGCGGAAAGCTGTTGCATACGGAAATTATTTGCTATTTTCAATTTAGCATGAGCAGCCTAACCCTGCGGAAACAGGGTTAAACTAATGAGCCCCGCGAAGCGGGTCATGCGGAAAGCTGTTGCATACGGAAATTATTTGCTATTCGTGCGAATTTTATGCTGTTATTACTTTTGTGGCTAGAAAGTGAAACTGTTGTATGAATTCTAAACACTAATAAAGTTTTTTTTTAAACCACAAAAACTTTACTTGCACAATTTCGAATTAAAAATATCCCACCTGAGAACATTTATTTGGCATTACTTAAACAAGTTATGTCAAAGTAGACAAATCAGCTGTTTTGTTGATAAATACAAACTTTCATCAAATATTTAAAATGTAAAAAAAGTGTTTTATTTGCAATAAAATAGTTAAATATATACATATTAATGGTTCTTTCATTCGGTAGTATATGTTTGCATCCAACTTTTCCTGTTTTCAAAGAAAAAAAATTCTAAAGTGAGGTTAAAACCGAAAAATTCAAATATGTTCCGTCCCGGTTGTCGCTGGTGTCCCTCTTTATGGGGAGGTTGTGGGAGGTGGCTTCAGCCACGGAAGTATGCTGACCCAGGGTCAGCGTAGAAGTTGGTGGCTTCGTCGTTGGTTGTTATTACTTCTTCGTCCAAGGTGTTCATCACGATTAGGTATCTTGGCTCAGGGTGTCGGTCTTTAGTGGTCATCCTTCTCACCAGGGGATTAGGGCGGTTGCTGATATTTGCAGCCGTCATCAATACAGTCGATAAGACGTATTGGTCCAATGGCGTCATCTTGGCTTTCTCGTACTGGCTGGTGGTTGAAAGTGAGGCCGGTGCATAGTCTCAGAATCTTCCTTTCGAAAATAAGAAGCTCCTTCATCGCGGTCTTCGAGATGGTGAACCAAACTGGGCTTCCGTAGTTGATGACGGGTCTCAGCAGCTGCTTATACATCAGTAGTTTTGTTGGCTGACTTAGTCCTGTCCTTCTCCTCAGCAAAGGGTACAGTCGGTGGAAGGCGTGGTTGGCCTTCATAAGTACAGTGCGTGAATGCGGGTTGAATCTAAGCACCTCGTTAAAGTTGATACCTAGATACTTCGCGTTTCTTTGGGCAGCCAGTCTGGTTCCATCAGGTAGGGTAATGGATGTGGCTCTGCAGTTACCATCAGAACAGCGGCCTCTTCCTCCGGTCTTTCTGAAGCAGACGAGCTCTGACTTAGCTGAGTTGATCCGGATACCCCACTGACTATAATAAGAATATAGTTTGTGGATGTGAGTTTCCACTCTCCGGGCAGCTATGGTTGGTGATATGTATGTGCTATACGTCAGAGAGTCATCGGCGTAAAGCAGGTTTTCGCAGTCCCTTGGGGTTGGTTGGTCCGACGTCATGATGTTGAAGAGGAATGGTTCTAGTTTTGATCCCTGAGCGACTCCTGCTCTGATGTTCTTGGTGGCGGACTTTGCGCTTCCAATTTGGACGAAAAAGTTTCTGTGGATGGGTCCTTCAATGTGTCCTATGCATGCAAAGTTTCAGGTACTCGAAATGCGTACTTTAAGAACTACGCATCATTTTATTGTTTAAGGTTTGAATGTGCGGTCTCGTTGACGATTTGTGTAAAAAAAAGAGTGGGAACAGTTTTTAGTAGTAAGCAATTGAACAAGTTATAATTAATTTACTGTAATGGAAAGTCATTGGTTTCTTTGGAAATATGATTAACTAAAATAAAATTTGCAAAAAAAACCCAATTTAATAAAATCTTTGCCATTATTTGAGGTGTCCGGGCACTAAAACCAAAATTGAATATGTTTTTCAGTACCCGAACATGCTTTCCGGGTACTAACAATGTGCGATTATCATGCATTTTCAGTACCCGAACAGGGGTTGTTTCTTAAAATGATTGTGTCTGGATACTAAAACAAAAGCGTTCGGATACTAGATCAGTCATTTTAAGAGACTTAATCATTAAAAGATATAACCATTTTAAGAGACAAGCCCTGTATGGATACAAAAAATGAGTGCTTATCTTATATTTTCAGTATCCAGACAGGGCTTGTCTCTTAAAATGATTGTGTCTGGGTACTAAAACAAAGACGTCCGGATACTAAATTTTGCTGTCCGGGTACTAACGCAAATGGAACTTTTCAGAATTGTTATTTTATTCATTTTAACAATGATTCCTTCGCATTTTACTTGAACGCTATATTATTGAGAAACGTCTATATTCTTATAATCAATAAAAGTTTCCGCGGTAGCATTTATGGTTACAAAATGGTTTGAAGTCAAAGTTGAGAAAAAAGTTAAGTTTCCGGGTACTAGTGCGTTTAGCGTTTACCCTACTCTTTGAATTCCGTTTCGAAGGCTCTGTTCGAAACCGGTTGTAAAGGTAGTGGGCGGTGAAAAATGTTTACTTCAATTATAATTGAAGTATTTGCACATATAGTTCCTCCGAATTTCTACTCATTAGAAAGTAGAGATATGGTTTTCCAGAACTAGGAGATATTATTTTACTTTTAGAATTTAGTAAACTAAATTTTAATTCTGAGTATTTGAGAAAATAAAGCTAAAAAAATCGCGCGACATTTTTTCAGAAGGGTTTTTGAAAAAAATGCCTTAGCTTGTAAAAAGTATATTCGGAGGGATAAAAGACCCAACTTTTATTGTTGGGACTTATGTCCCTTCTAAGTGAGACATAAGTCCCAAGACGGAATAAAGTTTGGGACTTATGTCCCTGCGCCGTTTTTACTTTGCCAGTTTTTGATAGCAAAAAAATATGTCGTTGTTCGTCAAGGAAATTTTTACTTTACCATCTTTTTTTTGTGTTGCAGTAGTTGGAAATAAGTTGTTAGTCATTTCACATATATAACCTCAAGGGCAGCGTCCATATGAAACTGGGAGGCTGAAAGGAAAGTAGATGCCCAGAGCGGGATTCGAACCCACGCGTCCGGCCTATAAACACTCTACCACTGCACCACGGCCGCCCTCAAAATTTCAAAAATTCTACCAACTTTAAGATTTTACATTATCCCTCAGTAACATTATATTTTGTCAATATTTTCCCATGAGAACGGAAGATTAAAACAGAACCGAGCAATGCTGGGCGGCTCAGATAGTTAAATTTTTTTACAAGTATACCAATTTTTAAACGTACCCTCTGCGACTGACGTGACTTTTTTGTTACAATTCCACTGACGTGGTAGTCCACCAGACACCATTTGGAAAGCTTGTATTTCAAAAACTAGACTTCTGATTATATTTTTAATCATTCCATTTTGAAGCTTAGAGTATTCTTTACTAAATTAAATAGCTCATATTATGTTAAGTAAAAAAGCACTTGTAAGGTAATAATTTTTATTTATAACATAAATATCTCTTCAGAACGTACCGCTTTTATAAAAAAAAGTTTAAAATATCAAAATAAATATTTTTTTCATTCAAATTATTAAATTCTCAAAGTTAACACTCATTAAAATAATAATAATAAAATAAAATTTGAATCCATCGGTTGAAAAAAATAAAAATTAAAAATAAAAATCACAAATTTTTTTGGCAGTTTTCACAAATTGGCTTCGAGCATTGAACATAGATAAGCTTCAAACAATCACAGCAATCATTTTTAAACATTGCGACTCATTATTGATATTTAAGTGAGCCATTTAAAAAGAAAACACATAAATTATACTCTACCAATCAATTTTACTGACGTGTGGTCTGGGAGACACTATGAAAATAAACAATAACTTTGAGGTGGTGGTCTCACAGACACTATGAAAATAAAACAATAACACTGAGGTGGTGATCTCACAGACACCTACCTTAATGCTGACGTGGTGGTCTCGTAGACACCCTACCTTATAAAATACACCATGAGCACGCAAAGACAGCTGACTTTACACTTACGCATGCTCGAATATACAATTGTAAGGTACTGAGAATGCACCGGTCAAATTTCAAAAATTAAGGGCGATATAACAGATTTTACATTTTGTGGTGTCTGTCAGACCACCACGTCAGTCGCAGAGGGTTAAGGAGAAGGAAAAACTAACTAAGCATAAATATAAAAATACATAATTAGTCTATTGTAATCAATTTTAAAAGCTATTTCAGCTTCAAGAGTTAAGACTCCCAGAGCTGAAAGCTTTTCTTGTCCCATTTTACTGCTTAAACATGTTTTGATGAATTTTAATTTTGAAGAACTCTTTTCAGCGGTACTAGTACGTTTTGTTAACATAATTCGAATAAAAATAAAAATATTTAGATAAATTCCTTAATGAAAGTTTTGTTTGTTTCTGCTTTTTGTTATATGTATTGTTAGTGCATATAGTGTTGTATTTTGTGTGTATGTTCAAAATAGTTCTTTCGTAGTGTATCGTTTCCGAGTCTCCAGTACCTACTTGCTCGATATACCGATGATTACCGCTCAGCTCCTCCGCTGTTTCGATGGCAGGTGCCTGCTTTTGTTATTTGCTCAAAACAACGGGACAAAAAGGTTTGGGCAAAAGAGGATGAGTAATGAGTAGGCTTTGGAAAGGAACAGAGATGTTTTCGGAACTAACCATGCTTACTGATGAATTTTGCTGCGGTGATTTTTATCGCAACACAATCACTTTAATAAAATCCCACATTCCCTTCCATTCCCAAGGCTAGAACACAGTGTTAATGTTGGACCAGGCTGATTGTCCTTAAATAGCTCATTCGCTAGCAGAGTATCCGGATTCCAAGCGACCTCCGGATTATCTAGCTGTATAGGCACACACGGATCACTGTACCGACGAGCGACGAACCTTTATTTTATTCGATACTGTTTTGTCCTTGCATGTTAAAAAATACAAAAAAAAAAAAACAAACCAAAAAATTGAGACCGGTTCTCTCTTTGTACCGGGCAACAGTACGACAACATTGCAGCCTGTTGTAAAAAGCCAAAAAAAACAATAGCGCGTCAGCCGCACGTCAACCTCACTTGACAGAAAAATCAATACGAAATCTGTAGAGTTTCACACAATCACGCTTTGTCCTCAAATGCGTCGTTTGACAAACGTAAGCAAACGTAACGAAGCGACCATCCTTCAAAAAAAAAGTTCAGCTAGGTTGAACTTTTCCTCGCTTTGACATACTTCCCCTTGGTAGTTTTAAAAATAGGGAAGAGCAATAATATCGATGTAAGCAAATCATCGATTTTCAAAACAAATGATCGATACGTTGGTATCGATATCCCTCCGTGTAGGCGCGAGGGGCAATTTTATTAAAAATTGATTAAATTTTTTTTTTGATTGTTAAAAATCAACTAAGCTATTTACTACCTCATACCATAATGTTTTAATTTTTTTAAAACTAATACTATGTTTTTTAATAAAATTTTTAGTTTGAGTTCACCTTTTGAATAATTTTAGAGAAATCAATCCTCAAAGTTAAAATTTTGAAAAAAGAATTTTTTTTAACTAATTTCCTTTAAAAAAATTTTTCTTTCAATATATCAATGCTTCTAATAATTTTAACTCAAAGCCAAAAAACGAACGAAAAAATCTTTCTTTGTTTTTGAGAAATTAAAAAAACACGAAAGGTACTTTTTACCAGTAAACAAAATGTTGTTAATTTTCCGCTGATTGAACTTAATTCTCGGAAGTGAAACCTGAAATGTGTTTTATAGCATATAAAAAAATCTTAACAAAATTATTCCGTGCGATCTTAATTTTAATGTAAATTATAAATAATACGCCAAACAAACGCCTTTTTTATGAGGAAAATTATTTGATTCGAAGGTGACATGTTTAAATTTGCAAATTATAATTTATAAATGCATCAAACTAGATAATTTTTTTTAAGCCAATAGTGCAGTCAATGAAGCATTTTAGGTCCGAATTTTTTTACTGTGAACCGATTTGCATGAAATTTTGGAATTAGACTCATCTTACCCTTAACTTCAAAAGTGAAAATGATTTGAACACCGTCACCACCCTGGGGGTGGTTGCCACCCCTTCTCGGGGGCGAATTTTTTTTTTCAAAATAACCTCGGATATCGATAAAAAGCCTAATTTTAAGCAAAAAATCAAATATAAAGTTTTTCATTAAGTCCAATACTTTTCGAGTTATTGGCAATTGAAAATTCGCAATTTTTTCACGTTTTTCATCTATTTATTGCAAATATCTCCAAAACTATACGTTTTATCGAAAATTTTATAAAGAACAAAATTGTAGCAGGTAAAACAATAAACAATTTGGTTTTTTATAAAGTATTCTAAGAACAATATTAAGCTAGATATAAAAGATCAAAGCCATTTTTTATTTTGTCTGAAATTTAATCGTTGTGGTCAATGCCATTTAGCGAGCAGATGCATTTTATGCATTCTAATACAAAAGGATGTTTTGTAGTGCTTGAAATAAGCTTTAAATGGGCACTTTTAAAAGTCTTTTGAACGTAAAATAAGTGAGCTGTAGTGCAAATAAAGAGAGCATCAAATGTTTTTTTCTTTTAAATCAATGAGTTTTTGGACCATAACACCTTCAATTTTCATGCTATCACAACTTATAACAAAAAAAACATTAGATGCTCTCTTTATTTGCACTACAGCTCACTTATTTTACGTTCAAAAGACTTTTAATAGTGCTCATTTAAAGCTTATTTCAAGCACTACAAAACATCCTTTTGTATTAGAATGCATAAAATGCATCTGCTCGCCGCTAAATGGCATTGACCACAACGATTAAACTTCAGACAAAATAAAAAATGGCTTTGATCTTTTATATCTAGCTTAATATTGTTCTTAGAATACTTTATAAAAAACAAATTTGTTCATTGTTTTACCTGCTACAATTTTGTTTTTTATAAAATCTTCGATAAAACGTATAGTTTTGGAGATATTTGCAATAAATAGCTGAAAAACGTGAAAAAATTGCGAATTTTCACTTGCCAATAACTCGAAAAGTATTGGACTTAATGAAAAACTTTATATTTGATTTTTTGCTTAAAATTAGGATTTTTATCGATATCCGAGGTTATTTTGAAAAAAAAATTCGCCCCCGAGAAGGGGTGGCAACCACCCCCAGGGTGGTGGCGGTGTTCAAATCATTTTCACTTTTGCAGTTAAGGGTAAAATGACCCTAATTCCAAAATTTCATGCAAATCGGTTCACAGTAAAAAAATTCGGAGGTAAGGCCCTATTTTTCGCTTCATTGACTGCACTACAAGTGCTCACCAAAAGCTTAGAAGAAATAATGTGCGAAACCAAAACATAATGCAAAAAATATTTTGTATAATTTCACCCTGAATTTTGGAGACAGTATTTCAGTATTAAAAAGATGAGTTTTGTAGTTGAGATAATCCACGTGTTTTTTTATCTAATAAATAAAAACATTAGTAAAATTTTTAACAAAGTCATTCAAAAATGCATAAGTTTGCCCACTTTATACTTAATTCTGATTGATGTGACATTTAACTTCTTAGAAAAAATATGCCAATTACTTATTTTTACTTGCGATTATAGGTACTATAAGGCAAGTTTTGCAATTATGCAGAAAAATTTTTTTGAGATAACAATTAAACATGACATTACGGTGATAGAGAATACGAAAAAAGTGGGTCCTGCAATTCTGTCTGTCGGCCTGTGTGTCTGTCTGTCTGTATATGAATCGACAGCCTGAACCAATAGACCGATTTTCTTCAAAACTTGAAGATAGAGTTTGTAGAGCACCCTAATGAGGGATTTTCGGAATTGTGTCTCTAGCTTTTGAAATAACGGTACCTGCCATACAACCGATATGATAATACTTATTTTTATCGAAAACGGCTCCAACGATTTCGATAAAATTGTGTGTGAGTGATTAATTTTCGATTCGTTTTCTTATTATGAAAAAAAAAATTTGGAAAAAGGCTAAAAACGGTACCTCTCATAGTACCGTTTTTTTTCAAAACCGACTTTCTCGTTAATGGCTGACACGATCTTGACGAAGTTTTGGATTTACAAAGTTGTAAACTGTTAAAGAAAGACTGCATATTAATATTATTATTCACTCGTTATTCACTCAAATTATTTCTTGTTCAATTTAATCGCTGTATCGCCATATTATTAAGCATCCTAAATAAGCAAAAAAATAAAACAGGCACATGTTAAGCTTACCAGATTTCACGGAACACCCTACTAAATTTAAATTAATTTGACATACGATTTGAAATAATTTTACTTTGGACGTCTACTTAGGTGTAATGACCAAATAGCCAAAAGTTTTGGCTCAAATCCTTAGCGTATTCAGATTTTCTGGCTTATTTCCTACAAAGCGATGACGCCGACGCGACGCGACGGCGCGGTGGGCGTGCCAACAGAGACATTGGGGTGTTTGTTTCAGTTTTCCTATCTTACAATCTGGTAGTGTAGTACCGAGGTACTCCTTTGGAACTAGTATAAATATCTCTCAAACTAATCACTGGAATGAAGGCAAAAAGAAGGCTTTTGTATAGATCATACAAATCGCATGCTTAGTTGAGTACTGAACCATTAGGACATACATAGGTCAAAATTGAGTTACGAACAGAAACAGGCTTTATAAATCGGATCTCATGAATAAATAAATTAATTAATTAATAAATTAATAATTATGCTTCACATTCACAGTAAAATCCGTCTCTCAACTTTGACATAATTTTTTTAACAATTTTAAAAAGGCTAACTTTCGTGTACACTGACCTGTGTTAAATTCGATTTCTCTGTCAATACTGATAATAGAAACCGAATTTGAGACTCAATTTTTTGAAGAAATAATAATCTTTAAAACTGTATTTAAATTGGGTTTCTATAGTCTTAGAGTTGCCTGACATTCAATTTTAAATAGTGTTCAAATTTTCTATCCCCCAGCAAAGTTTTGACTTGGAGGTAATTTTTTTTTTTTTTTTCAGAAAATGCCTTGTTTATCAGGCTTCAGAGTTTTCAGAATTTCTTTATTTTTTACAGATGAGCAAAAACAAGCATATATCCACTTTTATGTTAGATTACTAGTTGAGGAGCCCGGCGTTTTTCGGGTCCGTAGTTTAAGGTACCAGTTCTCGTTCTTACGTTCCCGTGGGAATAAGGGGATAAACTATAGTCTTTGTTACTGAAGGATGATGTAGCTACCTAGTTCTGTTTCTACGAGTCCGTTCCCAATCCCTTTCTCGTGGGAATATGGGGACCAAACTGTGACAGGAACCCTGGACTGAAAATAGTTTAATCTGAAAGGGATGGCAGGTAAATGGTGTTTATGAAATAAATTTGTATTAGTGAGTACAGCGTTTTAATGAGACTCATTACAGCAAAAGCTACATATAAGATTCTCAAGAAAACGCACCTAATATAACATTAAACGTAATTATTAGCCGTGTTTCAGTGAGAATTTATATTCACTTCAGCAAAACATTGCAAAACATCGCTCATGATTGCGGCCTAAGTGTGTCAGGCAATGTACTCATTGACTGACAGCCACTTCCACCTAACCTAACCTATCGCTCATGATCAAACAACATCTCTAAATTGAACAACGTAAGTGGACAAAAACAACTCACTTGCAAAAGTGAACAACAGGGATGGCTGGTAAATGGCGTTTAAGGAATAAAGTTGTGTACCTAAGTGAGTACAGCGTTTTATTGAGCGCCTAAGTGAAGTGAATATAAAAATTCCCAATAAAACTCGGCTGTTATTGAATTACTACACATTAATTCAATTTATTAACGAACAAGAATCTTGCGAGTTCTGAAATTGCAATATGTTGTATTGCTGTACTTATGCAGCTTTGTTTTGAGTTGGAACCAGTTTTCGTAATCAGAAAACAAACAAAAATCTTCTCATTCACTGTCTTCAATAAAAGTGGTATCTTCTTCAGATGAAGGAGTGACATCTCCTGTGAATCAAAGCTGTTCGCACTCATTAGGAGCAAATTGAACGCATACAGGTTCAGTAGCATTTTGCCACATGGTGTTGACGTAAATCGTACTAAGAATTTTTGATTGATGAAATAAAGAATTTATCTAATCTAATCTAATCTACTAAGAATTTTTGGTTTCAAAGAAATCCAGAATGGTGGCAGCGTGCTTGAATCACTAACTATTATATAACGGCAATCTTTTAACTTACGTCCATAGAAAAGGTTTAAGTTTTCGTTAGAAGTCTTTTTTTTTTTTAAGAAAAAGAGGAGACTTATATACTAATCTGGAGAACTCAGACCTAATATCCAGTCCATTGTACTACCAGAGTAGCAGCCTTCCCTTTTTTTTGTGTTGCAGTAGTTGGAAATAAGTTGTTAGTAATTTCACATATATAACCTCAAGGGCGGCGTCCATATGAAACTGGGAGGCTGAAAGAAAAGTAGATGCCCAGAGCGGGATTCGAACCCACGCGTCCGGCCTATCTACTAAACACTCTACCACTGCACAACGGCCGCCCTCGTTAGAAGTCTTACATAAGAAACAAAAATTTTAATAACACTTATTTTTCTTATCTTTCGTAGATTTTGAAGATTCCAAAATACTTTTTATTATTTTATGCGAATAGTTTTGGTGTTTCGATCTTTTGAGGCTGCCTCATGGCACCCAATATTTTCGAAAAGAACACCGTTCGACCTTAAATTTGGTATCTACTTGAGTCTTGACTTTATGAGCTAGATAATGGTCGAAGAATTTAAGAATGAAAAAAATGTCTTTAAAAGTCATGATAGACACTAAAACGACTTTACGCAGACTTAAATACTTTTAATAACAAGTTTAAGCTTACTCCACCTCTTAAATTAATGTATGTATCGGAATTACTTCACTAAGTGTGGTTTTGGACCAGAAAAGTACACAATAGACCAAATTTTCACATAACGGCAGATATTGGAAAAAATCCGAGAATATGATATCGATATTCACCATGTTTTTATCGATTTCAAGGCCGCGTATGACAGTATTTACAGAAACGAGCTGTACAGAGCCATGTCTAGTTTCGACATCCCTCTAACGGTTATGCAGGATGACTTTGGAGAATTCACGCTGCTCCATCAAGGTCGGTAAAGAACTCGCCGAGACCTCTGATGTGGAAAAAGGCTTAAGGCAAGGCGACAAACTATGATGTGATTTCTTCAACATCATACTTGAATAGATGTGTGGCGAACCTCCTCAAACTTCGTCGTCTATTCTTCCTCAAACTTCGGAACTATTTCCACAGAGGAGAATAGACGGCATAATAAAACCATTGGAAGAACGAATAGGTTTGCACCCTTCGCCCTCATAGCTGCAAATCTATTTTCCTGCAAAACAAATTCAACTGCGCATTAAATAATAAATTCGTTGAAATTCAATCAACAAAAACACAATTTTACAAAATAATTCGCCACAACAACAACATTCTACAAGTTTGACCGCAAATTCTCAGCCAGAAACACAACCAACTACGAAGAGACGTGTAACTTTCCGCCTTCCACCGCAAAGTTCAGGGGGGAGTAGCTGTGGCGAATCTATTCACGAACCTCCTCAAACTTCGGAACTATTTCCACAGAGGAGAATAGACGGCATAATAAAACCATTGGAAGAACGAATAGGTTTGCACCCTTCGCCCTCATAGCTGCAAATCTATTTTCCTGCAAAACAAATTCAACTGCGCATTAAATAATAAATTCGTTGAAATTCAAATAAGACGCTTCGAAGTTTACTTCCAACAGTCCTCACAGCAACATCTTCAACATGGAGCAGTTTTGATATCCACAATATATTTACATATATTTCTACTTGCCTTAAATGTTAGTTTATCAGTTAGTTAGTTTATTTATCTATTCATTGTAAATAAGTTAGTGTTAATGTTCAGTAAATAAACAAGTGTACATAGTGCACGGTGTGTTTACAATCAAAGTGACGTATCTTATTTTATTGTGTGTTTCGTGGTAACATCAGACCCACAGATGGTACAAAACTCAAACGTCAACACCAGAGGAACAATTTTTCAAATGTCTGTACAATTTCTCGCTTACGCAGACGACATTGACGAAATGGGAAGAAGGAACCGTGATGTATAGGTGCTTTTGCGAGCACCAAAAAAAAAGAAGCGGCAAAAATGGGTTCGATGGCTTTGAGGGTAAAACGAAGTATATGTTGTCATCAAACAAGGACAGCGAACATCGATGTATTGGAAAAAACGTCACAATAGACATACATCGAGTAGTACAGTACAGGACTTCGTCTCCTTAAGATCCGCTAGAAACACGGTACACGGAAAATAAAATACGGCACAATCAAGTGGAAGAAGACCTCAACCGACTTAGAGAGTAAAACTGGAGAGAGCTCGCCCGAAATCGAAATTGTTAATGTAAGATGTTGGTTGATGCTCAGACTCACCCCAAACAGTAATGCCCAATTGCCCACTTATGTACGTAAGAAATATATATATATGTATTTATAAGCGCGCACATAAAAAATTGGTTTCACTTTTCGGTAAAATAAAAAAATCACCAGTGGACCTTTTGGTACTAAAGCCGTACTGTCGATTTATTAACGTTTCCATGATATTGGACATCATTGCAACTAGACGGCAATTGTAATGAAGAACGAATCGAATTTTTTTTTGGGACGGACTGGACAATCAATCCCTCTCAGGTAGCTTTCTCACAGTTCGTTCAGAGACGTTCAGTTGTATTTATAATCCCATTCCAAAGTGTGTCTAACTTTGGACAGCTCTTAGAATATTGTTCAACTTTCATCGCTGTTTAAGGAATGTCTAACTTTAGACCCCGAAATTGGTTGTTGGTTGTCTAAACAATTTTGCTGACAATATAATATAAAACACTTTTAAAAGTGGTAAATAGAAAAAATAAGTAATTTGAGGTGCAAAAATACTACTTTCAAAAATTTTATTTATAAATTACACAAATTTGATCATTTTATGAGACTTGGAAAAGCTGTAGCACAAAATCAAATCAGCTGTTTTTCTTGGTCTAGTTCAAGACCTACGCCACACTCTTTCAAAGCCTTTTAGTTGTTGTACTCGTATATCAAAACACAAACAATGGTACTGCACGGATACATCATGAACGTTGCCATTAAGTTTTTCATTCAAAGATGACAGAGTCCAGGTATGGATGTGAGTCTATGAAGTCAAATTTAGATAACTATTGGAATGTATTTATAAATACGAAGTTGGCTAAGGCTTGTCAAACTCTTTCAAAGGATATTCTAAGCAAATTTTATAGATACGACTGTTTATCTTTTAACTAATGGTTCGATTTGCCTGGACGAGTTGATACTGCCTATAATTTTCGAGATGAAAAGTGAGAAATAGGTAAAGAGTGTTTGTCGCACGGCCATCAATATTTTGAACCCGAGTAGGCTCGTTAGTAAGCAATGTCAAAATTTGAACAAGCTTTTTCGGGTATTTTCTGGCCAAAATGTCGAAGCCAGTCAGAATTACACACATTGAGATCATCCGGAATTGTGATTATAAATGGAAGCAATTCCTAATCTATATGTGTATACAATGACTCATTGTATATAAAAACTATAGAGCATCACGCTGGTGTCGCCACCTGCAGTCTCTATTAAAGGAATTAGCGGTTTTGAGCATTTTCCTCTGGTTGTTCACTTAGGTATGCGGATGGTATTTTCAAGAATGCTTGAATGCTTTTTAAACAATTTTATTGAAATAATAAAAGTAAAGCAGCATCGAAAATCAAAAAAAAAAAAAAATTGTGAAAAATTAATAAAATCAAAAAAAATTTTAAAAATTAAAAGCGGCGCGGCGTCGAAAATCCAAAAACATAGAAAAAATACAAAGAAAAATCAAAAAAAAAAAATATAAAACACAAAAAAACCAAAAAAAATAAAAAAGCTACTGTGCCTGCTCTAGTTTTAAGTAGTTTAAATTAGTTTTAAGTAGTTTAAATTAGTTTTAAGTAGTTTTAATTAGTTGTAATTAGTTTTAAGAAAAACGAAAAAAAAACTGATCAAAAAAACTAAGTTTTTTAAATTTTCTTAGGGTTAATAATAGTTATAGTTTGAAATATATACGGTATCTTAAGGCCGAAAGGCATTAGAATTAAGTTATTGAGTAATTTAGAGTACCTGCCTAGGGTCAGTAAGTTTATTAAGTTATTATGTAAGCTAGTTTAAACATTTTTGTTAGCAAGTAAGTAGTTATAAGTGAAAAAAAAAATAAGAAATTATCGAAACGTTAGGCACAATACAATAAATTTTTTGCATTTAACAATCAAAGTACATAGTGTCCAATTGTTCTTCTTCTTTACTCCTATGCTTTTAACACGTTTACGAATCAATCCTCCCCTTGAGAGGGGAATACCAAAAATTATGCGTTCCACAAGTTCTATGGTTCACTTCTTCCGATTTAGAAGGTGGTACTTTTAATGGAGACGACAGGTGGCAATAAAAGCGTTTTCCCCTCCGTGGTGTTACTATAGTTTATATATATAGGTTAAGGCAATGACTTTGAACCGTTAAGGTGAGAGAATAGGAATTGTGTGTACCTACTCCATCATCAAAATTAGATATAAAAGCTTTAGTAGCATATCGGAGGGGAAAACGCTGGTATCGCCACCTGCAGTCTCCATTAAAGGCCTTAACGTTGATGCTACTATGATTGTTTATAAAAACTATAGTAGCGTAATATAATTATTTTCTCATGTGTGGTTTTTTGTCAAATTTTTTTAGGTGGAGAGCATGCGGATGTGTTGTTCTTTTTTTTTTAAATAAGAATTAATTCATCCATCATTGATATAGTTTTTTTTGCATACTGAATGCACTTAGACAAATTCATGATTATTTATTTTTAAAAAAAACCACAATTTTTTGGTTGCAGCAACTCGTTTGGCCACAATCAGCATTTGGAGCACAAATTAGTATTTTTACAGTCTTTTGACACCAAAGTTCAAGTTTGTAATATAGGTCTTCTTTTTAAAATTTAACTTAAAACGAATATAATTTAAAGATAGCTCTAAAATAATTATTTATAATTTACATTGAAATTAAGATTTCACGGAATAATTTTTCAACATTTTTTATATGTTATTAAAAACACATTTCAGGTTTCAGTTACGAGAATAAAGTTCAATCAGCGGAAAATTAACAACATTTTGATTTCTGGTAAAAAGTGCCTATCGCTGTTTTTTTAATTTCTAATTTTCTAATTTTAAAGTTCAAAATTCTAAATTTGTGAGCCTTTTTACCCCAAAATTTGAATTTTCGGCAATTTTTTCGACATGTTTGACCCCAAAAATTATTTACTTACACGCTACCTTTCAAACTTTAGGTATATCTTTTCGATAATATTACTGAGAGTAATCTCCCAAAATTTCATCTAAATCGTTCGCTTTTGAGCTACAACACGAGCAGTTTTTGAAAAAGTAGTTTTGAGATAATTGCTTTTAATAAATTAAATAATAAAAATAAATTAAATAAATAAATAATTAAATATTAAATTTCACCACGAGAAATTTTTTTTTTTACGGACTAATCGGTGATTCCAGAGGCGTACAAAAGAAGCAATAGAATTTCCCGAAACAGCTGCCTGACCATACAAAAGGTCAACAGTAGAGTGTATTGTAAAGCGAAGGTTCAACCTTCAACCCAACCTGTCTAAAAAGAATTTTAGGATCAGAAGATGTCAACTTCCGAAAATAAATCTCGTAAATTAAATCTTAAAATTTCTGTAGACCATGTGGAAAAGTAGAACTAGACACATCACTTTAGACAAAAATAACTTCGAAGTAGCACGGAACGGAAAGAAACGCATTAGCGATCAAACTTACTTCTGCCAATCGCTGCGATCTTGGTTTCCATGTTTCTAATAAAATGTTTTTAACAAATCAGAAATTACCTACATAATAACATAATATATTAAATTAAAACTCAAATTTACATAACTGTTTAATTTTTTCAATGAATTTGATACTTTTTTAGACTTCTGTTTCAGAAGTCAGAACTACAGACGTAGTCCTATTAACGTAGGAGAAAAAGCAAAAACATATTGAATGAAATAATATTCACTAGTTTCAGGATGAACATTAGATACCTACGTATGCAAAATCTGAATCTCACATAAAACATGAATAACTTTCAGATTTTCTTGGCATCTCTACAGTATTATTCACATGAGAACGACCAACGAACGACGAATGAACGAATATTCGTTAATTTTGACATTTCATTTACGTTTGTGTTTTACATTCGTCACGAATAATGAACACAATTTACATCCAAAATAAAAATGGAGAATGACTTTGAGGTTAAACACGCGCGAAAAATTTATTCGTTGTAGTGTGGATTGTATGTGGAACGAGAATAAAGTCTGACAGTTCGTATCTACTAGATATCGTATTTATTCGTAACGAATAAATATTTTTTCTCTATTTTTTTAATTTTAGGCAAAAAAAAAATAAGAGTTTATCCACCTAAAAATAAGTAGGTAGGTATGAACTATATTTTCATCGTTTCCTAAAAAATTCGTGAGGAATTTATGCTAGTAAGGTACAAAGTCACATTTCTTGATTTATTCGTCGTTCGTTGGTCGTGCTCATGTGAATAGTCCTTAAGACCATTATAATTTTTTCCTCAACATCTCCAACTAATAAAGTCAAACAGCTGGAACGACTTAAGTCAATGAAGGTAGGTAGGGTAGATACACATGACAGTAATTTTGTATTAAATTTTCTTTCAAGTGTGACTTAGATTACCGATGCGAATGTTAAAAAAAAAATAGTTCGATTTGTTCTTACGCTGAAGAAAGGAAGTACATACCTACATACCAACAAACGTATTGTAATTTTAGGGGTAGATTGTATTGAGCAAGTACGGGTAGGTATCACAGAAATCTTTATAACGCAAACGAATATTCTCAACAAGAAAGGATCACACACTGCAATAAACCTTTTTTACTTCATAATTCCCCTTTTTATTTTGAACCGCTTTTGTGCGAATGAGCTAGTGTTGAAATTTTTCAAAGGTAGGTATAGCCTAACATCTGCCAACTCTCTATTAAGAGTTCGTAAGGATGACTACCTGGGGTACCACCTGGAAGCAAATTATAAAGAAACGTGATACTGTGTGTTTCTGTGTTTGCAGCGAAGGGTCACATTTAGTACCTACCAGAAAGAAAATATTTAGGTATCAATTGTTTAAAATTAGATCGTTTTGTTTATTCACAAAAATTTCTTAAGCTAGGATGCTAAGTAGCTATGTATCTACTTTTAATTATAAGAACTTAAAATAAATTAAACTCATCGATACGTTCTTCAAATTTAAAACTATTTCTGCTTCAAAAGCATTTAACCATTATCTCAATCGAATTCTCAGATCTTTTTCAAATATTCTTCACTAGTAAATATTGAGTAGATTTATTTAGAAAATAAATAGGTACCTTATTGTCCGATCTGAATCGCTAGATACCTATTTATATTATCTTGGTGAATATAAGTATTAACGAAGTAAAGCTTACCGAAAGTTCGAGAACCATTTGACCAATTGTGCTGTGTTGTTCTTATTGAATTTTATGTCTGGAAAATACATTTTTAGAACTGCTGAGCTAGGATATCGAACCCAGAAAAACATCAGTTTCGCCTTTCGAAGGTGCATCGGCGTTAATGTTGATGAGTGTAGTGGAGTCAAGGAATCTGATTTTCTGTAAAAAAGTTTTTGTTAGATTTTTTAATTGTTTATTGAACCTGCTTTGCATAAGTATACTGTTTACAGATAAAAAATTTACTTGTTCGATACCTATCTTAAAATGCTTCCAATCAGAACTACTAGGTCTAAAAAAACCGGTCGAAAAAAAAAATGTTTTGCCCAAGCCATTGATATGTTTCTATTACACATACGTACATACATACCTATAAACAAATGCCTATAAGAAAAAGCGATTATAAATCGAAAATAGATACATATTTGCTTTTTAAGAAGTTATAGTGACATATTAGATACTCCTGTCATCAGTAGCGGTTTTAGGGTAGGGTGAGGTTGGGCGATGGCCCAGGGCGCCAGACAAAAGGGGCTTCGCAGGCGCCCCTTCAGCTC
This sequence comes from Melanostoma scalare, assembly GCA_949752695.1. NCBI lineage: Eukaryota > Metazoa > Arthropoda > Insecta > Diptera > Syrphidae > Melanostoma > Melanostoma scalare. The sequence goes on from OX456986.1 coordinate 94,852,083, forward strand.
ATGTTCATAGTTCGAGGTCTTCTTAGTCGTAAATTCCCTAAATAAAGCGGGTTTTATGTTGGCAACACTTGAATGGGACACAGAATTCAATCTGTTCGATCGGAGTTCATTTATGTATACCTGTCAATGAGTCAACTGGTGAAAGACTGACTGAAGTTATTATTAATATTTTAATTAAACACGGACTGGAATTGAACGATTGTAGGGGTCAGGGTTATGACAACGGAGCGAATATGAAAGGAAAAAATATTCGGGTTCAAAGGAGAATTCTCGACATAAACCCCTTAGCTTTTAATGTACCGTGTGGATGTCATAGCTACAATCTAGTACTATGCGATGCCGCTAAGTCTTCCGTAGTATCAGTCACTTTGTTTGGGGTACTTCAGAGGTTGTTCACATTGTTTTCAGCTTCTGTTCATCGATGGAAAATTCTAACCGATCACTTGAGACTATATACTATAAAAAATCTCAGTGACACACGTTGGGAAGCAAAAATAAGCAGTGTTAAAGCAGTCCGTTATCAAATTAGTGCTATCCGTGATGCTTTAATTACTTTGGCTATTGAAACTCAGAAAACTGATGTTCAAGTGTCTCATGAGGCTGCTACTCTAGCCGAACAGCTAAAAGATTTGAGCTTCATAGTTTCATTGGTTGTTTCGCATGATATACTTTTTCAAATAAATATTGTAAGTAAATCATACGATGTCAAGAGATATGGATCTCGGTAAATGTACAAAAATGATGAAAAAATGCTGCAATTTCTTGGAAGACTACAGAAATACAGGCTTTAAAAGTGCTATTTTAACTGCGAAGGAGTTGGCCGAAGAACTAGAAATTGAACCTGTGTTTCGAGCTACAACAAGAATTCGACGTGTTAAGCGTCAAGCTGGTGAAATTGCACGCGATGACCCTATAACTTCTCCAGAAAAAAAATTTGAGGTTGAGTTTTTCAACTGTCGTTTGGATACTACATTAATTTCAGTCAGTGAAAGGTTCGAAATGAGTACTCGGAATCTTGGTCTTTTTTGTACAATATTAAACAGATTCTAGAAAAACCCGATCATGTCAAGATCTGTAGTGGTCTCCAATCAAAATTAGCTGTAGACTCTTAATCAGAAAAAGATGGTTGTATGTTGTGCGATTAACTTGTAAGTCTGACATCCTTTTTGCCAGATCAAAATGTGGTTACTCCCATTTTCGTTTTTAATTTCATCAAAGATCGCAACTTACAAGAACTATATCCAAATGTATGGATAGCATTGCGTGTCTTAGTGACTATACCTGTAACGTTTGCTAGTGGAGAGCGGAGTTTTTCAAAACTGAAGCTGATAAAATCCTATCTTCGATCAACAATATCCCAATCTAGATTGACAAACCTAGCAACTTTGTGAATTGAAAACGAAATTGCTGAAAACACCCACTTTGATAACCTTATAAAAAAGTTCGCTGATAAAAAGGCCAGAAAAGTAAAATTTTATTAGTTTTTTTTCTAATAAATGGTTATTTTTTATAATAAATAATTATTTCTTCTAATAAATGGATATTTTACTATTATGCTTTTTTTTATGGGTTTGAATTGAAGTTGGAGGGTGCCGTAGAAATCTCGCCCAGGGCGCTGGTAGTGCTAAAACCGGCACTGCCTGTCATCTTTGCCTATTAAATAGTAGACATGATGCCGTTTACTACGTCCAAAAACATAAGCCTAAGTACAATGTGTGAAGATGCAACATCAAAAGCGAAATAACTGTCGATCCTAGAACTATATTACTGTCGGCATTCCATATTAAACTGGATTTCATGAAGAGTTTTTTCGCAAAAAGGCCAATATTAAATCGAAAATTAGTTTTTAAATTGAAATCAGAGTTGATCGAAATTGATTCATAAATAAATGTTTGGTACCTTGTAATAAATCCTCTCTACGCCCATTTTTTATACAGGCTGTTTTGCATAAGACGGATAGTATGGTTAAAGACGAGGCAAAAATTATATGGGATGGGGTCTATCTCCCGCTGCTTAGACAGGAGGGTTAATTTTTATAAAAATAACTTGGTTTGCAAACTTTTGATTTAATAAGGGATATTTTTTCTTAAATAGTCAATGCTCTAATTAGTTTAGAATCAAAAGCCAGAAAACTAAACGAAAATCTGTGGAAAACCCACAATATTCATACTATTTTATTTTCAAAATAACACCCCTGTAATTAAAATAAAACCAATTCGTTTTTCCTTTAAAAAGCCTAAAACTGCTCTAGCAAATTCAGAACTTATTTTGGCCATTTGCTAGTTTTGGTGGTGATTTTCTGATTTTCAATCGAAATCAACCTTTTTCACTTGAATCTAAATTCTTGATTTTTTTCTCACGTTCAAGTTCTCACTGTCAAATGCTTGAACAAAAAAAAATTTATGGTTTTTATTTAGGTATGTATTTCATTCCGGCAGTAAGAAGATTTTAAAGATAAGAAGGCAGAGGCATAAATACTCTAGGATCAGATGCTCACATTATTGTCACCAGTAGTTAAGTATGTTTTTGAAACTAATTACAGCGGCATTCAATCTTTGTACAATGAATGATGATCTGCCGAAGAACCAGTCAGTTGTGAAAAGAGTTTTGCCATAGTACATTTGTGTCAAAATTATCGTCAGATTTAATTTTGATTTTAATTTTTTTATGTTAATAAAATAAAATCGGAAAAAATTTGTCATCTAATGCTTGTAATTTGTGATCAGTACCTACCAGCCATTTGCCATATGTCGTCAGCCATCTGCAGTCTAGTATCTGGCTGCTGCCTCAAGCCAGCAGTGTGTTTCCACCTTTGAAAATTCTTTTTTGGTGTATTTTTCAATGTTTGGGCCAATATAAAAAAAATCATGCTCACTGCATCATAAATTTTTAAGTATATGTGACTTTCGTCAGTGTATCTACTTTTATGTCTGATTGACACTGTTTCGTCAACATTTGCCGACATAATATTTACAATATTACGAGTAATTTTGAGACTACCGTTTACCCAACATTCAAATTGTGGCAAAAATCTATCAGTAAATATTTGCACCCTGCCAGTATTTTTTGTATTAGCAGCCGCTATCAGCAGCCAAAAGTTTAGTATGTTGAACTGGCTGACGTCGAGTTTGATGGATTTCACGTTCACTTCAAGCCAAAAAGTATATGGTGAAAAAAGTTGACTCGTACCCCCTTTTCAGAAACACCCTCAATTTTCAAAAAGCGTCTTACTTGAATGAACGGCCATATCCGGCTTCAATTAAATTCTATTATTTCTTTTTTCGGTGCTAATGTTATTTGAATGGCAAAATAAGTTAATTCAAAACCAAGTAAAAGCTATTTTGCAGTTTCACAGCGGCAGAAACGCTTTTGACAGGATTTCTGTCGTCATGAGAACTGAAGACAAGTACCTAGTGTAAGCAACTTACTAATTGTAAATTTGTCATTACTACTACTTCTTAAGGACAGGATACAGTTGTCAAATATTGAATAAATTTTAATTCAATGATAAAAGCATAATTTTTCGTATCTATACATTTGATATTCAATTTTCAACTCTTGCGTTTTAACGTACACTCTTAACGTACTCTAGACACTTGCGTTCAGAAAACATTGTCTTTCAGCCTTAAGAAATTCTCATATGGACTATTTTTAATCATTGTTATCGTTTTACAGCAAAAATTCTGTCGGAAAATTTCGAAAAATCCTTTTTCTCTTTCGAAGGATTTGTTTGTTAGTAATGGGATTTGATTTTTGCCTGTACAGACACAAAATATGTAGGTACATTGATTTTTAATGACGTTTTTCTTAGAAAAATCGTACATACATAGATCATAGGGAACTCCGTTAAAAAAACAGATCCTTAATGAGGCAATATTTTGAAAAAACTTATTTGAAGAAAATTTTTTTCAAAATTTCGACTTTGAGACATGATTACTCAAAAGATATTCACTATAATGATTCTTAGTAATGAAAAAAATAACTTTTAAATTTTCTATAAAACTGCCACTCCCGTCTTACTGCCTTAGCGAATGGAGATAAACCATACCTTTCCGTATAATTTTTTGCTTCTCTTGGCCCAACCTTTCCGTGCGTGCGTTTTATACAAAACACCCAGTATATATCCATTGCAAGTTCTGAATTTGAATTTGTTTTACTTATTCTTTTTTCTAAAAAATAAGGTATGTATAATCAATCTATGTCGACCGTTCTCTGTTTCATTGATTTATTTAAAAAAATACTCTTATTGTAAAAGTTCCTCTCTGTGGTCGAATTTTCCTCTATAAGTTCCGAAATTTATATTTTAGATATACAATTTTTGTTCTAATAATAAAAGCGAGGAAGTAAAGTTGATGCAACATCCTAAGTATTTAGCTTTAGAAAATGTTCGAACGAAACTGTAATAAGTACGTTGAACTTTACTCAGGGTTGACCCAGGTTTCCTTGAAAGCCCTATGAATTGTCAAAAAAACATGGGGTTTCCAGTCCTCAAAAAACGCTCAGCTACAAAATCACCACACATCCTTCTCATTTGAATAAAAACATATGCCATTTGACAGCCCTCAAACAGCCACAGCAAAAACCTAGGGCGAGTTGAGGGCAAACCCAGGTCAACCATAGGGCTCAAAAAACACTCAGTTTGACATTCAGGGCGACTTAAGGTTTCTCAACTAAACGCTTTGTGGCGACCCCAGGGCAACCCTAGGGCTTCCACGCGCAAACCTAGTGTGACAATACAGTTTTCACTAGCCATAAAATTTTTGATCCCCAATGTCATATTTTAACTATATACTGAAAGTTCAGCGTCTAATTTTTTCAAGTTTGAAAAAATAGTTTCTGGATATGGCAGAGCTTTACCTTCACTAAGTACTTTTTCTCTATAATATATTTATCTTTCCGGGTTAATTTTTATATAGGAGTCGGTAAGCATCGACAAAACATTGCGTTCACTTAATTCTAAATAATATTCACTTAACGAGGCTGAAGAGTTAGAGATACTTTTGTTCTTTGCGAATTGAAAAGCTTACAGATGGGTATATGGTATGTACTTACATAATAATGGATTTGAACTAAATTCGGTATTTTGGAAAGCCATAGTACCATAATTACGAACATGAATGCAATAATAAATCTTATGTGATATAGAAACGCATATTTGTGTTATACTTACATCATTTGCTGCTTCAAAAAGGATATAGTGGGCTGAATTCCGTCAAACTGCATATCCGCTGAGTTGCAATCAGAACTTCGATCTTGGGCATCAATTGCGGCCCTCAAATGCGCGCTGTAATCAGGTGAATTTCCGTGATGAGCAGCAGCCAACAGAGCAGGATGAAGCATCGTAGGTGGATGTGGAAGTGGAGGTGAATCTCTGGCATCTATTATCCCACCAATGCCAGGAGGGCTCGACGACATTTTCATGTGATGCATTTGTGCGGCGGTAGGTGGTACACGAGAGCCTACGTGTGGCCCGTGGGGACAGTGGTGAGAATTAAAGAACGGACTGTACGGTGAAAACACTTGGGACTCGTGCAAAGAAGGGTTTGGAATTGCTACCGAAGTGGGGAGAGATACTGGCATCATAGGCGGTGGTGGTGGTGGCGGATGGTATTGGTTTGGACGTGGTGATGGGCTTTGCGATGGAGTCGTACTAGTAGGCACAACACCTAAATTACTGCTGGTAGCCGGTGCCGGGTTTGGATATTTGCTTTGTTGAGCACTGTTGTTAGGCGCGTTGTTTGCATCTATCGTTGAAGAATGTACGCTTGAAGGTCCAACAACACCATCTTGTGCCAATAGTCTACTGACAGTTCGAGGTGTAATACGAGTATCGGTGACTTTATGGCGTTTTTTCTTCGGCGTTACAACAAGGCTTAGTGCTTCATTTTGCTCATTATTTTGGTCTCTAGGTTCAGGCATGCAGAAAGGGTTAATTTGAGATGTATGTGGTCCACTACCACTTCCTCCCAAGCCACTTATTGAATTGTAGAGCGCAGCTGCTGCAACAGGGTTCATACTTTGAGGTATCTTTGGTGTCTGAAATAAAGCCGCTGACGGCGAAGGTCTAACGTGAGGTGATTGTAAATTATTACTATTCATATTATCTGACTGATTGAGAGTACCATTCATGTCAGAGGAATGTTGCATCTGCATACCACTCCCAGATGGTGATGCGAATGCCATGCTGCTACCGTTTATTCTAGGCCCAACAATACGATTATTACTACAACTATTCCTATTGGCATTTGAATGATTTGCATGTTGGGCAATTGCTGTATGACTATTACTAGCAGAACTACTATTGCAAAGACTACTGTTTGTGGGATTTGTTTGATTGTTATTTGAGTTTAAAAGGATGGTATTACCTGATTGACTGCTAACTGGAATGTTAGATGAAGATTTTACTAACGATGCGGTGATTGCGCTTGACGAAGACTGGTCCGATACTTTTGTCCTAGGCGATTTTCTGTCAAGAATCTGTGACGCCATCAAAAGGTCTTTATTTAACTGGTCCGCAGCAGCTGCAACTGATTGCGATTGTTTGTTAAAGAGCCGACGATGGTGGACAAATCGTGTTACTATTGTGTCCACTAAAGCCGATAGGGACGTCGTTATTTCAGACTTAAGTACATCAGCCAGGCCTTCTAGATCGGAGCCAGACATTCGCACCGTTGAAGAGGAATGTGATCTAAGCATGTTAAATTTCTCAGAAATCTCAGATTTAATCGAAGAATGAGTTGATGGGATTGCGTGCATCCGCTGCGAATGTTGTGCCCTTAAAGGTTGGGATGTGTGTGACTGGCTTGTAAGTAAGGCATTGCTTTGAGATTCAGATTGTTGCATGTCACTGGTTTGCTGCTGTCGTTGCGGATGTTGATGGCGTTGTTGCTGGTGCTCTTTTTGTCGAGTTTGAGACTCTTGTTGTTGTTGGTGTTCTTGTTCTAATCGTACATGATTCTCGTTGTGTTTTAGCTGTTGGTGTTTTTGTTGATGTCTTTGGTTTTTTTCTGTGACTTCTTTTGCTATTCGAACTTCTTGTTCTAATAAGAATTGTTGACCCAAATAAATGGCTGTAGCGTTACTGATGGCGGGGTGTGTCATGTTTGCATTTGTATGATCACCGGAAGCTTGAGGTACATTATGAAACAATGAGCTTGATTGGTTAAACGTTTGCTGAAAATGAGAGTGTTCACCAGTTGATCTATGAAGATTCGAAGTCATCATTTTTCCCATCATTTGTGTCAACATATGTGGCGCATTTGTTACTGTCGTTTTTATGGGAAAGCTCTTGTTTTGTTTTGTTGCACACAAAGTTGGGGATGTAGAAATTGATTCTGGGTGGTTTTTTATGTGCGTTGAATCTATTAGTGACAGAGTCGGGGATATATCACCCTGATTTTCATCGTGGTCTATGCTATCACTTGCTTCGTCATTTTCTAGGCATTCGGACTCTTGTTCCATCCGTGAACATAATTGCACATACTTTTGCTGCATTTCAGCTAATTGCTCTTGCATAGAACGAAGCTGCGACTTCAGAGCGTTTTTTTCAACACGTTTTTGTTGAATTTGCGGTGACTCCAATTCATCCTCTTCTTCTTCTTCTTCTTCTAGCATTAAACTCTGAATGTTAAGTCCAAAGTTCAATCCAGCAGCCGCAGCTGCATATCGTTCCATTGCATGCTGTTGCGGTTGGTATAGCTTGCGTTTCTTACAACCGTTGACTTGAAGGTTAGATTGATGATGTGAGGACGGACTAGATTGCATCGAAGAGACAATATTTTCCACTCGCGCTCGCTTAGCATCTGAAACAACGGGATTAAGTCCTCCAACATTTTCATTTGTCGTTGATGAAGCATCTTTGGCTAGTTCTTCCTCTAGGTCGTCTTTTGCGCTGTCCAAGATGGCATCGTTTATTTCTGAGTTACTAGGAGATCCAAGTGATTCTAAGTCAGATCTTGAACTCAAAACTAGCAGCTCATCCTCAAGCAGATCGTCGGCTTCTTTTTTAGCAACAATATTGCTTATGGCAGAATGACTGTCCGACTGTTGGTCTAACTGAGCTTGATGCACTTCAGAAGAAAGAAGTTCTCCATGACTTTCAGATGTTACAATGTCAACATTTGCAATTAACTCGTTTGAATACTTTTTTCGTTCAGTACTGTTTTTACTTTCACAGCCACCACTCTCAGATACATTATTCGAATCCGAGTATTCGATACAATTGCTGTTTGCCATATTACTTTGTGGTGCCGTAGAGGCGATAGGTTCACATTTGATCTTAACTTCCGCACAGCCTCCTAACGCATTCATCAGTACACTCACACTACTTTTTAAAACAATGTTACTGTTATTCAAACTTGATTTAGTGTTGCTACTCACTTCCACCGCAGTTGAACAGCCATTACTTAGGTTCCTATTGCAACTATCATTGTTATTATTTGGTGTAGTTGTTGGAGTAGTATTTATATTATTATTTTTGCTATTGAAATTGATTTCCTGAAACACAACACTATCACTACCACCACCATCATTGTGGGGGCTTAAATTTGAACTATTATTATGATGGCTTATTACGGATCTCAACTCCTGGTCGAGCGCCATCAAATCTTTTTTGCCTTGCAGAATATTCCTTAACATATGATGAGCTAAATCATTTTGTTGTTGTAGCTGTTGTTGTGGTTGTTGATGGTTCGAAAGTATATGTTGTTGTGGCGAAGTTGAACCACCTTCGCCTGCTTGATCACAGCTAGTCCTTTGATTTCCTGTTATATGCAGAGGGGTTGAATTTGAATATGTACAGTCATTGTTGTTATTATTCATCACACTTCCGGCACTATTAACGTTCACACCACTTCCAATATTTGCAATACAGTTGTTATTGAAAAGCTTTGAAGAGTTAAAACTAGCTTTAAAACTAGCACTTAATAAATCCACACTTGTTGCAGACTCCATTGCAGCTGCCAACATTGCATTTTCTACCAAGGATGTTGGCAAACCACTTGTAGCATCTTGTGCTTGTTTCATTTGCCGGCCGAATATTTCATTTAACATTTTAGCTGAACCGAAGCCGTTCGGACCGAATAAACCGCCAACGAAATGCGCAGATTGCGATTGATTTAAAATTGTCCCGTATATACCACCACTCCCGGCAGACACACTGCTCGTGAAAGAATTCGGACGTGAACTAAAATTTGGAATTGACGAGTAACTGTTTCTTGGCTTTCCTGCCTCTATCCGTTTCCGATTGTGCTTATTGTTTCTTACACCACTACAATTACTAATATTACTACTACTACTACTATTGCTGTTACTGTTGTTTAAAATCAAAGAGTTATTACCAGCGCCAACAAAACCTTTTTTAGAATTATTTGTATTTATAAGTAACTTATCATACAACCCAAAGCACTCTGTGTCCTCTTCCGATGACATCATAAGAAGAAACTCACCTTATTGGCCTAGCGACCACTTTTTTTGGTAGAGCGGGGACAACTTACTATCTCCCTCTCTTTCCTTATGTTCACTTTGCCTACGCGTATTTATATTCTGAGGTTCTCCTACTTGTAGTTCTTATCCATTAATCTTACCCGGAAAGTAGAATTAAGTATAAAAAAGACGAAACGTATTGGTGGTTGCTTAAATGGTTGTATCCGAATGTATGTAAGAGTTTGTTACTCTATATGGTCGTTAGAAGAGCTCATCTGAATTCATTCGTTTTCTTCACTGATTTGCGTACATATTGTACGTGAGAGTGTATTTTTAGTTTCAGATGGGGTGGCAGTTGTATACGTAAATAAGCGTTCCTTCATTATATACATCTCCCAAACCTAGCAACCGGGGAAATAAGAAACGTAGTACCTCTGCTATCATATATACACAATAGTTGGTAAGTGGGGGTTTTCAAGCTTTCTGGTTTGCAGTATACTGAAATGTAACTGCCTTTGAGGCGAATTTCTCCTTCGCAGCAAGAAGTAGAATTCGCCAGCGTTTCTTTCATGCAGTTGCAGCCTAGTCAAGTATTTAGCTTGCTGTTTTTCCCTTTCCACACACATATGACTGCTGTTTCTGTTACATTTTTTATTCGCTCTGGAACTCGTTTTCTCCTGTAGAAAAAAAAATTAAGAAAATATAACTGCCATTCAGAATTTGAAGAAAAAGAGAGGGGAAGGATAATATTATGTTTTCGGATTACTTTTACTATTCAAAAGGGATTTCAATTGAGTGCAGTAGCTGCCTAAATTCATAATATTCCATAGGTGCCTACAAACATCGAAGGGTTCGTATCTTTGTGCTTGCGATATACAAGTATCTAACAGTTTAATTGTTGGGCGAAACATTAGTCATGAAATTTTCAAAACCTGGTGGGAAAGTAAAAGTCGGTTTCTGCCGTCGTTTTTACCTTAGAGAAAAGCGTAGATAAAGGTAAATTTGACTTAAATTGAAAACCAGAAAATCATACTCAGTCATAAAATTGTACTTAGGTACCTACCTATAAATGATTTTATTCAATGCGAAAATAATTTTTAACAACAGATATCAGTATTCCTGGATTTCATTTTTGTTTTTTTTCAATTTCATATCCTATCTGTTAGTGCAAATACTAAGTATAGGTAGGTATCACTTTCATGCAAGCAGGTGGAAATTTATTGAAGAAAAGTAGACAGAAAACCCGCAGGCCAGTTTATTTCTTGTTGAGTAGGGAACTTACCTCCCTATGAAAAGCAAATAGGTACATATCTACCTATAGATATATGTGTTTTTGTGGGCTATAGGTCAATAAAAGATGATATTAAGTTTTTTTGAAGATTAACGCATGGTTACGCTCTTCATCAGGTCTTTATTTAACAAAGATAAGAAATAATACAAAATTAATTCACAATTCATATACCTAGGTACCTACCTATAAGACGTCAGAAAAAACTTACAACAATATCAAAGGACAATAGATTTTTGTTAAAAGGTCACAAAACTCGTTATAGTAGTAATTATAGTATAGGTATAGTAGCAAATATCTACCTACCTACATAGGTTAAGTTAGTTAAGTGTTTGTAGTTTTGCAAAGAAGAAAACGTTTTCTTATTATAGATAGGTACCTACCTATATCTGGAAAGTAGATTGAAAATATACCTGCCTACGTAACTTATGTCATAAATATTTACATATCTAGGAATTGTTTTAAGAATTCAAACCCTACCTAATTCTAACACAATAAAGGAAGTATTAGCTGAATTTTTAACCTTAAAACACTTTTTATCTATATTTTTCTCAATTAACTACCTATATACCTACCTTAAACAAAAATATTTCTAAACAAAATTACAGTTGAGTTATAGTATTGAAAACAAACAAATTTTTATTATCTAGCTATCAAAAAATAATAGGTACCTATCTACCTAGGTACCTACATAAAAACAAAAATGTTTCTGTTCGAAATTCAACAATTCAATCAATCAATCTTTGAAAACTAATTTCATTTAGTTTATAGTACTCGAAAAATATCTACCTATAAGAAGTGTTGTAATGAACAATGAACCTAATGTTGAAAATTTATTTAATCTTTAGAATATTAGATCAAAAACACAACCCGTCAATAATAATTTTTTTTCCACGTTTTTTTTCTCTTTATTCCTAGCCTAGCTGAAAGTTTTTAATGGTTAGCGGTCGCTTGATTTTTTGACCTTAAACATTTACATACCTACTCTCAAAGATGCAATTTTACCGAATTTGATGCAATTGTGTTTGTCAGAATTTTGAACAACTTGCTGGTTTACATCTATTGTGAATTTCACAAGAAGAGATTAAAAATGGAAATCTGTATAGACAGTATGTTAACCAGTAAAATTAATTTATGTTTGTATGTAGATATATTTGTTGTGTCCGTTAGCCCACTTATGTATGTGCTAGCCCAGTGAATTAAAAAAATAAAATATTCTTTTAAGCTACCTAAAATTAGTTGAATTAGAGCATTTTTAGCACGGCTATAAGCAGCTAAGTTGGATTGTAGGTACCTACTCGTACTACAAATATGTAGTTCGCTAATTGTTTTTAAAGCTTTAATAATTAAAAAAAAGCAAATAATATTCATTGAATTCATTATGTATGCCATAAGAAATTGTGTATTTCTTAAAGATAATAGGTATATTATGCGCATTAATTTGAATGTGAACTAGAATAAATATGAAAATTGATGTAATACCTAGGTGAAATAATACTGATTTAAAAAATTTATCATAGAATAAAATCCTTATTATTTTTGTCCTTTTTAACCTCGTCTGCTGCCAAACCATCAAAAACTTATCACACTGTTATTAAAAAAGACATATTTTTAAGAATCACACCTCGTTGGTCATGCTTCTTTGTGTTGTTTTTACTCTCTTTAAATAGGAGAAAGTTCTTTCGGGAGTTAACGTTGAAACGGGCAGTGTAGCTTATATAAAGTTAAGAAATATATATATTTGCTAGGAAAGTTTTCTTTGGGGCAGCTATCGAGCGCTTCAAATGAATTCTCAGAGGAAGTAGGTATTATTCCTTCGGATCAAATATCTCTTCCAAGTTTTTAGTTCTTCAAGGACAGAAGATGGTTCGGCAGCCAAATATGTTTGGAAAAACTCAACAGTTTCATTAAATTTTTCAGCTGCTTTGTATATTTTTAACGAAGAATCCTTGAAAAGAACCGAAAACCCTTCTATTATGTTTTCATTGCAAATTTTTCTCCAAGGTTCATTACATAGAAATCGAGAAAATGATTGAAAACTATTACACGAAAATATTCTTCTGTACTTGGAACCGAAGGGTTCGAACTTCGAACTTTTCTTTTGTCTGTTCACTATTCTCTTATGTTCAACCTCAATATCAAGGATTTCAGCTATTTTTTTTTTGCAACTTCGAAAATGAGTCATCTTCTGCCGGTTTAATTTTTAGTTGATCCCTTAAATCTTTGGCGAGATTCATAGCTTGGACCAAGTCTAAATTCACTCTTTGAATCTCACGACTTATTGAAAACGAGAGTTGGTAAACCAGCCTTTAAGCTTTAATCTTCAACTTCTTGATATTTTGAGATTCATCTCGTCAGATTCAGCCTTTTTAATGTCTTTTTTTGTAGAGTTTCTTCGCTTTCGCTTATTGTTTTTTGCAGCATATCTTTCCTTTTGGTGTATTGGAATAATTGTCAACTGCTTCAATTGTGGTTAGGCAGTCTCTAATGGATTAGGCAGTCTCTAATGGATGGCCATTTCACATTCATTAGGGGTACGTCCTACTCAACCATCGATTACTGTCTCGTCCGAGGGAAATGGTTACAATATGTAGAGGACTTAAAGGTAGAAGAACTGGTTTTCTCAGAGCACCTCCCATTGTCCGTCAAATGTGTTCTCTCTGAAAACCCGCCCGCCAGTGACGTTACCGTGAACCTGTTGCCGAAACCCCGTTGGAAGAATGCTCACCTTAACAGATACAAAGACAACCTCAATGCCTTAATAGACCCCATCAACATCAACCAACTCAACACAAATTGTGGCGCAGATATCCTAGTGAAATGCATATCGGAGGCAGCTTATCCCTGTCAATCAACAAAAAGAAAGACTTGGAAAGATCCCTGGTTCGACGCGGACTGCGAAAAGGCTAGGAAAAAATTTTTCGGATTCCTGAGACTCTTGAGAACAACTAATTCAGACTTTTCGAAAAGGTTGTATCAGAAAGCAAATAAAGTATACAAAAGGATATGTAAGGAAAAGCAACATTACTACAATCAACAGCTTATACGAAAACTGTCAGAGGTTAGAGACAGTAGGTCTTTTTGGAGTCTGGCCCGATCACTAAACGGAGTTCCTTTTGCAAGAAAAATCGAAATAAACATGAATGTCTTAGCTGATCACTTCGAAAATCATCTAAACTCAAGGACAAATCCAAACGCCATGTCATACGCTAACCCTTACATAGAAAATTAAAGTCTGGACCAAAATTTTTCTACGCAAGAAGTCATCGAGGTAATACGTAGATGCAAATACAACAAGGCACCAGGTGAGGACCGAGTCCCATATGAATTTTTCATAAACGCCACCGAAAACTTTTTTGAAAAACTAACGACTGCTTTGAATTATATAATTTAATGACGGTGTCATTCCCGAAAGCTTCCGCAAAACCATCATTTTCCCTTTATTCAAAAAAGGTGACGTAAATGACCCTAGTAACTATCGATGTATATCGTTTATCAACACCATAACCAAAATCTACACCGGAGTTATTCTTGACCGACTTTTGAACTGGATACAACAAAATAAACTACTCAGCGAGTACCAAGCAGGCTTCAGGAAAGAATACTCTACTGTGGATCATATTTTCACCCTAACCTGCATTGCTAGATCCTATCTAGACAAGAGAAAGTTGTACGCATTTTTCGTTGATTTCAAAGTGGCTTTTGAGTTTTGACTCAATCGATAGAGACACTCTTTTTTACAAGCTTAGCTGCCTTGGAATCTCCCATAAAATGTTGACAGCACTAAGACGGCTCTATGAAATCAATATGACAGCGATATGGAACGGTAACGAAGGGTTCAATTGGTTTAAAACATCGACTGGAGTCAAGCAAGGATGCCTTCTAAGCCCACTTCTGTTCTCTCTTTTCTTAGATGACATCACAACGGCTCTTCCCGGAGGAATAATGTTTGCTGGTGTCAACATCAAAGCGCTTGTGTATGAGGACGATATTGTAATTTTAGCGTAATCACCTCAAATACTGCAAATGATGACAAATAAGCTTAAAATATATTGCGATCTATGGAACCTCACAGTCAATACCGACAAATCAAAAACTTTGATATTCCGAAATGTATCTGGTAGACACGCCAGAGAAGAGAGATGGACCTGGAATAATGTTGCACTGGATTTGGTAAAGGAGTATAAGTACCTTGGAGTTATAATAACCTTCAATCTTTCATTCAAGAAGCACCTGCAGGCAAAACTAATCAAATCGAAACAAGCCATCAACTGCAACTGGAAGGGAGTGCTGGGGATAAAATATGTAGCACCAAGTGCAAAATTTAAAGTTTTTGAAGCGGTGATGAGGTCGATCTTATGCTATGCTGGTCAAGTGTGGGGATTTTTACAGTACGAGGAGGTTGAAAAGCTTTTAAGATATTTCCTCAAAAGGATATTCTGGCTCCCTGAGCATACACCTACGTATATGCTGCACTTAGAGACCGGACTCCCGCAACTATATATTTTCACGCTGAAGATGCATCTTAACTACATTAAAAAAGTGTTGGCGCTTCCAAATCATCGACTGCCTAATGTCATTGTAAGACAGCTGCTCCGAGAGAGGTCACAGTTCTTCGTAGAATGGTCTCGTTTGGAGGTGTTACATAATGTTTAGCTAGTGGAAAGTGACTGGAGAAACTGGGGCCCGACCTTCCAAATATTGTTGGAAAGAATTGATGCCAAAATCTTCGAGAACTTTACGGAAAGAGCTGAAGAAAGTGAATCTCGTAATTTGTATAAGGCCTTGCAGCACAACCTTGGTGAAAATAACTATTTCCATGATCAGTACCCGTTAAAGACCATTTCAACAATTTTTAAAACCAGAGGAGAGCTGATACGGTTAAACTACCGACCATATGGCCCTGAAGAACACACGGAGTGTACTCTTTGCAACCATAGAACAGTGGAAAACGTACTCCACTTCATAGGGATTTGCCCTGTACTGTCATCAATCCGTTATGCGCATGGTATATCCCCCTGATCTCCCTCCAGGTATATGGTATATCCCCCTGATCCCCCTCCCTATCTACGCCACTGGTTCATAATAAGAGAGAAATAAAAATAGCATATCCTTAAGATATTAGAACGAAGAATAGTGAAAATATTCGTAGGTACAAAAACGCTTTCATGGCGTTAATTTCTACATATGTATCTACAAACATTTTCTCATTTGAAATTATTTTTCTGCGAATCTGAACGATTCGGTTGTGGAAACTCTGTTCTGTTCTGATTAAGTACTTTTTCTTCTATTTTTGACATTAACTGTCAAAATTTCATTTTCAATTTTCAATTCAACCGCCAAATTTACAATTTACAACAATTTACTATCTTTTTCTTGTTACCTCTTGAGCAGAGTTGGACGAAATTTCACTTTTTATAAAAAACTACAGATTATGTAGCAGACGTAGTTTGAACTGTCAAACTATCTGTCAGCTGTCAGTCTTACCGTTTTTTTTTTTTACATTTTAGAGTTTGCAAATCGGCTGTTCTTGTGAATTCTTGATTTTTGTTTAGTCTTCTAAAGTGTTGCAAAAAATAACAAAAAGAAGTGTTTTAAATAAAAAGAAAAATAACTGCTGGTCCTTGAATTTTTTAACTTGATACTTGATATATTATATTAATTATTATATTTTTTCTATATTTACTACGTGTATGTAGAAAACGTAACAAATTGTAGTAAATAGAGCGTGTAGTTTATTGAATTAACTACACGTAGTTAATGAAGTAGTAAATGTAGTGTAGTTTATTCGGCCAACCCTGCTCTTGAGACTTCTGTTTATTTTTCTTATTTGTATAGAAGGTAACAAATGTAACAACCGGGGGATGTAGTTTACCCGATTAACTATTCGTTGTTCATGTACATACATTACCTCAAGTAATATTCTCTACTGTCTCTGATCGCAAGTAACAAAATCTTCTAGATGAACCAAACAAGAGAATTGTTTTTGACCTACTTTACGAATAAATCCTTTGTAGATTCTTGTATTTTATTTTGGTACCTACCTAAATATATATTTAGGGAACTATAGATTGAAGCACCAAACGCAAGAACATTAGAAGATATAAAAATAATGAGAATTGCCCTTTCTGCTTTTATCTGTAACTATTTTGTATTAAAAATGTATTCCTCTTTTGTTTGAGCTCGGCCAAAGTGTGCATTTGTTTATTTATTAATAATAGAGAGCTACTCTCCAGTTCCTATCCATTTGAAAGTTTGTTCTTTGAAAAGCTTCAGCTTATGGAGAGTGCCCTTGAGGAGTTAATAAGGCCATTACAATACAGTCATTACCTGTCCAGAGTTTCGTCGTCGAAGCTATCCTTGAGTTTCGGCGAAAGAATTTAGGGTAGGGTGGTGTAAGAGTGCGCGGTTGGTGAGAGTGCGCAAAGCGATTTTCTACAATTTGAAAAGGCATATAAGACTGAATGCACTCATTTTACAGAGATATAAATTAGTTTAAAATTTCATGAAAATGTGATTGTAAACAGAGGTGTGAGGTACGTTTTAATTTTGTAGTTTTTTTTTATTTTTCTTGTAAAGTTACTTAAAGCTTAATTACGAAAAATAATAAAACAAATTAGGTATAGGATATTGAAAATTCGACAAAAAGAACACATTTGACGAACAGGTAAGTTTGGCCATAAAAGCAGTGTGAAATACATATATGTATATCGACCCATAGAATCCGTTGCGTCCGTTCGCCTCCGGATTCAACTGACAGTAGTGAGTTTTACCGGACACAACGGATTGGGGTGACCCATAGAATCCGTTGCGGTGTGAAGAGAAAACTTCAAATTGGTTTTGACTGCGCATGTCATCAGTTCTGCCGGACGCAAAAGTTAAAAGTTGGGCTACTTTTTCCGTTGCGTCCGTTGCATCCGATGCTTATGGGTCACCTCTCATAAGATCGTGTGTATTTTATCGAGCTGTCAGTTGAATCGGCAGCGAACGGACGCTACGGATTCTATGGGTCGGGGCGTTAAGAATGCGCACTATAAGTAGCTACGCGCGTGCGCACTTTTGTACGACATTAGAGTAAAAAATCGATTTTTTTTTTGCAAATGCTACAAAAAAATGGGTTGCTAGACTCCTTAGAAAAATTCTCAAAAATTATGAGCTCTTAATTTTAATATTTAGGTCCTCCGCATCGCAGTTTTGTATATTTTCCTCAGTCCAATAGAAAAAAATTCATACCTCATCATTTATCGATTAAACAGGAAAATGTTCCAAAAGAATCT